>CM070593.1:10439519-10999686 GCA_036346395.1 Hsuehochloa calcarea | reverse complement strand
GTTGTTTCAAGAGTGAAATCGATTTTGGCCGAAAATTGAAAAAAAAAATTGACTGAAATCTTCATATTAACATTTGAATTTTTAGGATTTAAAATTTAAAAAGATTAAATTCAAGCAAAATTTAAGCAAAATCAATTTTTCGGGACGATTTTGGCCGATTTGAGCTCTTACCGTGGGTATGATATAACCGATTTTATCTACCGGTATCCCAAACCTGATGCGGACCCTTGACTAGAGATCATCTGGTAATCTGGATTGTTCGATACATGCTACGTGGAAGTACATATTCTCATGCATAGTAACATGTAGTCATGTGTGGATCGAGATTTTGGTGTGCACGGCCCATCCTGTAAGTATAATTGCTGCAACGATTAGAACTAAACAAGATATGTAGATTCTGTGTAGACGCAAGTAAGGATGCACAGTCCTTGAACATTTTACTTAGGAATAAGTCTATTCGAACCCCGTGAACTCTTGCGAAAGTCTATATATGTTTCAACCTTTAACTGCAAAACCAGATGTTTGACCCCACTTAAGTATTAATACCATGTATTTTAACCCCTGAGATGATTCCACCCCTATTTTGCTTTGATGTGGCACCAAAGTGGCAATGGTTTTGACACGTATGATGGTTTTGGGATGACATGAAAACCAAATCAGCTTCATCAAAGAAAGAAAGCATGGTGGGACCCACATGTCATGATCTATTTTATGATATCCTTTCTCTATCTTTCATCCTTTCCCCATGGTCGCTGGAGGACATGACCTTCTACACAACGCTGATGAGCACGATGCGGAGGAGGAAGCATAGCGCCAATGTACTGAGGAGAAAGAACTGCCGACACCGGCAAGGAGGGCACTGACGGAGTACTCCCTCTACCCGATGCGGAGGGGGTGGAGGGTGATCGGATACCTTGACAGCGGTGAGCTGCCCGATGTAGGTGAAGGCCTCGCCGACGCTGACGAGGAAGAACTGCAGCACAAGTAGGAAGACACAGAGCTTGGCGTTGGTGGCGACAAGGCGCCTGTGCTTGGTGAGCGCCACAGCTACCATTGTTAGAGTTAATCTTGTTTTAGAATTTCTGTTAGTTTTCGTTTTTTCTTTCTGTGTCCAGTTTGGATGTAAGAATCCGATTAGGAAGATGTGTGGATTTGAATATGTATATATTACAGGCCTAGCGCCATGTAAATTATGTCGTGAGTTGAGAACCAATAAAAAACACAAAAAGTGGAGCAGCGTGGCTCCCGAAAGAAAACTCAATCCTACGTTTCATTTTGGTTGCTTGTCTCAGCAAGAAAGAAGGCCTGGAGGGCTGTGCTAATGGGCACATCACGTCAAGCATCAAGAGGAGACAGGACAGAAGAGGAGGGGTGTAACTTTGCTTCCAAACGCACCACGTGAAGGCACAGAGGCTGAGGGGTTGCTGCACTTCAGGCGTGTCATAAGGAGGACAGGGCAACTCACTTTGGGACCCATAGGAAAACAAGAGAGGTGTGTCTCTGGAGACCGAAGAACCGAACATTTTTTTTTCTCTGATCGAGCAGTGAACAGTGTAAGATAAAAGGAAAATTCCAACCATTAGTATCAAAGCCTGAATCATTGGAAGCGATGTCTAGAGATAAGTCTCCAAAGAAGGAGACAGCACTAGGGGTGGCCGTCGTCAGAAGATCATTAATGCGTGGAGTTCCGATTCAGTACCCAATGTTGACAGAGACAAATTATGGCCTGTGGGCGGTAAAAATGAAAATCATCCTACGATCCTTTTGTGTATGGGCTGCAGTAGAAGGCGATGCACTGGTTTAGGAAGAAAGAGACTAGGGCGCTTTAGTAGTAATCTCCCAAACTGTGCCGGATGCGGTGATGATGATCATTGCGGAGAAGGAAACGGCCAAGGCAGCATAAGATGCAATCAAAGTGATTCATGTGGGTGAAGATCGCGTCAAGAAAGCAAGGGTGCATGTATTTAAGAGGCAATTTGATCGTATGATCATGGAGGACTCCGAGACGATCAGTGTATTCTCTCAGAAGCTCTCCATAGTAGTTGGAGAAATTTGTTCTCTCAGTACTGAAGTAAAAGACAGTATAGTGGTTGAAAAGCTATTTGGTGCTGTCCCTGATTGTTTTCTTTCAATTGTCAGAACAATCGAGCAGTAGGGGGTGTGTCCACAATGTCCATATCAGAAGCAATTGGACTTCTCAGGGCATTTGAGGAAAGCGCAAAAGGGGCGTCTTGAGAGAACCGAGAGATTGATGAGCACTCATGCTTACACATGAGCAATGGGAATCTTTGGCCAAAAAGAAAGAAGACTAGTGAGAGCTCAAGTCGCGGCATTGGCGAGGTAACAGAGGTGGACATGGAGATAAGGCCGGGCAAGGTGGTGCTGACAGATCACGGGATAAGTCACATGTTAAGTGTTTTGAATGTGAAGAATTTGGTCACTACGCTTCGGTGTGCCACAGCCACATAAAGTGCTTCAACTGTGACAAATATGTGCATTACGCTTCAGATTGCCGAAACAAGAAGAAAAATGAGGAGGTAAACCTCACCCGTGCCTGTGAAGACGATGACGAGCCTACCCTACTTCTCTCCTTATGTGTCAAAGAGGCACCAGTCATGGTAATGTTGAATGAGGAGAACATAGTTCCTAAACTACGCACGGAGGGAGGCAATCACAATCACTCAGATCTGTGCTACTTGGACAATGGAACAAGCAATCACATGACGAGAGATCGCTCCATGTTCCATGAACTTGACAAGAAGATTTTGGGCAAAATCAAGTTTGGCGACAGCTCTATGGTGCAGATAAAAGGCAAAGGAATGATGTTGTTGCAATGCAAGAACGGCAATCAGAGTTGCTATCTGAAATTTATTTTACACTGATTTTGTGCAACAACATACTCAGTCTCGGAGAGATGGTGGAAAGAGGGTGCCGGGTAGAGATGCAAGATGAGTTCTTGCATGTCTATGATAAGAATAAAGATCTGTTGATGAAGGTGACAAGATCCCCGAACAGGATGTATATATATTTTTTTAAAACTTGTAATCCGGTTTGTATAAAGGATAGTTTAGAGGAGTCAGAGTGGATCTGAGGTATCGGCCAAGGACATGGTGGAACCCAGGAGCGGTACGTAGTTGACGCAGGTAGCGCAGCAGGCGGAGCCACGAAGGTCCAGATGGCGCGCAAGGGGGCGACAAGTCCCACACGCATGACATGTGCGATGTGCACGAAGTTGACACAGAAGGTGTAGCGGGTAGTGGCCCGGGAGGACCAACCGGCCAAGGAGGCACGTATGTAGGCGTAGCAAGCGGCAACTCGGGCCGAGGTAGCGACTCAAATGCGCTAAACGCTACAATAAGCAGTGGGCTGGGCGCACATGTAGTCGCTGCAGGAAGTAGCATCTCGGGCAGCTTGGGAGGCCAAGATGGTGCGCATGCAGCATTTGCAGCTGGCGAAGGCGAGTCCCAGGCGCATGCACCAGGCGTAACCGGCAGCTTGGCTAGTAAATGTGGTGGGGTCCATGCACATGGAGAAAGAAGCTGTGGAGGTCTAGGTAGAGGGCCCCACGGTGGGTCCCACATTCATGCAAGCTCTGGAGGCCAATGCCTAGATTACAGAAAAGGTGGTCAGGGGCTTGGTGGCCAAGATTCTATTCAGTATGTGTGCAGAGAAGTACCAAAAGCTGTTATAGAGATTGAGAACTACGGATTACCGTTTTCTAGAAATGAAGATGAGAAAACTTATCAACGTGTTTTTGGAGACTCTGGCGGCGGTTCCCATCGGCAGCATGAAGAATTGGTAGGAGTTAATGGCGCTGGTTCCCACGACCGGGTCTTACCTGGTATGGGCATAAAGGAAGGAAAGAAAGAGAAGATCGGCGTAATCTAAGTGAAAGAAACAAGATTAGGAGGGTGATTGTTAGAGTTAATCTTGTTTTAGAATTTTTGTTAGTTTCTGTTTTTTTGTTTCTGTGTCCAGTTTGGATGTAAGAATTCGAGTAGGAAGATGTGTGCGTGTGTGAGTCGTTTTGGTTTGGATTTGCATGTGTATATATTGCAGGCCTAGCTCCATGTAAATTATGTCGTGAGTTGAGAAGCAATAAAAACACAAAAAGAGGAGCGGCGTGGCTCCTAAAGAAATCTCAATTGATTGTGTTCGTTGTTCTACGATTCGTTTCATTTTGGTTGCTTGCCTCAGCAAGAAAGAAGGCCGGGAGGGCTATTGCTGCTGGGCACATCACGTCAAGCATCAAGAGGCGACAAGACGGAAGAGGAGGGGCGTAACTTTGCTTCCAGGCGCATCACGTGAAGACACAGAGGCTGAGGGGCTGTTGTACTTCAGGTGTGTCATAAGGAAGACAGGGCAAGTCACTTCAGGACCCACAGGAAAACAAGAGGTGCATCTCTGGAGACCGAAGAACTGAACGTTTTTTCTCTGGTCGAGCAGTGAACAGTGCAAGATAAAAGAAAAATTCCAACAACCATGACGAGGACGGAGGGGAGGAGGTTGCGCACTTGAGCAGGGAGAGACCGCGGGGCGAGGGAGACAAGGTGGCGGCCATAGACTGGGACGGTGAGGAGGATGGAACTGGCGAAGAAGACGGTGAGGAAGCCGTCAGGGATGTAAAATCTCCGACATCCTCCCCCAGATCCGACTGTCATTGTCAAGCTTCCCTCACTACTGACCCTCCTGCTCGTGCTCTGGATTTGAGGAGGGAGAGAGAGGTAGTGTGTGAGAGAGCTGTGGAGGTGAGAGAAAGCTATCGGTGATGGCGGTTTGAGTGGTGGGGGAGTCGGTAGCCGCGAGCCGCATCATTGGGGGTTGCTAGATTGAGGGTAGCGGCCCCAAATTAGGGGCAGGCTAGCTGATTAGAGCGGCTAGAGGTTGGTTAAGATGGTGGCGCTTGGTGGAGAGGGGGAGTTGAGTGAGAAAGCAGGAAGAGAGAGGAACAAGGGGATTTTTTAGTATGACATGTAGGCCTAACAAATTTTCTATTTTTTTGATTCATTAAGATGCATGTATAGCTGACTAGGAGGTGATTCAATGTCCATGTAGGTGCAGTGACACATAAGCTAAAACCAGGGTGGAATCGTCTCAGGGGTTAAAATACCCGATATTAATAGTTGGGGGGTCGAATGTCCAATTTTGCCATCAGAGACAACATCGTCAACTTGTCAAATACTCGTTGCCATCATCAACTTAAGATATCTCCTATCCTTTGAGAAATTGAGGGGATTAGTAGGAGTTACGAAGTTTTTCATATGGTTATAACTAGCGCCTGGACATACGATGCGAAACTTCCCATCGTACGCTTTGATGCAACATCGGTGAATAACTTATGCAACAATTGTAATTAACGCAAGCAACAAAATACAAGATGAAAAAAATATCTTCTCACTGAAATAAGAAACGAAAGCCATGAGTATATGACATTAGCTAAGTGCTAAAACAAGATCATAAATCCCAAACAAAAAGTTTATGACCTTATGACACTGTAATATTTGAAAATAATAGTGGCAATATTTTAAAAATGCTTATGCAATAATAGAATTAAATGTTCATGACAAAATTGAGAATCGCAGTTCTTATGCAACAAAAAAAATGATCATGCTCAACACAATTTGGAAAAGTTGATGCAACATTTAAGAAGACACATTGCAATAAAATAAAACACTCCATGCAACAATTGAGAAAAGCTGTTGCAACAAGCTATTGCAATATCTTTAAATGCCTATTGCAATAATGTGAATGATCTAATGCAACATGCCGGGGACTTGCCTTTTTCTTCTCCATCAGCCAAACAAATAGCACTTGCGGAGGCCACGATCGGCGGTGGCAGTGCATGTCTAGCCTCGTGGGTTTGAAGAGTGCGCTCCGTCACTAACGAGCGGCCAAGCTTGCTAGTGTACTCTACCTCGCCACCCATCTCCCCGGTGGCTTTGTTTCGCTTCGGCATCTTGACAAAGCAGTGGAAAGACTAGCGGAGCAAAGGAACTAAAAGCGGTGCGAAGACTAGCCGAGCAAAGGAACTAAAAGCAAGGCGAAGACTAACGAAGGTAAAGGCAAGGAATTAGGGGTTCCAAGAAGCATGAAAGAAGAAATGAAGGGCACCTAGGCCATGTTATAGGCCACAAGGCGCCACCCACAAGGTGGTGCAGCCCATGATGGGCTGCGGACCAAGGAGGCGCTGCCACGTGCCCTACTCATGGTGCGCACATGAGTCGTTGTCACTTCCATCAATGCCACAACACGCGATAATCAAGGAGGCACATTAAACCTCGACATGGCATGCGGTAATCCAGAAAAGGTAATAGCTTCCCTACACTCTGCGTGCAAATCAACCGGGCGTAATAACTCTAGCTACCCACACGCGGACCACGCAGTGGCCCACCGCCATGATGCTTTGTCAGGCCGAAGGGGACGGTGTGCCTAGACCCTTCATCCATGACGAAGCAAGGCCTTGACCACGAGGGGTTGCTGTCGTAGGGGAGGCTTAGTTGCCCCAATGACCTGGTGAAAGCACCAAGCCAGGGGTACACCTCGACCTAATTGAAGGGTACAATATACCCCTTCGCACATAACTAAGGGTACATAAAGACCAACGAAGGTAGCCTCAAAAGAATAGTACAATACACCCTAGAACGAAGAGGTCCCGAGGACCCTCACCCTAGACCACCTCACACGGAGCGAATGGGGTCTAGGGAGCCTTCGCTCAGGGACCACTTTGTATGGAGCGAAGGGAGTCAAGACCACTTGTGGACCGGGAATACAGACATGGTGGACCATGCCCATGAAGGTTTACGGTGCACTGGTGGCTACACTTAGGGAGGTGCAAAGACCATAAAGTCCCTATAGACACAAGACTTTTTTAGGGATAGAATTATAATCTCATGTACCCTGGATGTAACACTATAAATAGACCCTTTCCTCATGTGATAAGGAGAAGACTTCTGGGGTAATAAAGACATATATTTACTACACCTTTAATGTTGTTTCCCTATCTTAGAGGACATTCAGGGTGTTCCCCATTTGCATTGTTGGTAGTCTGGGGTTCCCTTTCTCTACTGTCTAGTTTGTAGCTACGACAATGTTATTTTTCTTAAGGCACATCGATCATATTATTGGTTGTCTCCTCACAAAAAAAAATATATTAGTTGTCGTCTTTCGGTAACTTTGCCTATTGTTTTGTGGTAAACAAAGCAATCCCTATGAAAATTTGAGAATGGGGTAACATCCAGTTTATATGTAAGACTCGATAGATTTAAGGGCATGTTTGCATTGGTAACTGGCAAAGAAATTTGAGAATGCTTGTTCTATGTTGTGTGAATTTTTTGAAATTCTGAATTGTTCTGTTAACGAGCTAATAGTCTAAAAGAGTAATAGGTAATTCAAACCACACCAGAAGAATTATATTGATTTATGTAGAACTTGGAGTTCTCGTAAATTAAAAAATAAAGTAAATTGTGCTTTACCAAAGATAATATGCCCCGAGTTTTAGAAAACCTTAAAAAAATAGCTCATGCCGCATGACGACAGTGCAAGCATGTGGGCAAAGATACGGTGTCACTCGTGCACACGAGAGGTGTGGTGCGTAGGTGAAATCAAAGTATTGCTTAGACTTAGGGTTTTCTGAGAATCAGCACAAAATACATGTCATAAAATAAAAGTTACTATAAAAAGAATTATGGCATATTTTGTGATGTACGTTGCCCTGTTCTATCCATGGTATTGTTTGGATCTCTTTTTTTTAATATAAAACATATTTTTGTGTTAGTTTTAGCAATACAAATTTTAAATTGTTATTCGATTTTGATTGCATTGAGTGGAAACCTTGTTAGGCTTATTCAGTTAATCTATGTTGCTTTTAGTTTTGTGGAAAAACAAGTAGGAGTGAGTTTTCATAAAACCCATGATTTGAGTTTTAGTATAAACCGAAGATGTTATCCTGGTTTTATCCTATCTAACAAAATACTATATTTCGGTGTTAGGCTCTAAAACAAATTTAACAAAATACTAATTTTGGTAAAGCCCAAAATCCAAATAAGAGATGGGGAAAACCATGCTTTTCTGTTTTGCTTCCATTCGGTCTCTTGCGGTCTTGCCCTCCCCATGTCCCAATCGCTATCCAGCTGTTCCATGGCAGCACCCGAAGGCACGGCTGATACGGGGGATGTCTGATCTTCTCGGTGAGGAACCATGGCCGTGGATAAATGATGTGAAGTAGACGATGTCGCTAGCTGAACACTCAGACCAATGCACGAACCCTCAACTCTTTGGAATACGCCCAAAACACACCGGATAGTTGATCGTCGCGAGACCACGAACGACGATCGCCAAGTCCCCAATTCCCAATGGAACGATGGCTTGACCTTGAATTGCAGAACGAATCAATGGATCGCCTAGTCCTATCTCAAAGTCCTCGCATGAACTCTGGTTTCGAAAGAACAAGCAATAGCTATGTTTATATTCTTATGCATAAACTGGTCTCATAAGTAGTCGGGATATCCTCATCATCCTTCCTTTCTTCAAAAAAAGCCATCCTCGGCTTTTGATAGCCTGGAAATATGCTACACAAAGAAAACAACGTATATGCATGGTATATGTATTTATCATCCAAACAACTTCCGTGTAGCGTATGATGATTTGCTGAACATGTACTAAACAAACACTACTACAGAACACGTCATCACAAACGGTTCGGAACCGTCATCACAGACGGTTTCCGAACCGTCTATATTTGTTCGTCTGTGATAACAAGCAGTTATCATACGGTTATCACAGACGGTTTTAAAGTAAACCGTCTGTGCTATGTCTAGTATCACAGACGGTTTACTTTAAAAACCGTCTGTGATACTAGACATAGCACAGATGGTTTACTTAAAAACCGTCTGTGATATGTCTAGTATCACGACGGTTTACTTTAAAACCGCGTCGTGATACTAGATATATCACGACGGTTTATTTAAAATCGTCTGTGAAGGCTATTACCACGAGCGGTTTTATGTTGAAACCGCTCGTGATAATAGCCTTCACGCATCGCTTCAACATAAAGCTATCGTGGTAGTGGCGATCCTAGCTACATTGTTTCTTTGTTTTTGGCCACCTCGGGAATTGCTAGCCATGCCCTCTCAAAACAAGCATGTACAAAAAAAGCAGATGCATCGCAGATAATCAATTGTTGACAACTCAAATTGATCATTACTCAAAATAAATTAATAAAGATCGAATTTGTTGAAGTATTTTCGCTATAGTTGTACAATTGGATTACAATTAAGTCAATTGTTTGCGTGAATCTACGTCGGCGATGGAGTGAAACTCTCCTTTGTTAACTATTTACGCCATGATAAAGGTGCATAAGCGCCCTCGAACTTCCACGAGCTCTTGCAACGAGTCCATGTAAATCTATTATCAAACCACTGCCGCTAGGTTAAGAAAAATGGTAAGGATATATATTTGAATTTACAATTACAAAAAAATTATTTCGAGATTGACAAACCTCCTGATTCTTCATCTTAGCACTAATGATTTGTCGATATGATGGCAAGCGAGAATGCACATAGCTCATCATTTTTTTGATGGCGTTTCGCAAAAATAGAATTACATATGTACGTATAGTCAGTTGAAGACACATTTTTATGAAGTATGATATATATAGGATTATTGTGTTGTAGCGCGTCTCGAAATTTCTTCCCGTGTGTTAGTTGGTATTTGGATCCATCAGATCTTCCTTGTTGGCTAACATAGGAGATGAACGAACTACATAATTGAAATAAGTTATCCTTGGGCATTTCAAACGAAGGAAGACTACAATAGAGTTATGTATGGAGGAAATGATCATACTTGTCGAGTATTCCTTGCAGAATGCTGAAGTCGTGATCGTTTCTGACTAGGTGTCGGTGTATTAGAACCGATCTTACGTAAAGATTATTTGATTCGGGGGGTCTCCTAAAGATGAAATCACGCAGAGTGGTTGAGACGGGATGTTTAGACAGGTTCAGGCCTTCTCCGGAGAGAATAATAACTCTACTCCTGTGTGTGTATGGTATTCTCGATGATCAAGTAAGAAGCTAAGACTATTACAGAGAACAGTACTTGTGTTTCTCCTTGACCCGCTCTATTTCGCCCTCATCCCCCTCTGTCTTTCCCTCTTGATGCCCTTATATAGTCGTGAAGGAGTAGCCGCTTGTCTCATGGAAGATGCGCCTAATTAATCCAGTAATGGGCGCATGATGGCAGTAATTACCGGCGCATTGGCTTCTTCATGCCGTCTGGCAGTTATCTTCCAGAGGTAATGGGGTATTTAAGCACCATTACTACGCGGAATAATAGTGCGTGTGGACCGCTCGATTCCTTAATCAATTGGACCCACTACTTTGTAGGTTTGATTATAAGGTGGTCGTGGTTTACTTGGTCGCAGAAAGACTTACGACCAAGTAGTGGTCGTAGAAGGACTTACGACCAGGTAGTGATCGTAGAAGGACTTACGACCAGGTAATGGTCGTAGAAGGACTTACGACCAGGTAATAGTCGTAGTAAGACTTACGACTATGGGGGTGATTGTAGAAGATCTTACAATCACTTGGTAGGTCTTCCCCTTATAAATATAAGGGGTACTTCTGGGGACTATGTGACATCATATTCACCTATAATAAGAATTATAGATAAAAGATAAAATGAGGATTATTAGATCCTCGTCATCTAGCCCCCCAGCTTCAAGTGAATGTAACTTACTTGGTGAAGGATTCGTAAATGGACTTACGACTATGAAAATATCGTAGAACCATGGTCGAAGGAAAAACTCTTCGACATTTGAGTGCTACTTTGACCAGGAATTTGCTTGGTCAAGAAGGTTGCTTACGACTATCAAAAAGTCATAAAAACCCTTACGACTGTGAAGTGGTCGTAGTAGGACGATCGGAGAAAAAAAAAACCCTTCCGATTGATACTTCCTTCGACCAGAAAGACTTGGTCAAGAAATTAATTTTGCTTGAGATGACAAAACGAACCTAACTTTCCTGAACAGACCGTCTGGGGAATTGCAAACGATTTCCACAGATCTGTTGATGAGACGGTTCCCGAAGCGATTGCAATTGTGAAGATTGCTTACGACTATCAAAAAGTCGTAAAAACCCCTACGACCGTGGAGTGGTCGTAGTAGGGGAATCGGAGAAAAAAACCCTTCCGATTGATACTTCCTTCGACCAGAAAGACTTGGTCAAGAAAGTAATTTCACTTGGGGGTGACAATATGCACCTAATTTTCTCGAACAGACCATCCGGGAATTGCAACCACTCTCACAGACTTGTCCGATGAGGCGGTTCCCAAGCGGTGCAACCAACTCCTACGCACCTATAGACGAGACGGTTTAGCGGCGGCAATCGTCTTGTTATAAAAACTTACCAGAGGTAGACTTGGGTTTTACCTTTTCCTAAAATCACTCCATTGTTCTTGAGCTCTTGCTTTCTCCGTCCTCGACTAGGTTTCATTTTCTCACGCCAACCCAATCAAAAAACTTCTTGCTTCTGAGCGAAATGGCCAAGAGAGTTTCCGAATGGGAAGAATCGGAGATGGATGCGACTAAGATCAAAATCTTGGTCGATGTCGGGAAGATTCCAGAGAAGGCTCTGGTAAAGTGGATTCCGGCTATCGGGCAGCACTGGCCATCGGGGGAAAATGGGCAAATCCCTGTCTTCCAAGCGTATTGTGAGTGCGGCCTTCGATCGCTGCCACCCTTTCTTCTGATGGTACTCGAGCACTTTGGGGTGGAATTGGTGAACTTAGGTCCCAATTCCATTACCATGTTGAGTGTATTCGTGTACCTGTGCGAGGCGTACCTGGGGATTCCGGCGGATCTCGAGCTGTTCCAATATTATTATGGGATGGCTCGACAAACCGGAATCGCCGGAAGCTGTGGTCTGAAGCTCCACGACTCGAAGTCGAAGGAGTATATTCAGAGTTTCACCCGGTCTTCGTGGCCGGGATGGAGGAAGAGGTGGTTTTACTGGAAAGTCACCTCAAGACACGACCTCTCCTTTGGGAGGGTCGCTGAGAAGAAATCTTCATGGGACTCGACTCGAAGATATCACCGGATTGCCCCTATATTCAAGCCATCAAGGACTTGAAAGAAGAGGGTGACGGATGGCATGTGGTAAAAGATTTTATCACACGCCGAATTAGTCCCTTGAAGAAACGGGCATCTCCTATGTGGAGATACTCGGGGAGAGGAGACCCAACCGAGACTACGAGGAGGGTAAGTAATCTATCGACTTAGCTCTCGGTTTGGTCTTTCTCAACATTGTCTAATATTCTTATCTGCATTACGGATCTTTCACAGCCGAGGTTGACTCTAGAGTCGACTCATTTGTGAGAAATCTCCGCCACTTCGAGTGGCGGTTCTCAAATCATTGCGGCTTTGTCCGCAGATGAAAAGATAGAGCGCCTAAAGGTAATCAAAAGTTGATTCTTTCTTTAGGACTTTATAGTCGTAGAAGATTCTTACGACTAATGGAGATCGAGAATATCTTACGATCAAGAAAGCGCCATAGAAAAACTTACGACTTGGCACCGGTCGAGAAAACTTACGACTAATCGCTGATTCTTCTTTTCTCGCTTTGCTTTACGTAAAGTAGGTATGGAAAATCGTCAGGATGACGAGGAAGTCGTTCTGATGACTATTGGCGCAGGGTTGTCGAAAGACAGAGGCTCGGCTCCTCCATCTAAGAAACGTCGACTTGCAAAATCTGCCGACAAGGGAGGAGCAAGTTCGAGCTCTGGTCTTTCGACGGCACCTTCTACAAAAGCTGCTGCGGCGTGTAGCTATATCCGGCCGAGGCCGCAGCTATCGGAGCCGAGGAGGTTGAAGCAGCTAAATCTCTTAAACGCAAACCTCGCAAGGCTAAGGTACCCTTCTATTATGACAAGGAATCTTTCGCAGTTGCTGCCACTCCTAGTTTTGTTAAGCAACTGGAAAAGGAGAACTGGAAAGATTTTATGTCTTTTATGAAGGACGATGTTGCACCAAAGACAACTCGCACTGAGGCGGTCGTTGCTCTTGGAATGGTTGAGACTGATCTCGGCCATCCAGAGAATCAGGAAACCAGAGCCCTGGTTCCTGTCCAAACTCTACGACTGCACGTGGTCGTAGCCGGGCTAATTGTTGAACCTCGACCAGATGTGGTCGTGGAGAAGAAGAGATCTTAGCTGGGAGGATTGCTCCAAAATTCTGGTTAAGACCAGGGTGCAGAGGTATGTGAAATGTACTAAAGTGTAAGAACAACATTTACCTTCTTCTTTTTCACAACCTGATTTGCTTTTCTTTATTTCAGTCCGACTTCTTCAAATTTCTGAATGCTTCCGTTGAGAAGCCCATTGCCACCCCTTCAGTTACTGGAGAGGTATCAATGGAGGTGGTCGAAGAATCACCCTTGGCCCAGGTGGCCGATGAAGTCGAGACTCCTAGAGTGATTCCTACATCTGCTGAGGTTGTAGCTACGACCATTGAATTAGCGGTATTCTTTGTTGAAGTGGCGACTCGACTCATCGAGGTCGAGAAACAACGAGGGCAGTGGAAGCCTCGGTCAAGGTGGTGACCCGACTTGTGCACCGCTCTGGGAAGGAAATCGTAGGAGGCGTTGCTTCCCTTACCCAAAGAGAAGTTACAGAATCAGAAGAAGAAGAATATTTCAACTTCTGTGGTGACTTCTTTGGACCTGCCTCCGTCATAGGGTCTTCTGCTTTTAGATCTTGTGACCGAGTCCCCCATCCCAAAGATATTCCCAACAGGGGGAATACCTTCGATAATGAGCGCCTCGAGGAGGTGTGGTGGGATAAAGTCGCGAGGATAGATAAGCTGCAGAACCTGGATTTTGTATATTCGACTTTTGCTAGGTCGACTATGAATGTAAGTATTTTTAGAATACTTATATATGTGGCTTTCCTTCTCTTCTCACTGTTTTCTTTTTGCAGAAAGCTCTGGAGCAAATTGCTGTTGTCGGTGAGTACCATCGACAACTTTTAGAGCTAAGACAGGAGAAAGAAGTACTGCAATGCGCAGGCGAGAGATGGTAAGTCACTATTATTTATAGTTGTTTTCGACTTAACTACTCGTATAGTGTTTTACGAGAATAGTCATGAAAAAACTCATGACAAAATCTTGGTCGTAAAGAGCTTACGACTACTTACGACTGTAGTGGTCGAGAAAGACTTACAACCATGTTATAGTCGTAGAAAAACTTACGACTAAGTCGGTGGTTGTAGAAGTACTTACAACCAATCTACTGATGTTTATCTCCGCTTACATTCTTTGTAGGTTAAACAAGGATACACGAAGACCTTAGGTGACTCACTCGACTATGAAAAAGAGGAGTCGAGAAAGCTAAGAGAGGAAGTAATAGTTCTCTGATAGACTTCGAGAGGTCGTCTCGCATCTAGAAGATTGCAGAAAAAATAAAAAGAAGTGCTTGAACTTAAGACTGCTTTTGAGTTTTAACCTTTACCCAACTCTCATTTCTTCTCCAGAAAAAGAAGATGAGATGCGGAAGCTCTGGACCGAAGTTCAAGAAAAAGCTTTGGTTATTCAGGAGTTTTCTCGCATTACCAAGGACAAGGATCAAGAACTCGAGGGTCTGAGAACTCAAGTGCAGTAAGTAATTCTTTACCCGCTTGTCCTTTTGAGTATTTTCTCTTTCCTAATGCCAATTTCTTGTTCGTAAATTGTCACAATTGAGAAGCCTCGAGGTGAAATCCAAGAGAAGACCTTGATCTACAATGAGTCCGTCCGCATTGCTAAGATGAATGCAGAGGACATCAGAGCATGGGAGAAAAAAGCATGCTGAAACCGTTGCTTCCCATCAAAAAGAGGTCAAGAAATTGAATTCTCAACTAGTAGGTAAGAAATGCTTTTACCTATAATTATCTTTGTGTTATCTTCCTCTAGAAGTTTATTTTTGTTTGACCGGTTTTATTCTTTTCGTAACAAGTGGTCGAAAACAAGAAACTCATGAGGCTTCGACTTGTACCCAACAGAGATGGAGTTGATGAAAACTAGTCTTCAAGGCAACATCACACTCTGAATAATGTACTTAGTGAGCTACATTCGAGGGAAAACTCCTCGAGAAGATATCAGAGTCGCCACATAAGTACCATTGGGAACAAGTCGGAAACTTGCAAGAAATGGTGACCACTCAAGGCTAATCAAAATCAATCAATAAGGGAGGCAATCGAAGCCGGAGTAAGTTACGCTTACGAAACTTAAAGCTCAAGACCCCGCCTTAATGTACAACCAATTGAAGCCGAGTTCGATTGCTCAATCGAGGCAAATCGTCTGATTGAGGAAATGCAATCGGTTGGCAAAAAGGGCGAGGAAATGCAACTAGGCTCTCCCCTTCGTAGTAATCTTGTTACTACTTTGTAAGGCGGATAATTTACATTGACGAGTAATATATGATCCATCTTGTTTCAAAAATCATCTTGTCGAGTAGTTAGTAACTCAAAAGATAATAGACGAATGAAAGACCAAGGACCAAGTTAAATTAATAACTTTATCCTAGGCCATCTTGTTTCTCGAAAATCATCTTGTCGAGTAGTAGTAACTCAAAAGATAATAAACGAATGAAAGACTAAGAATTGAAGTCAAATTAATAACTTTATCCTAGCCACCGACTATCTGCTTAGCTTGTTTAGACAATCTAAATAAATAGTGTTCGAAATGGGTTTTCTGAAAACAAAGAGAGGTTTGTTTAACTTATAGTTTTTGTTATGGTTGTCAAGTACTTGGTCGAAAGAGTAGAAACGGCTCGACACTAGGAAGTTCCTTCTAGTGGGCAGGACCACGTGCAGAGAGGAAAGGCTTCGACTAGGTGATGTTACCATCTCCGACTAGTTTAATCAAACCAAGAACAAAGAACTTGAGTTAAGCAAACGCCTAGAGGACTTTGATAATTGTTAGCCCTTTTCCGATGGACTCGATAAGTCTTTTCCAGTAGCAAAAAGTAGGAGACTGAGCAGCGCTAGGAAGTTCCTTCTAGTGGGCAGGACCACGTGCAGAGATAAAAGACTTCGACTAGATGTGTCTCTTCCTTCGACTAGTCAAAACGAAACGAGTACATCCAAAGTGGTCGAAAATATAAAAAGTGCACTCTACTTAGAATATTTTTGAAATTATGAAAAATAAACTAAGATTGAGAGAGTTGGCTTTGAGAATGTTTCGACCGATAGAACCCAAGCTCTTTGTATTGGCAAGAAAAGTGAGTAACGAGTCGATGCTAGGAAATTCCTTCTAATGGGCCAAACCACATGCCAGAGAGGAGAGGTTTCGACTAGATGACGTTACTCGCTTTTCACCGAAGGTAAAGAAAAAGCGGTGTTTTTGGATCATAGTCGAAAGATTAAAAAAGCACTACTCAAAAATAAGGCAAGAGAGGTAGAAAGAACCTGGACTTTTATTGCCTGAGAAATTGGTCACACATAGAATTTGCGTAACTGGTCGATGTTCCAAGAATTTGAGAGAACCTGTCCGTCTTCCATCGCTAGTCGTACCGACCCTGGCCGAGTTACTTCGACCACTGTGTTAGGACCTTCCCACTTGGGGGAAAGTTTATGCCGATTAGACTTGGATTGGCAGAGCCTCAATACCAAGTCACCTACAGCAAGGCTGCGAGGTTGGACCTTACGATCATAGTATCTGCGCAGGGCTTGTTGGTAGACTGCCGAACGGATTAAGTCTAGGTTTCTCCTTTCTTCGAGTAGGTTAATGTCATCTGCTCGAAGTTGTTCCTGGTATGAGTTGTTGAAGGTTTCAACTCGTGTCGACCGCAATTTTAGCTCCGGAGGAAGCATGGCTTTGGCTCCGAACACTAGAAAAAATGGTGTTTCTCCTGTTGCTCGACTGGTGGTTGTACGAACTGCCCATAATACGGAAGGTAATTCTTGTACCCAAGCCCCGAGCGCTTAACAAGTCGGGTCGAAAACTCGGTTTTAATTCTCGCATTATTTGGCCGCTTGCACGCTCGACCGCCTGCTGCTTTGGGGATGTGCAATGTAGCATAGCATAACTTGGTACCCAATTCGTCGCAAAATTCTGAAATTTTGCACTTGCGTAATTGTTTACCATTGTCTGTAATTATCCACTTAACTCCAAATCGGCTAATTACGCATCTCATCATGAACCTTTTGCGCCTTCCGTTGTTATCCCAGCTGTGTTCACTTCGATCCATTTTGTGAACGTGTCAATAGCCACAAAAGGAATTCAAACCTCCCGAGCTTTGGGAAACGGTCCTAGGATATCGAGACCCAGTGCGCAAAAGGCCAAGAAAGAGGTATTGTCTGTAATGCTTGAGCCGGTTGGTGTATCATCGCTACCATGAAATTGGCACTGGACACACTTTTAACCACCTCCTTAGCATCGACATGAGTCAGAGGCCAAGAAAAACCTTGTCGAAAGGCTTTACCAACCAATGTTCAGAGGAAGCATGTGTCCCACAGATGCCACTTGTGTATATCGTGAAGGAGTGTTATTCCTTCGCTTTGCGGAATGCATCGCATGAGTATCCTTTGGGTTCCTCGCTTGTAGAGGACTCCTTCACCAAAGTATACATTTTGGCTTTTGGGATAAACGATCCGCCTCAAGATCATCTTCGGCACTGGAACCCTTGCGAAGATACTCGTAGATGGGAAACATCCAGGTATCCTCGTAGTCTAATGAGGCCATCTCAATAGGAGGTGTCTCTGGTTCTTCAACCAGAGACGGCTTTTGGAGTTGCTCCAAGAAAACTCCTTTTGGCATCAGATCGGAAGAAGCCATCCGAGCAAGTTGGTTCATGAGGAAATTATCCTTTCGAGGGATGAATTGTACCTCGAAACCTAAAAATGCTTTTCTAGCTTGCGTACCTCCGATAAGTACCGAGACATTATCGAGCTAGAGCACTGGTACTCTTTCCCAACTTGATTCACAACTAGTTGAGAGTCTCCTCTCACGAGTAGTCGACGAATCGAGAGTTCTTTCGCAGCTCGTATGCCAGCTAGCAAACTTTCGTACTCTGCCACATTGTTAGTGGCCCGAAAGTTTAATTGTATGGCATACTTTAAGGTTTCTCCGGTAGGAGATACCAGACTACCCGACCCTCGAGCCACTTAAAGTAAGTGACCGTCAAAGTACATCATCCACCGGTCGGGAATCGTCTCGGGATCCCGAATGTGTTCAGATTTGTCCATTCGGCGACAAAGTCCGCCAAGATCTGATTTTATGGCCGTTCGACACGAATGGAGGTCGAACTCCCCAAGTTCGACCGACCATTTTGCCATGCGTCCCATTGCTTCCTTATTATGGAGGATTGCTCCCAAAGGAAACTCGACGACGACATGACTATTTTGTGCGCCAAAATAATGCCGCAGCTTCTCGAAGACATGAGGAGGGCATATAGAAGTTTTTGACCGAGGGTAACGCCCTTAGGCCCGTAAAACTTCACGACGAGTAAACCGGTCGTTGTACGCCACGCTTCTACGACCAACATCGCGCTTGCTTCCTCGTGGCGTGGCAGCTAGGTAAACTAAGAGCGCCTCTTCCGCTTTGGAGAAACCGCAACAGAGCACTCGTAAGGTACCTCTTGACATCCTCAAAGCGCTGCGTTGCCTCGCTCGACCACTCAAAACCTTCGTGTCTCTCGAGAAGTTTAAAGAAAGGTAGTCCTTTTCTCCTAGTCGCGCGATGAAACGACTTAAAGCCGCCATGCACCCAAAGTGAGTTTCGACTTGCTTTTTGTGGTTGGAGGACGATCCGAGGATGGCCTTTATTTTTCAGATTTGCTTCGATTCCTCGCTCGTGATACTAGGAATCCAAGCAATTTTCCCAAGAAATTCCAAACACACACTTCTCTGATTAAGTTTTAAGCGGTGCTTTTGAGATTGTCGAATGTTTCTTGTAGGTCGCTGATATGATTAAGTCTCTTAATGCTTTTTACGACTAGATCATCAACATAGGCTTCCAGATTCGCCTAATTGAGATGAAAAAGTCGATTGCATTAAGCGTTGAAAAGAAGCACCGCATTCTTTAGACCAAATGGCATTTTGACATAGCAAAAGGTACGAAATGGAGTAATGAATGCGGTCTTTTCTTCATCGCTTAGACACATATTGATCCGTGGTATCCGTAATATGCATCTAAAAACTTAATATCTCACAACCTCGCAGAGAATCAACCAACCGATCGATACGAGGTAAAGGAAATCATCTTTTGGACAAGCTTTATTAAGATCAAGAAAGTCTACGACACACGCCATTTGCCGCTCGACTTTTTGACCATTACAGGTTAGCCAACCACTCGGGTGGTTGACTTCTCTTATAAAGCCCGCTTTAAGTAGCTTATCCAATTCGATTTGTTGGACCGAAAAGGCGACTAGAGGGGTGAATAGGAGCACGCCACTTTTTCCCAAATAATGAATTCAACACAATTTCACTCCAATAGCTATGATGAAGCTATGAAGATCAATATACCAAGACAATGGAAGACTAGTATTGAATCCAATTAAATCCCTAAGCAAAAACACAAAATCAACTAAGATTGCAAAGACTCACAAGACGGGCGGTCGACCTTCAGACCCAACCGGTCGGACCGATTGTCGGGCGGTTCGACCGGCGTTGTCAAGGCGGTCGGACCGCTCCAAAATCGGTCTCGACCGTGATGACGGGCGGTCTCGACCGCAGTACACGTAACCGATCTCAAACAAGAAAATCACCCCAGATGACGGTTCCAATTAGGTGAAACTTTTGATTCTCAACTCCAATCTTTATGAAACTTTGCACACACCTTCTATATGCTATTGAGAACCTATTCCAATCGAATATTATGATAATTCTTGAACGATCTTGAGCAATTGCCAATTGATTAATGTAAGGTCTAAAACCGCAAGAACGAAAACTTGATCCTAATGCTTGTTCGTGAGAGATTGATGATCAAGATGATGCTAGATAGATTCACACATATCACAGCAAGCTAATCCACGGAAAGAATCAATCACAAACTCGCGGATCAAAGAAAACCCTAAAAACACTAAATTGAAAGCAAGAACGAAAAGAGACTTATCTCAAGCAAACCTTGCATAGATTGATTTCGTGATTGATGCCGGATTACATCCACACCATCATGGATCAGTGGACAATCAAAGATCACGAAATTCACCACAAACGATCAAGAGCCCTAGCCTCCACCTCAACTCCCCTAAAGACAATTAGGGTTTTGAAACATAAAAGGCGAGAGAGAAAGAGCTCGATGGTGCACCACCACCTCCCTAGTTATAGTGGAGGTCTAGACTCCTAGGGTTTGACTCCATTGGGCTCCCGTTAAGGCCCACTAACAAACGGGTCACACACGCACGCTTCGCAAAGCGCCGTCTTTAACCTTTTATCCTAAACCGCTTCACCATGCATCATGGATTTGCCAATAGGTCACCCTTGTCCATCTTGCGTCACGCTTGAGTCGTTGACCTCACCCGCATCGTAGATCGCTCGACCTCAACTCTCCAAGTCTAGTCCTGATCGTCCTCGCCGTTGACCGTCGTTGACCACCAAGCAACCTGCACAACCACAGACAAGCAAACACGAATTCCGGAACAAGTTCTTCACAACTTGACCCATGTTAGTCAAAACATGCATCATGCAAGCCATATGCCACGTGTAACATCCCAATTTTCAGAGCTTTAAAAATCTTTTAAATAATGGAAGTGAGAAAATTCACCATTTGGATTTATTTGAATATTAATTTAAAAAGCTTAATATGGACTTTAAGGACAAACCGAATTAATGTGCTTAATCCCAACATTAACAATTACCAAAATTATTTTATTTAGATTCTATATGCTTGGTTATATTTTATAGAATTTTCTAGAATTTTTCCAAGATCATTTGCTATTTTCCATTGCTTATTTGAATTTCTGCTATTTTCAAAAAAAAAACTAAATTAAATCTCCAAGCGATGTTGGGCGAATCTCTCCTACCTAACATCGCTTATCCGCCCATCTCTCCGTAGTCGTCCGATCGGATCGACGGGCGATCTCGCCGCACGCTACGCCGCCTCCCCTGCCTCATCGCCGGGGGACTCCCACCGCCTTCGCCTCGCCGCTTTTCTCACACAGGACGCTGCCGCGCAGAATCGCCATTGGCGGTCAACGCCGAAGCCATACGGGCGCCTAACCTCTCGTTCTCCGTGTGGCGCGCACGACTCGCGCCACCGCCGCCACGAACCCCACCTCTTCTTTCTTCTTCTCCGCGGTATGCGCGACGGCCGCAACCGCCGCCACGACCTTCCACGCCGCTTGGACCTCCCCGCCCTATAAAGGACAGCCCCGGCGCGCCTCGTCACCCATTCCGGCCGCCACCCACTCTCTCTCTCGCCTCTGTGCTCGCGAATCGCGAATTTCCCGCCGACACCGAGGGCTTGAGCTTCGACAGCCCGCCTCGCCGCCCGCGCTGCCGCCGCCGCCACCGCTGGATTCCCGTGACGCCGCGGCCGGTGCTCACTCGCCACGGAGGACCTCTGAGCGCCATTTCGCCGCCAACCGCAACTCGCCGCCGCTTTTCCTTGCCGCCACCACCATCGCCGTCGTCTTCACCGGTGAGCACGCCTCTAGGTTCGTGACTGGCGCCTCTACCCGCCGGTACCACCCCACCTCACCGGCGAGCATCGTCACGGAACCCTTGTTCCGTGGCGCCGCCTCGGCCGCCGTCCACATCACCTCCACTCACCATTTGTGCCTCCGTGGCGCATACGTAGCAGCCCACGTGGAGCCGTGGTCAAGACCATGCGCGCCAGCGCGCCACCCGGCCATCCTCGGTCAGGTGGCTCGGTGGACTTAGTCCACGTGGAGTTGGGTCACCGACATGTGGGTCCCACATGTCGCTTAATTCTTTAATTATTTAAATTCCGAAAATCCTTCACGACGCCATGCTTGCGCAATAATCCGATTTTTCTATTGAAAAGTAATTCGAATTCCAAGAATCCTATTTTTAGGTTTTTCTTTGATTCAAACTTTGAAACCTTATAACTTTTGCATCCTAACTCCAAATCCATCCATTCAAATTTCTAAATTTGTATAAAATCAAGATCTATCTATTGGAGATTTTTAATTATTTTTATCAGAGTTATTTGCTTCTGTTATTTATTTATTCTTGTTGTTGCTTCGTTACGAGTAGACTTCGACGATACTTCCGGGTGGGGGATTTGAGGAAGAAGGAGCTTTCCAAGACCAAGACCAGACTTGAACCTATTCCAAGGCAAGCTATACCCTTGACCATTTTGCTTCCCGCTTTATAAAAGTATTTTAATTCAAATTATCGATCTTAATTTTAAGTATTTATTTAAAAGCTTTTGGGTGCGATGAGTTAATCCCAAATTGTTATGCCATCCTTGTTAATTGCTATGTCCTGATTCCTTGTCACCTTAGTTGGTATTTAGTTGGTAGATATGGTAGCACCAACGTGGGTTGGTTAGTTGCGTGTTAGATTGCTTAGCCATGCCACGAATCACTTGTCATGTATATAATCACAAGTTATAAATTGACTAAGTGAATATGAAACTGTGAACAAACCGTGTGTACTATGTGTCTTTGTGGCATATGTTGCACTTAAATCAACCAGGGTGGTAAAAGGATTTGGACTGAGGCAAGGGGTGGATACTGTGTGAAAGGGTGGACTGTGTGACGTGTGAATAATATTAATCTGTGTGTCTATGTGGTTTGGTTAGCTGGAAGTCTTGCCTTGGTCAATTAAGGACCTCACCATGTGCGTCATTGAACTGAGCTTCCTGTACGACCACATGCCTGTTTAAGATGGGCCTAGCATAGTAAGATAAGGTATCTGAATTGCTTTGTTATGCTTAGTGTTAGCTACACTAAGTGTATCTTGTGGGTAAAGTGTACAAACCTCTGCAGAGTGTAACGTAATCTATTCGAATAGCCGCGTCCGCGGTCATGGACAATGCTCGGGGATTTCACACTAGGGGTAGATGTTTTCATAAAACTGTGTGGGAAGGGAGCCATGTGATTAAATCATCTAGCTATGTGAATAACCTGTCAGGCTGTGTGTGTCTTTGTGAAATAACTTGTTAAAATTATTATTGTCTATTGGTTTTACTTGTTTTCGATCTATTAATTGTATTAAATTGCAAAGGTTGCATTTATGCAAAAGAGCCACAAAAGTGCCTTCCTTTGTAAAAAGCCAGCATATATACATTTTGCATCTCTGTGGTGTGGCTTGCGAGTACGGTGTGTACTCACGCTTGTTTTGACGAATCAAGCAGAGGAGGAGTCTTCACCAGCATTCGAGGATGAGTACATTGAAGGTGCCTAATCGTGAGGTCTTGATCCCAGTCGGTTGCCTGTGGTGAATCTATGGGGTACCACTACCTTTTCGCTTCACGCCGCTTATTTTCTCTCAGTAGCTCGCGTGGCTCAAGAATTGTAACTCGACCTTAAGGTCAAAACCATTATTTATTAATCAAATTTATTCGTTTATGTTACTACTCGCTTGTATGGATCGATTTCCATCTTTGTTAACACTGTGTGCACTGGTGTCATCCTGGGCTAGTGCATTAAACACAGAGGGTCCTGAATCGTAATTTCGGGTCCCGACAAAAGTGGTATCAGAGCCATACTGACTGTAGGTCTAGACCTTATTTAGATTGGCCGTTCGAGTGTTCAAATTATTTTCTAAAAGAAAATTTAACTTGCAAGACTAAATGAATTGCTTAACTCCTCTTATATCTCTCTTGACTCATCTATTGCTATAACTTCTTTACTCTCCCCGCTGTTTTAACGTGGTTCTTACCTCTCGCCTCTGCCTTGACAGATGCCTTACCTTCGCACCTTCAAGATAGCAACGAGGACTTGCCGCAGAGCCGGAAGCCGCTGCGCACACTTGAGGCTTCGACCGCCTGATGTACCGTGGCGGTGAGTACATGGTCAACTGACGGATCGTGGTATAGTCCGCCGCCTGACAATCTACGCCAGGAGGAACACTAGAGGCAGCCAGCCTTTGTACATCTCAGTTAGGAGGATCACCTTCACACAAGGAATCCAGGAGTCGTCACGACTGGCCATGCTTCGAGTCTGCCACATTTACGCTGAAGAGCTGCCACACACCGTTTTCCGCTATCATCCTAGAGCCGTCAGGAGATGTTCGCGCGCTTCCGCCTACAAACGGAGAAGGCCATGCCACGCTGGTGCATCTTGCACGGCTCACACCGCCCAGAGGAGTCGCCGGAGATGGCCGCCACCGAGCCGAGGTGCGCCTATCGAGCCCGGGAGGAAGCCGAGAAAGGATCGCCGCCCCAGAGCAAGCTCTCTACGGTCAAGATGAGCTCAAGATGATCAAAAGGAAGATCCTAAGAGCCGAAGAAGCCGAGGAAGACCCAGGAGATTCTAGAGGATCCAGAGAGGTTGCACAAATGAGGAGCCACCGCACTGCACTCCAAGACGCTCGCTTCACCGCACTGGGCCCCGGCATCGTAACCCGGTCATGAGGATGCCGGCCACTTCGTAGTCTACACCAGTGTGAGCGCCGCCGTGGCTTTGGAGTCTTTCTCGAGTACTTTTCTAAGTTCCAGCTTTAGTCGCTTAGCCGCTTCTTTTCGAGTCGCCTTTAGGCGGTAGCTTGTGTGCTTAGGTTCGCTTCATTTTCCTGTGTAAGTATGAGCCGCAAAGGCCCTTAGGCATTTGTTGCAACCATTCTATTAAGCTATTAATGAAGATTATTTCATTCAAGTTTCTTGAGTCGTGTTTGTTGGGTTTAATCTATCCCTATCTAGTTCTTAACTCACCTTGTGCTCTCTACCTTATCTAACCCATGGAACCTCATCGATGGTTCAGACTCGCCATACACGCAAGTGGAGCCGAGCCCAAGGATCGAGGCAATGAGCAAACCCTCACGGAGCAAGACCACCCCAAGCACCTCCTATTGACTTACGTAACTTTGGAGCCTTCATGGCAAAGACAGACGCAGATGATGTACACCATGATGAACCAGATGCAAAGCCATGAACAACAACAACAATAATCACAACCATCATCGTGGAGGAGCCCCAGTTGCTCATAGTCATCGTGGACCATCCAAATTGGTCAATTCATGAGGACCCGTCCGCCAACTTTCTCCTGACATGTCTCACCAAGAGAAGTCGATGATTGGCTTCGCGTGATTGAGAGGAAGTCGCGATCACCCAATGCAGCGATCATGAGAAGGTTTTGTATGCCACCCATCGATGGAGGGCATAGTCGCTGAGTGGTGGAAAACTTCACGCAGCCGCATGGAGCACCGCAGTATCACCCGAAGAATTTTCCAGCCTTTTCGCCAAGATCATGTACCAAGGCATTATGGATTTGAAGAAGGACGAGTTCCGCGCTCTCAAGCAAGGGGTATGTCGCTGATCGACTACCCGAACAAGTTTTCACTAGCTCGCTACGCCCGTAAGACGCCGCATCGATGTGTCTCGCCAGAGTCGATTCTGAAGGGTCTCAACTCAGACTACAAGTCAATCTGCTTGCCCATACCTTCTCGATTTCCAGTGAGTTGATTAACAAGGCGTTGGTTATGGAGGACAAACGCAAGGAGTCGGAGGATCACCGCAAGCGTAGGATGATTCAAACAGGAAGCCACCACCACAACAAAGCAGAGGGCAAGGATAGTGCCACGTTAGCTTAACTGCTTCCCGCCACGCAGTTCTTTCAACACCGCACCGCCTTCAAGACTCGCCCTTTTGTTCGAATTTCGTAACCCTACACCACCAACCCCACCCTCAGAAACAACAATCGATGTAATGAACCAAGAGTGTGTTACCATTGCCGCCGGCCAGGCATTTCGCTAATCGTGTCCTCGTAAGGAACTATCACCCGGCCGCTTCAACCTTGGAGCAACACCGCCAAGACCCCAAGCAGTAACAACCAAGGAGTTTCTCGGGAACCAACAACCAGAGGAACGCCACCAAGGGTCGAGGTCGTGTTAATCACGCCACTTTGAAGGAGCCCAGAAGCACCGTGGTTGTACTTGGGTAAGTTCCTAGTAAATTCAAGACTGCCTGCTCTGCTTGATTCGAGCTTCATTCGCTTGTTTCGGAGTTTTTGCAACCAAGAATAAATTGGAAGTTATGCACCTTAAACGCATCGCCGGTCCACCACCGGGCAGAGCTAAGTTCTAATATGGGTTGTTTAGGGCTGTTACTCATAGCCGAGTTGAGTTTCTAGCTAACCCGGTGGTTCTAGACACCCAAACCATAGATGTCATCCTTGGCATGGATTGGTTAACCAAGCACAAAGCCGTGCTAGATTGTGGCCAAAGAGCCGCATAATCGAGGATATCAAAGGAAACAAAGTGGAGTTCCTATCTACCTCAAGACGTAATGGACATCCGCTAGTCAATAGCCCAAGACCATCGCGTTGGAAGATGTGCCACCGCCAAAGAGTATCCAGATGTGTTTCCGTAAGAGTTACCAGAATGCCACCGGATCGCGACATCGAGTTTGTCATTGATCTAGTGCCGTGGACAAGACCACTCTCAAGAGACCTTATCGGATGCCACCGATGAGCTAGTAGAAATGAAGAAGCAAGTAGAAGAACTTTTGGAGAAAGGTTTTGTGAGGCCTAGTTCGCCGCCATGGGGAGCGCCAGCTTTGTTCGTCAAAAGAAGGATGGAAGCATGAGAATGTGCATCGACTACCGGCCTCTCAATGAAGTCACTATTAAGAATAAGTATCCATTGCCCTGATAGATGATCTGCTTGATCGATGAAAGGAGCCGAGTGTTCTCAAGATCGACCGCGATCAAAGTTACCATCGCTGAAGATCTCGTCCCAAGGATATACCTAAGACCGCTTTCAACACGCTGCACGGACATTATGAGTTCCTAGTCATGTCCTTTGGTCCGACCAATGCCCCGCCTATTTCATGAACATGATGAATAAGGTATTCATGGAGTATCCGACAAGTTTGTAGTTGTATTCATCGATGATATTTTGGTTTACTCAAAGTCGAAGAAGAACATGCCGAGCATTTGAGGTTAATCCTAGATAAGCTCGTGAGAACATCGCTTGTATGCTAAGTTTAGCAAGTGTGACTTCGAAGAAGGAAGTGGATTTTCTTGGTCATGTGATGACAAATGCAGGAGTAGCAGCTTGACCCCAGAAAGTGAAAGCAGATACATCGGGAACAACCCAAGACTCACACGCAGATTCGCAGCTTTCTTGGGATTGGCGGATATTATCGCCGCTTTATTGAAGGATTCTCATCAATTGCTAAACCTCTTACGCAATTGTTGAAGAAAGAGAAAAGTTTACCCGACCCCACTTGTGAAGGAAGTTTTCAAGAGTTGAAGAAATGTTTGACTTCGCCCCAAGATCGATTTTGCCGATATTCGCAAGGATTTCGATATCTATTGCGATGCTTCGCGTCAAGGATTAGGATGTGTCCCGATGCAAGAAGGAAGAGCCGCTCTTATGCGCCAAGGCGCTAAGGCCGCATGAAGAGAACTATCCCACCCATGATATGGAGTTAGCCGCAGAGTGCATGCCTTGAAGATTTGGCGCCATTACCTCACTCCAGAATCGCCATGAGGTATATACAGATCATAAGAGCTTGAAATATATTTTCACTCAATGGATCTCAATATGAGGCGTAGAAGATGGCTAGAATTGATAAAGGATTATAACCTTGGAATCCATTACCATCCCGGTAAAGCCAATGTCGCTGCACGCTTTGAGCCGTAAGAGCCACCGCAATGCCTTGAAGTGAAAGAGCTTTGTTCGTAACTTCAAGAGGAATTCCGTGTCGGGCTAGAAGTAGTATCTAAAGGATTCTTGGCAACTGAAGTGCAATCTACTTTGAGAAACAGATTCGCGAAGCTCACCAAGGACTCGTAGTTCTCCGACATCAAGAAGAAGATGACAAGGGAAGTTCAAGGACTTCACAAGAGATGATCAAGACATACCGTGGATCAATGGACGATCTGCGCCCCGATATTGATGGATCGAGACAGCTAATTTTAAAGGAGGCCCATGACTCAAAATATTCGATTCACCCCGTAGTACTAAGATGTACCAGATGTTAAGAATAAGTTTTGTGGCCAACTGAAGCGAGAAGTCGCAGAATTCGCTGCCTTGTGCGACGTGTGTCAAAAAGTTAAAGCAGAGCATCGAGGCCGAGGGTCTCTGCAACCTTTGAAGATTCCGAATGGAAGTGGGAAGAAATCGAATGGATTTCATTATCGGTTTACCCAAGACCCAATCAGTTACGATTCGATTTGGGTAATAGTGGATCGCCCGACTAAAGTTGCCCATTTCTTACCAACCAAAACCACTTACTCAGAGATCGTCTCGCGAGCCGTATATGTCGAAGATCGCCATTTTGCATGGTGTACCTAAGAAGATTGTGTCGATCGAGGATCTCGGCCACCTCCCGATTTTGGCGAGTTTACATGAAGCCTTAGGGACTCACCTGAATTTCAAGATCGCGATCATCCCTGCATGCATGGACAGATCGAAAGGGTTAATCGATATTGGAGGATATGCCGAGAGCTCGCGCGTTAGCAAATGCTACTCGCTGGGATAAGAGTTTACCATATGCGTAATTCTCGCACAACAACAGCTATCAAGCTACCTACAAATGTCACCATTTGAAGCCTTGTATGGTCGTGCTCAGAGAACCCCGCTGAATCTGGTCAAACCACCGAACGCATGCCTTTGGTCCGGATATTATTCAAGAAGCGTAAGAGCAAGTGTCCATGATCGAGAGAGATTAAAGATAGCTCACCGAGGCGAAGAGTTATGCCGACAATCGCCGCCGTGATCTCGCTTTGAGTCGAAGATTTTGTGTATCTTCGAGTTACGCCTCAAAGGTGTGAAAAGGTTCCACGCTAAAGGGAAACTTGCCCTCGGTATGTTGGTCCGCTCAAGATTTTGGAACGTCGTGGAGAAGTGGCTTATCGCTTAGAGCCGCCACAATCGCTAGCAGAGTACACGATGTCTTTCACGCCTCACACCAAGAAGTGTCTTCGCGTGCTAGAAGAACAAGCACCGCTGGATTCGATTGAACTAAAAGAAGACCTCACCTACAAAGAGCAAAGGTCAAGATTATGGATGTCGCAGAACGCCGCACTGTAAGCAAGACCGCTCGCTTTCGCAAAGTCCAAAGGAGTAACCACTGTATGGAGAAGCAACGTGGGAACGTGAAGAAGAGTTGAAAGCCGAGTTCCTAGCCTTTTCTCTAGCTAGCCCAATCTCGGGTCGAGATTCCATTAAGGGGAAGGTTTGTAACATCCCAATTTTCAGAGCTTTAAAAATCTTTTAAATAATGGAAGTGAGAAAATTCACCATTTGGATTTATTTGAATATTAATTTAAAAGCTTAATATGGACTTTAAGTACAAACCGAATTAATGTGCTTAATCCCAACATTAACAATTACCAAAATTATTTTATTTAGATTCTATATGCTTGGTTATATTTTATAGAATTTTCTAGAATTTTTCCAAGATCATTTGCTATTTTCCATTGCTTATTTGAATTTCTCGCTATTTTCAAAAAAGAAAACTAAATTAAATCTCCAACAATGTTGGGCCAATCTCTCCGCCCAACATCGCCATCTGCCCATCTCTCCGTGAGCCGTCCGATCGGGATCGGACGGCGATCTCGCCACACGCGCGCCTCCCCTCGCCTCACCGCCGGGTGGACCCCACCGCTTCGCCTCGCCGCCTTCTTCTCACGGACGCTGCCGCACAAGAATCGCTTATTGGCGGTCAACGCCGAAGCCACGCGGCGCGCCCAACCTCCCGTTCCTCCGCGTGCGCGCGCACGACTCGCGCCACCGCCGCCACGAACCCCACCCTTCTTCCTTCTTCTTCGCGGTATGCGCACGGCCGCAACCGCCGCCACGACCTCCACGCCGCCACGCCGCTCGACCTCCCGGCCCTATAAAGGACAGCCCCGGCGCCGCCACCCATTCCGGCCGCCACCCACTCCTCTCTCGCCTGCTGCTCGCCGAATCGCGAATTTCGCCGCCGACACCGAGGGCTTGAGCTTCGATTGCGCCGCCTGCCGCTTCGCTGCTGCCGCCGCCGCCACCGCTGATTCCCGTGACGCCGCTGGCCGGTGCTCACTCGCCACGGAGGACCTCTGAGCGCCATTTCGCCAAACCGCAACTCGCCGCTTTTTCTCGCCGCCGCCACCACTGCTGCCTTTCTTCACCGGTGAGCACGCCTAGGTTCGCATCGGCGCCTCTACCACGGTACCACCCACCTCACCGAGAGCTACTGTCACGGAACCCTTGGTTCCCGTGGCGCCGCCTCGCCGCCGCCCACGCCACCTCCACTCACCGCTTGTGCCTCCGTGGCGCATACGTAGCAGCCACGTGGGAGCCGTGTCGCCGCCACACGCTGCGAGCGCCCACCTCGCCCATCCTCGTCGAGCGGGCTCTGGACTTAGTCCACCGTGGAGTCGGGTCACCGACATGTGGGTCCCACATGTCGCTTAATTCTTTAATTATTTAAATTCGGGAAAATCCTTCACGACGCCATGCTTGCGCAATAATCTGATTTTTCTATTGAAAAGTAATTCGAATTCCAAGAATCCTATTTTTAGGTTTTTCTTTGATTCAAACTTTGAAACCTTATAACTTTTGCATCCTAACTCCAAATCCATCCATTCAAATTTCTAAATTTGTATAAAATCAAGATCTATCTATTGGAGATTTTTAATTATTTTTATCAGAGTTATTTGCTTCTGTTATTTATTTATTCTTGTTGTTGCTTCACATTAGTAGACTTCACGATACTTCGGGGATTTGAGGAAGAAGGAGCTTTCAAGACCAAGACCAGACTTGAACCTATTCCAAGGCAAGCTATACCCTTGACCATTTTGCTTCCCAGCTTTATAAAAGTATTTTAATTCAAATTATCGCATCTTAATTTTAAGTATTTATTTAAAAGCTTTTGGGTGTGAGTTAATCCCAAATTGTTATGCCATCCTTGTTAATTGCTATGTCCTCGATTCCTTGTCACCTTAGTTGGTATTTAGTTGGTAGATATGGTAGCACCAACGTGGGTTGGTTAGTTGCGTGTTAGATTTCTTAGCCATGCCACGAATCACTTGTCGCAGATAATCGCGTTATAAATTGACTAAGTGAATATGAAATCATGTGAACAAACTGTGTGTACTATGTGTCTTTGTGGCATATGTTGCACTTAAATCAACCAGGTGGTAAAAGGATTTGACCGAGGCAAGGGGTGGATACTGTGTGAAAGGGTGGACTGTGGATGTGTGAATAATATTAATATGTGTGTCTATGTGGTTTGGTTAATGGAAGTCTTGCCTTGGTCAATTAAGGACCTCACCATGTGCGCTATTGAACTGAGCTTCTGCACGACCACATGCCTGCTTAAGATGGGCCTAGCATAGTAAGATAAGGTATCTGAATTGCTTTGTTATGCTTAGTGTTAGCTACACTAAGTGTATCTTGTGGGTAAAGTGTACAAACCTCTGCAGAGTGTAACGTAATCTATTCGAATAGCCGCGTCCTCGGTCATGGACAATGCTCGGGATTTCACACTAGGGTAGATGTTTTCATAAAATCAGTGGGAAGGGAGCCATGTGATTAAATCATCTAGCTATGTGAATAACCTCGTCAGTCAGTGTGTCTTTGTGAAATAACTTGTTAAAATTATTATTGTCTATTGGTTTTACTTGTTTTCGATCTATTAATTGTATTAAATTGCAAAGGTTGCATTTATGCAAAAGAGCCACAAAAGTGCCTTCCTTTGTAAAAAGCCAGCATATATACATTTTGCATCTCTGTGGTGTGGCTTAAGTAGTACGGTGTACTCACGCTTGTTTTGACGAATCAAGGTAGAAGGAGTCTTCACCAAAGATTCGAGGACGAGTACATTGAAGGTGCCTAATCGTGAGGTCTTGATCCCAAATGTTGCCTCGTGGTGAATCTATGGGGTACCACTACCTTTTCGCTTCACTGCTGCTTATTTTCTCTCATAGCTCAAGGTGGCTCAAGAATTGTAACTCGACCTTAAGGTCAAAACCATTATTTATTAATCAAATTTATTCGCTTATGTTACTACTCGCTTGTATGGATCGATTTTCATCTTTGTTAACACTGTGTAATCGGCGTGATCCTCGGCTAGTGCATTAAACACAGAGGGTCCCGAATCGTAAATTCGGGTCCCGACACCACGATACCAATGACTTTGACTCTAACAAAACAACATCGCCACAAAGTTGGCCGACGCTCATGTCAATACCGGCCGACCGCCTCAGTGAGTTTGCGGTCGATCGCCTATGGCTTGGCCGGACCGCCTCCTCGTGAGCCTGGCGGACCGCCTTTGGGACTTAGCCGAATTTCAACCCCGAAAATCCAAACCTTCGGAAATTAAAACCAATAGAACTTTTTATCGAGACTCCAAAATCATGAGACCAAGTGCATTGGGATCCTCACTTGCCTACAACACCTATTTTTGGCCCAAATTTGTTTTGACCAATTTATCATCGCCGTCCGACCGCCCCACATGGCCGGGTCCGACCGATTTGGGACCGGCCGATCACTGCAAGGACCGGTCGGACCGCCGCCCAAGAAGCCTCAGAACTTTGTCGAAAACACGTGAAACGACAAACCGTAAACGCCATTGCCAATTGTCACATCATCCTAAGATCTCGAACATATCCCCATGAAATCCACATGATTTAATAGCATCTCGCCGATCAGGCAAATCTGTAATTTTTGTTTTACGGTACTTTATCGTGCCGTAGCTAGCCTGTGCTCGATCACCTCCCGGGACTCCGGCATGTCGGATGCTTGCCACGCAAAGACATCTGCGTTAGCTCTGAGGAAGGTAATGAGGGCGCCTTCCTATTTGGGGTCGAAGTCTCCCGATGCGAATAGCCGAGGGCTCCTCTCAAGCCCGTGAGGAACCTCTTTGACTTGGTCGCTCGGGTTTGGTGTAGCTTTAGGCTTCGACTTGCTAGTCGGTCGACTTTCATCTCGAGTTGGTATTTGACCAACCATCTCGAGGATCGACGGCCGCAGCCTATACGCCATCTTTTGTCACATTGAATTGTGATCACCTTTGGGACCTCGCATCTTAAGACATTGATACCCATAATGAGTAGCCATTAAGAATTTTGCAAAGTTGGTCGTCCGAGTATGGCGTTATATGCCGATCGAATCGATCACATAAAAGGAGACTTTCTCTCGTCTCGAAATTACTTGGCGAGCCAAATGTTAAAGGAAGAGAAACTTGGCCAATGGGTTTGGCTAAAGACCCCTGACGATTCCATGAAAGGAGTATCGCATCGGTCTTACCTTTGTCCCGGTACTTGCATCTCGCCCGTGGCATTAGTAAATAGTATGTTCATGAATCGCCACCATCAACCAACACTGATTGACCCGACAGCTTGTTGATGGTGGGTTCGACCACAATTGGATATCGACTGATCGATTCAAGTGATCGGACAATCACCCTTCTCAAAAGAAATGGTAACTTCCACCACTTCGGTAGGTTATTGACAAGAGGAGCGTTTATAGAGTTTACCTCTCGTCCGGCAGCTTTGAGTTGTCGCTTCGACTCGATGTCGATGATCCTCCGTAGATGTGATTTACGGTATGTTGCGGATCTTGAACGGCATCTCTTCATCATCCGATGACTTTTGGTCACTTGTATTCCCTACTTGCTCGAGAGGGGAGTGGCCCTTGTCGCTGTAGTAGTCCTCGAGGTTTCTTTGAAAAACTTCGGCTATGGAGGTCATGTCCTTCCTTTTATGGAAAGGACACCACCTTGGTTTGTCGCTCCTCGATCGTATGCTTACCTTTGCCTTGATCAGTGTACGACTTGGTGGTCCGGCTCTTTATCTTTACGCTAAGACCTCCTTGAAACCACCGGTTTGTGGTTTTGATTCTTCATTTTCTTCTTGGACTTCTTTGCTTTCTTGTCCTTACCAACTTCACCTGCTCTCGAGGAGTGTACGCTTCGATCAATAGTGTTGTTCCACCGACCGCCTCGTATGCACGATATCGATCGCCATCTCAAGAGTTCGCAAGAATGTTGTTGGGAGGATTCAAAGCAATATCCTGTGTTATCCTTCTACTACGGACTCCTTGCTTAAAAGCCCCGATCACGAGGAGTCGAAATTTCGAATTGAGTTACGAACCCGACTAAAGCGCTTGATGTATTGACGCAAAGTCTCGTTGTTGTTCGCTTTATCCGGTGCAAGTCGCCTTCCTTTCCGTATGCGGTTGTATGTGCCTTGGAAATTTGCCTCAGAAGATCGCAGAGGTGTTGCTAAGAGTAGATCGACTGAGTGGTTGGTTTAATAACCACGATCGAGCGGATCCTTCAAGCACATCGGAAGGTAATTTGCCATTACATGCTCTCCTCCTCCCGCCGCCGGACAAATGTTAGATAGATCTCAAGAAATTCGATGGGATTTTGAGATCCATCAAATTTCTCCATGTTCACCGGTCGAAATGATGTGGCCAATAACTACTCAAGGTCAAAGAAAATGCCCTGATCCGTAATTATTTTGACGCCTTCTTTGTAGGAAAGAAGGGTTAATGTCACCAGTGATCGTATACGACGATACCCAACAACAGTGACTGTCCCGTAGTAGGTTTCAGCCTTCACGAGGAATACTCCTCGCACTCCATCCGCTATGGATTTCTTTGTCGAAGTGGTGAATGATCACCTCCGAGGGGCTTCTTGATCATCACCGATCGAAATGTATTTCTCCGAATAGGGGATCGATGCGACTTATGGTCGTGGTCGATTCCTACGTAGAAATATTTGATTGATCGGTAGCTAAGGAAGTCGACATACGACTACCGAATGTTGTCGACAAGGTACTTCCATCTTGTCATCACGGTTCAAGCCTTTGCGCAATCTCTTCAAAGAAAGAGATCGTGACTCGGCGCTCGAGCAAGCTCTTGATTGGGATTCTCGAGCAAGTCGTTGATGTCTTGGAGTTCTTGTACCTCCTTCGATCGATGTTGAATGCGCCAGCAGTTCTTCCGGGCTGCAACTTTTTTCGTTTGATGACCTCAAAATCCTCCTCATCGATCTTTGAGGCCTTCTCGGTGGAGTGCGAGAATGTCGAGGATTTCCCTCGCTCATCGAGTGTTGGTTCTGGCTCACACCGGTGGTGCCCTTGCCATTACCACGAGGGGCGCAGCAGTGTGATCTTCGGGAGTGTTCTTATCTCGGCCTCCATGAGGTCGACCGATTTGAGGGAAGGACGAAGACCTCCCGCTGATGATTCTCACTTGCGCCGAGGCCTCCCGCTTGAGGAGTGCTCGAGAGACACCATCCGGCGACTTGGAGTAATCCTCCGTAGGGGAACTCCGGTTATAACCGCCTCCGTCAGAAATGAGATCTCATGGAGAGACGGTCGAATTTGCAGAAAGCATGCTTGATCCCACCCTCTCGAGTTACCCCGAGAGAGAGGATCACCAGATGTTGGTGGAGTCCTCGAATGGTGGCTCCTGTAACTTGTCTCACTGTGTCTGGACCGCTTTAGGGGACTTGAACACTTGGAGGAAAAACTCGTCGGTTGTGAGTCCTCCCGGTGCGGTTCTGTCGGATTGACCTTGTCCTTTGAGGGAATTGGCTCCTCATTGGACATATCATTGTGGGGATAAGGATCCTCTCAACTCCATTGATGGGATGGTTTCGAGAATAATCTCCGAGGCAACATCACCATCGCCGATGCATCACTCGCTCGTAGTCAAAACCGCATCCATGTCGACGTCTCACAGAATCGAAAGATCCCCACGGTCGGCGCCAACCGCTTGTATTAGAACCGATCTTACGTAAAGATTATTTGATTCGGGGTCTCCTAAAGATGAAATCACGCAGAGTGGTTGACACGGATGTTTAGACAGTTCGTTTTCTCCGAGAGAATAATAACCCTACTCCTGTGTGTGTATGGTATTCTCGATGATCAAGTAAGAAGCTAAGACTATTACAGAGAACAAGATTTGTGTTTCTCCTTGACCCGCCTATTTCGCCTCATCCCCTCCCTGCCTTTCCCTCTTGATGCCCTTATATAGTCGTGAAGGAGTAGTCGCTTTGTCTCGGAAGATGCGCCTAATTAATCCAAAGAATGGGCGATGATGGCAGAATTACCGCGCATTGGCTTCGCACGCCGTCCGCGCTTATCTTCCGAGGTAATGGGGTATTTAAGCACCATTACTACGCGGAATAATAGTGCGTGGGACCGCTCGATTCCTTAATCAATTGGACCCACTCACCGTAGGTTTGATTATAAGGTGGTCGTGGTTTACTTGGTCGCAGAAAGACTTACGACCAAGTAGTGGTCGTAGAAGGACTTACGACTAGGTAGTGATCGTAGAAGGACTTACGACTGTGTAATGGTTGTAGAAGGACTTACGACTGTAATAGTCGTAGTAAGACTTACGACTATGGGGGTGATTGTAGAAGATTTTACAATCACTTGGTAGGTCTTCCCCTTATAAATATAAGGGGTACTTCTGGGGACTATGTGACATCATATTCACCTATAATAAGAATTATAGATAAAAGATAAAATGAGGATTATTAGATCCTCGTCACTAGGGAATCAAGATATATCACGTTGTTCCTCCCGGTATAATGACTAAAAGGATCCAAAGGGTACCTACTCATGTATGTCGCTATAACTATTAAACCTAAGTACAAATGAAATTTGAATAGCAAATAGTGAAGCACTTACCCTCGGTTGTAGGGCACCAAGATGTAGTCCTTGCGATTCGAAGAAGCAATGCCGCGTTATGTAGTTCTCGACTTAAGGTCGCTCGCTTCGATGGTTTGCATAGATACCACGTGTGGGTCGAGGAAACCCACTCGGTTCTCGCCTTCCCGCATATTTCATCATGTATCTATACATAAGCAATGAGTTGCGATATTTATCTGTATTACATGAATGTAGAACTTGATTGTACACACTTACGTTGTCCAACATCGTAGAAGCGAGGCGCCGAGGGCTTCGAGATTGAATAGGTTGAATAAGTCGCTGAAGCCCACCACGGTTGCCCTACCGCTGAAGAAATGCTCATCCTTGTATGCGACGGTGATTCCAAGATCGCACCCCTTCTTTGCGGTATTCGCAGTACTGTGCATGCAAAGCCCGACAAGCAAATCCAAAGATGGGCTAATTGTGCGTTAGGGCACAACGGTTTTCCGATGGAGTACTTCCGTGCTTCGGGACTTGGGAGGCGGCTTAATGTTCTTCGACGGCCTTAACGATTGGCGGCGTCTTCCCGCGAGACTACTCGGAACCGATACGGTAGCACGCTTTTGTTGTTCCTTCGGCGCCTTCTCCACGGAACCGGCGAGGTGGCCTTCGAGGCGTAAATATGAGGTGGAGTCATGGAGGGTCCCGCTGGAGAGGAATGGTCCCGCCGAGATTGCGGCACTATCGGGTCCGGGACGATGTCCGCCTTGGGCCACCGGATAAAACCGCACGGCATCCCTAGTGTTGTGATCTCTTCGTTCGGGCGAATGTCCAAATGGGACGGCCATGAAATGTTGATGTACCATGTCCACCTCCACCCTTGCGTAACCATGCGCCACCGACACCGTCTTCGCACCGATCCTTCCCGGTATGGATGCACCATCCCCGCCAACCTCAATAGGAATGGACCCAACTAACCTCGCTTGAGCTTGCAGCCGTCGGCTCCTACAAACGACACGCAATTAGCTAAGGCGCCCTATAGGTCTATCTTTGGTGCATTCCATAGATGTACATTACCTTGATGCGGCTCCATCGGTAATTGGTCGTCGTCATGTTCAAAATTATGCGTGACGCCGACACTACCCGATGTCGAGGACTTGTTCCCGCAATAACAGGGCGCTTATGCATCGGTTGCGAGTACTTGATTCGCTTGATCCCGCAAACTTGCTATCCGCCCTGAAATTCGCTTTAAGCGGTTCAACCGATTGTCGATTTCGCCTTGGATCTCTTCCTACTTCTATACATGAAGTAGTCGTCATAATCCATGTACCCAAGGTACGTTAACCCCTTGCTCTCGCGTATGACCCGGTGCTCCTTGTTTCCTAGGGTCGAGATAGTATATCCTTCTCCCGTGTTCTTGGAAGGAGCCTTCGAAGTTTGGGCAATCAATTCACGCCGCAAGAGGTCATCATGTTATTATAGTCACTATGAAGTTATGGACTTATAAACAAGTAGGTAGTTCGACATATTTACCACACGCTGGGACACTTCCCGGTCCGCGGGTTCGGAAAGTGACGCCGCCATCGACGAGACTTTGCCCTCGCTTAACCGTGCACGGAACGCGGTGTGTGATATCGGAAATAGATTCTCCTCCTCCGCCTCCCATTGCGCTGGATTTAGCCGCTGCACCAGCCGTGCCGAAGTCCGTGGGGTGAGTGTTTCGTGCTCGATTGCTTTGTGCGCCGCACTTTGCTCCTTAAATTCATCCGTCGCCTTCATAGCCACAAAGGCGCTCCATGTTTCGCCAAGAATGGAAACTTCGTGAAGGGCGCCTCACTCTTGTTCACGCATCGCGTGACAAGAACGCTCTGAAGGTTCTCCACGCGACACATGGAGAGCAAGGCATGCCGCTCGACGCGCTTCATGTCCTGCTCGATAGTGAACTCGCTTGAAAGGTCTTCCCACAAAGACGCGCCTCGATCTTTTGTCGAGACTTCCACTTTGGTGTGGTGATAGGGACCTTTTCCCTTGCAAGTATCCCGCAGATAGTCCGGATCTCGCCACGATGCCGGGACTCAGAGGGACCCCAACGCCACCGACCTCCGTGATGGTCGGGCCGCCAGAGGCAATTTCGATATTCCTCCGCCATCTCTTACGATTCTGCGGCGTCGGTGACGGCGGCGCGAAGACGGCGCCTACGCCATGTGGTGTTGGTGACGGCGGCGAAGACGCAGCGTCTCGCCATCTCGCTTACTTGCTATCTAATATGTTCATCACAGAGCGTGTTGTGCAAGCGTGATGGATTGTAAGTCAATATAATGCCATGCTTGAGTACGTAATTAACAAAGATATATATGGCATCCTAGAATTAACAAATTCAAAAGTATATCCAAGATGTAATTAATAGTATATATATGGCATCCTAGAATTAACAATTCAAAATGCACTAATCTTTCTAATGATGTTGTTTAAGAAGCTAGAATACTATTCTCATATACCAAAAAATGATACGGTGATATATACTACTTACGTTTCTCTTTTCTAAAAAGGCGGTGCAAAATATGCTAATGGCAAGAATATCCGTAATGTATGAGCTAGTCGTTTTGTATTAATTATATACTTGCTTGTCGGTGTATATATGACCCACAAAGTCAATGAACCAAGCTAGTGACATAACAATCACATATATATATATGGCATCCTAGAATTAATAAATTCAAAAGAATAATCAAGATGTAATTAATAAAGATATATATGGCATCCATTGATCTAGTATGTAATTAATAAAGATATATATGGTATATATATGGCGGCGCCGAGGTCGGGGGAGGCCTCAATCTAGAAAGTCCAAATGCCAACTCTCAATCTACTGCCACATCAATCATATAAGCTTTCACAATTCACAATTGCTAGATTAATATAACCAAACAACTATTGACTTTAACAAACCAATTCACAATTGCTAGATTAATACAAACTTTCAAATGGCAGAGTGCATACCACGATGTCAATGGCAAGTTTAAACATTCAATATTTGAATTAACATAATACTCTAATCAATGTCATACAGATGATTTATGATCACATACAACGATCGCAACAATTCATTACCAAAGGATTCCAATTGCCGGATTGCACACATATGTCAAATACAAAACACATATCATTGACATCAATATCGATATCTCTTACTAATGATTATAGGGACACAGACTACAAACCATTCACTGCCATCGATAATGATAATCAAACATCGCCAAACCCCGCCATTGCCAACCAAACAAATATTGACCAGAGAAACCATTATCACAACAATCAACAATTAATGATATCGACATCAAGTTCATTGCTACAACTGGAGAAGTCAAGGTGATCGTTAGACCGGAGCATCAATGGGCTCGGGCGGCCGGACGGCAGAGCCAAGGCGAGCTAGGGCCGGAGGGAGGGGAGTGGAAGGGTGGAGGTGGGAGCTCACCGAGCGGTGGGGGGCGCGGAGCCGGGTTGCGGCCGGGAGGAGCTTGGCGGCGGCGACTGAGAGGCGGGAGCCGCGTCGGCGATCGAGGCAAAGACAGGCGCCGCCACGGTGCCCAAGCGCCGCGATCGGCCGGGCTGCAATGGCGGGTCGGGACGCGCGTGGGCTCTGTGCCGGCGGCAGAGGTGCATGCGGCGGCCGGCCATGGAGGGGAAACGTGCGGCGGCTTCGGAGTGGGATGGGAGGAAATGGAGGCGCGCATGGGCATGAGGAAAGCTAGGGAACTTACCGGTGGCAAGGGCGGAGGTGGCTGGGTCGGGAGGCGCCGGGTCAGGAGGAGGGGCGCCGGGTCGGGAGGCGTTCGAGAGGAGGCGCGCACGATTCGGTGGAGGAGGGGCGCCGGTTCGTGGAGGCGGCGCAGAGGTCGGGGACCGATAGGGTTAAAAGCAAAACCCTATCGGTTCTCTCCAACCTATATAATCAACATCACAGACGGTTTTTGAGGGAACCGCTCAGATATGTAATCACAGACGGTTCCTTCAAAGAACCGTCTGTGATGTGTCCACATCACATACGGTTCCCTCAAAGATCCCTCAAAGAACCGTCTGTGATGTGGAAACATCACAGACGGTTCTTTGAAGAGCCGTCTGTGATGTTCAAACAACCGCACTCCAGTCCGAACGTTCGATTTCGGAACTTCCGCCATTGAATCATGGAACTTCCGATTTCTCCGACAAGTCAGCCATCTCTCTTCATTCAATTCTAAATCTTTTGTGGCCACTTCCAGTGATCAAGTTGATCCTCTATATCCTTGCTAGCTACCCATTACTGCTATTCCCTGATTGCAAATGCAAATTGCATCTATCAAGTGGTATTCTTTTCAAAAATGGTAGCTTCTTCTTTTGATCATCTTGAACTTGGCATGAGTCTCATCTTTTCAAGTGATATCATCTTATTCGTTAAAATGGTATCCACAATTCTCTCATGTCAATCAAAATTCTCTCTTCTCTTTGGAATGCTTTCATGGAAGATCAATAGAAGAGAAGTTCGAGCACATTGCAAAATTCAATTATTGCTTACAAGTGGTACCAAGTATTTGCAATGGAATCAATTATTCTTGGTATCAAGTGTTTTTCTCATAAGTGGTATCGAGTTCGCATAACCGAATTAATTACTTGACAATTGTCATCAATTTAAAGATCATAAGTCCATAACACATTAACACATGACAATGGAATAAATTAGTTAATTACAATGGAGTAAATTCTTAATTAAAATATAGCCCTTCATGATGATCGACGCAAGATATAGCTAGCTTCCTCACTGGGTTCTTCCTCGAGCCCGATGTCGCTCTCCGAAAGGTGGCAACTCGTCAAATTGATTGTATTCTTCCTCGTCCACTACATTCTCAACTCCGACAATCCTCCTTTTCCCATGAAGAACTACGTGACGCTTCTTATTTGCCGTGTCGGTTACATAGAAGACTTGAACAACTTGGTTAGCCAAGACGAATGGTTCGCCTTTGTATCCGACACGCTCGAGGTCCACGGTAGTGACGCCTGCATTTGTCGACCTTCACCGTGGAGATGGACCCAACGACACGAAATAGAGGGATCTTGAAAAGCACGAGTCGATCTCCCATATCTCCTCTATTTGCCCATAGTACGAGCTCCTCAACCCATCGGTGATCGAATGCATCTATGCGACACCGCTGCGCAGACCGGCTCTTCCTATCCCGAGTGCCGATAAAATGTGTACCCATTTATGTCGATCCTTGCCATGTGACAATTGTAAAATGTGGCCCTCTTGCCAACCATAGCAACAGATCATCACTTGATGACCTCCGAGTGATTCGCACCTTTAACCATTCGCTGAACCGACGGTTGTGTTTCTCTCGTGATCCAAACCTCCGATCGGTCTCGATTCGATGGCATACCATGTCTTTGTGCTCGTCGATGTACGGGACACTTGGGTCATGTGTTGCAAGACCGTGAAATGGGCTTGAGCGTGCGTGTCCAGATCGGGAGTGATTGATTTCTTCCGATGGTCCCGATACCATCCAGCTCCCCTCATGACGAGATAGAGGCACACCAATCGGATCCACCGAGCCATGTAGTCGACGCAGAACTCAATGACCTCTTCCGCTGCATAACCTTCGATGATGCCGCCTCCTACCGAGATCGATTCCGTCACGTAGGACTTGAGAATTCCCATGTACCTCTCGAACGGTACATATGACGAGAAACACAGGTCCGCATATCTTTATCTCTTTCACAAGGTGAACAATGAGATGGACCATGATATCGAAAAATGACGAAGGAAATACATCTCAAGATGACACAGTCGTCGCTACTACTCGGCTGCAGAGCATCTAGTCCTTGGGGATCGATGACCTTCGAGCAATTGAGTTGAAGAAATAACACACCTCAAGATTGCCACTGGACCTTGTTCGCAAGATACTCCTAATTGCAACAGAAGCATTTGTGTCATCAAGACACGACAATCATGCGACTTCATACCAATTAATTTCAAATCTTGCATAGAAACAAGTTTCTTAATGTTAGCGGAGTAACCAGACGGACTTTCACACCGCAAGCTCGCACGCTTCATTTCTCTCGCCTTGGACAGAGTGTAGCAAGTCGGGGAAGGTACGCTCGTCTCAGACGGTCTCTTTCGTGCTAACTCGGTCCTTATGTTCATATCGACCAAGTCACGCCGCATGCTAACACCATCTTTTGTTTTGCCACTAATGTTCAAAGAAGAGACCAATCAAGCTATCACATACATTCTTCTCTACGTGCATAACGTCGATGCAAAGGCGAACTTCTAAGTACTCCCAATAAGGCAAGTCCCAAAAATTGACCGCTTCTTCCGGATGTTCTTCTCACGGGTTCTTAATTTACGCCCTTCCCAAGCACAACATCGAGATCCTTAACCATATCATAGACCTCTTTCCCACTAAAAGCCCTTGAAGTCGAACCGCCTTCCTTATTTCCGTCGAATTGTTTCTTCATCTTATGTATGGGTGACTCTCGGAAGGAACCTACGGTGACGATATACACGCTTTCTGCGAGTTGTTCAAACCATACACTCTCCGTAGCATCTAAGCAAGATGACAGTGCTTTGGCCCTTTTGTACCAAGCCCGACAGTTACCAAAGGCAGGAAAATCATTGATGGTGCGTAACAACATGGCGCGTAAATGAAGTTCTCTCGCTTGTACGCATCCCATACCTGCACCCTTCGCTCCACAAAGGTCACAAGATCTTCCAAAGAATGGTGCTAGGTACACATCAATATCATTCCCAGTGTTGCTTCGCCCTTGGATAAGTAGTGACATCAAAATGTACTTCCGCTTCATACAGAGCCAAGGAGGAAGGTTGTACATACATAGATTCACGGGCCAAAGCTATGTCGGCCGCTCATGTTACCGAAAGGATTCATTCCATCCGTGACTCAACCCTAACCTTATGTTCCTCGGTTCCGACCGAACTCTTCAAGTCCGATCAAGTTTCTCCACCGCGTAATCAGCAGGTGTCTTAGCTTTCCATCTCTCTTACGCCTCTCGAGTGCCAACGCAGCAATCTTGCCTCCTTTGGGTTCGCAAATAAACGCTTCAAACGTGGGATTACAGTGATACCACAACATCTTAGCAGAGGTCCTTGCTTCACCTTAGCAAGATTTTGACGCTTGTATCGGATGCTTTGCACACGGACATACATGCATGTCTCGCATACTCTTTACGTAGAGGATACAATCGCTCGACATGCATGTATTCTTTCTACTTCCATTCCCAATGGGCAAATAACCTTCTTTGCTTGATAGGTGGTGTCAGGCAACACGCTTCTCCTAAGGATTTACAAAACTCTCTCTCACTGTAGTTCTCTTCGCATCGCGTAGCATCCGATCCGATTGTCATCGTGCCCCTATCCTCATCAAAAGCACAGTCCACATCCGACAAATCGTTGACTTCCTCGGCGATGTCGTCATTATCAACTTCTGGTATAATCTTCTCTTCACCGTGACTGGTCCAATATGTATACCCTTTTTTGAAACCCCTTCGAATCAAGTGCGCTTCGATCTGCGCCACGTTGTTAAACATCTTCAGATTACCGCAATCAATGCACGGACAAGACATAAAATTTATCCCCTTCTTCAACATATCCCGCCAATGCTCTTCTAAAAGCAACCACGCCATTAATGTAATCTTGACTCACACGGTTCGAACCGTACATCCAGTTTCGATCCATCTACACTACGCATGTAACAAATTAGTGTCAAATTGATTAGCGATTAATTTATAGCAAGCATAAAGGGTTATAGATCGTTACCCTCGGAGCTCACGAAGAAAATATCTAATATCTCTTGATAATCCCTACCTCTCGACAATCGATATCTATCTCAATTGAACAATCATGCAACCCAAATATAGGCATCATCTCATACAACACTTATTAACCTAAAATATCGAACCGTAAATGCAATATTGCTTGACCCAAACCCCACCGCATCGTGAACCGTGTGTAAATTTTATTTTTTAAGCCAATTAATTATCCTAACTCAAATTTTAGTGATTATTAGACCTAATTCAGTTTTATTAAGTTACCACTCTTAAGTCAAATTTTAGTTCATTAGTTATAAGGGAAACCATTATTCAAAACTAAGATTTGTGGCTAATATTATTTATTCCAACATTGACTGCAAGATCGATCATGTGCTAAATCTTTGTGTCATCCTCAAAGATCACCTAGAAATAGCAACAAAAAAAATAAGGGTGCATAAGTCCAAGACTCAGCAAGTATGTAATAAATCAATAGTAACAACACCATTCTCAATATTAATTCACGCTAGCATCTACACTATGTTTTCTCCTTTCTTTAGTCAATGCATTAACACATACAATACAATGCCAAGTCCACAAGGCATTGGAGGAGCTCATACCAAGATAGAGGAGGAGCCGCAGTTGGAGGAGCTAGGCGAGGAAGTGGCGCTGAGCGGTAGACACAATGCAGCGGGCCGAGGGATGTCTCTGCTCAATTTATATGAAGCACAGAAATCACTGCACGGTTCTATTTCGTAACCGCTCAGGATAGTGTGATATCACAAAGTGTTCAAAATGAACCGCTCGTGATATTACCTGCATTTGCCCTATTTCGTAATCGTCAGGATATCGCTGCACGGTGCTCAAATATAACCGCCTCAGATAGGATCGCTGCGCCAAAACAAAGCCCGGACAGACCCAACACAGACGGTTCCAAAGGAACCGTCTGTGATGGGCCGTCTGCTATAGCCTCTTTTGTAGTAGTGAAAGAGAACAACGTATATATGTGATATATGTATGAATCAATTGTTGTGTCATTCGCGTTGTTTTGCACAAAATAAGTAACACAATTGCAACCGTAGGATGTATTTGATATATACATTGCGGTACCTTCATTCACATCATTTTCCCTCCTCTGAGAAAAAGTCATACTCGACTTTTCTAAGCACATGGACAAAATATAAAAGGGACGAGCTAGATCAAGTTGTTCAAATTTGGGGGAGAAAATTCTTAGTGCCTTCCATGTTTCAACTACACTACTCTGTGTACTGGTACAGGATAAACAAGTAGGCATCATGTTGCGTTCTAAACAATAGGCACTTGTATTCAAAGCCATCTCAAAGTGACCATGACATTGCTCAATAGACGGTTTGCGCAAAACATGCAATTTAAAATCAGCAAAATTATCACAAGCAATGCACATTCGATAAACAAAGAACTTGTCATCTACACCATAATCTCCAATCAAATTGAACGTATATGTGTAGGCAGAAGGACTAACTAGTGATTTTAAACATGAAACGTCAACATGGTTTTCAATCACACTAGATAGCTCTCTAGGATCATCGAACGTGATATAGCATAAAGAATCATTAAAAGATATGCTAGTAGGAATATCCTTATGAGTAATCAATTGCACATTATGTAAATTGAGCGAAGAAATTTTAGAACATAGAATATTCAAAGGAACACTAGAGTTCTCACTCTTACGTACCTCAACGTGATGAATGTTCAATTCAACACCATTATTATTACCTTTAACGTCCTCCTCTATTATTGCGGGTATTGTAGGTATCAAATTGTCATCGTGAAACCACGGGGCAGCAAGCATTCCATCCACAACTGTGGTTATCTCCGCGTCTTTTACTTCCAACGGTGCTGGTTGTTGAACAGTCAACTCATGTTCTTTAATATCAACCTGCACAACGTAAGAAACAACACTAGAAGTAGCGAGTAAATCATTAATTTCAGCAGTAATGTCACTTTGGCTATCATCTACTTCCCTCTTTTCTATTGGTGTATCTCTCTCACACTCAATGGAGATGCTCTCAACCTCACATATGGTGGAATCACACAGCTCACTCTTTTTATCATTCTCACTCAATTTGGCTTTGGCTATGTGGCTCTCATTCTCACATAGGTTTGGATACATTGTATCCACCAAAGATTGTGGGTCAGCAACAGAGCAATCACGAGTAACCACAATCTCTTCATGAAGAAATGGAGCAATACTACATGAAGCCAGGACCGAAGGGAAAATCCCATGCTCGGTCTCCTTCTCTTGTGTCACACAAGTGGACTTCAAACCTTGTCGCAGCCCTGTCAACTTTTCCACTAGGGAACGCTTGTAGTGGTAAGGTACAAAACGTGCACGCAAATGCTGTTTCATCTGCTCCCAAGTGATAATCGGCAATTCATGGCGCTCCATATGCTTACGAACAAATCGCTCCCAACAATGTGTGGCATAATCAACCAAACCATTGAACGCAAGTAAGAGCTTCCTCTCATTAGAATAGTTGTGCATCCGAAATATTGTATCAATTTCAAGCTCGCAATTAAGGTATTCTTCCACATCTGCACTACCTGAAAATATAGGGATAGGAAATTTGGGCTTAGTGACAAAATCCTTACGATGCACGTTGGGGTGGTTGAACATGGCGCGCAGCTCCAAGAAGTTGTTGTTGATGTCCGTACGTAGCTGCATAACCTCCTCCCCAAGGTTGTTCAATTTATACCGAACGGCCCCAAGCTCATCGTGCACACCATTATCACGATCAAGAAGTTGTTTTTGTAGCATCCTGCGCAAGTGAGTGTACTCCATCCATGTAACCGACAGATCCTCCTGATGACCTAACATAGCAACAACTCACAAATAGCAAACACGATTATATCCAGGTTAGTAAAATAAAATATATCTCTCTCTACGCTCGCAACTCACTGTCCTAAAGACAAGACAAGCTTACCGTTCCAAAGTGAATCAAGGACTGCAAAACGATACTTGTGGTAGCGAACGACCTCAACCCGGTAATGTATGAGCGTAACCAAGAGCAAAGGTAGTACACAAACGGGCGTAGGCGGAGCTTGGTAAGGTATGTGTATAACCTATGCAAACTGGTATTCAAATTGTTGTAAAACTAAGTAATGATCAAAGCTAGATTCTTTTGCCTATGTGCTGATACAATGGGTTTAAGTGAAAAGGATGAACGCACACGCAAAGACAAATGTGACTCAATGCAAACAAAGGAATGAGCTAGCGAGACAGGATCTGAAAATGAGATTAAGCTAGCTCGTTTTGCACCAAGTACAAAGAGAGACACTAGCCAATTACAATTGAAAATAGTAGGGCACAAGATTGTTCAAAGAAAAAAAAATGACTACACAATCTGAAATAATGATGGGCTGGTATTATAGCAACCAATAAAATGCATGATACTGTAGCAATCGACAAAAGAATTATATTTTTTTCTTCCTCTTTTCTTTCTCAAAAATTATGTTTTTGCTCTTAGTTTTTTTTATACTTTTTTTTCAATGTCGTGGCTCTTGCTATTGTGCGGCTGCCTTTCTTTTCTCTTCTTTTCTCAATGGCCGAAAGTGTTTTGTTACCCTCGTAAGTGCATAAGCCTAACAATTCAGTAAGGTGTAAACAATGTTCAATGAGCAGCCCTAATACAATATCAAAAGCTAGTCTCACAAGATGAAAGGATATAAGTGAAGCTTCTCAAGAATTGCAATACTTAAGAAACTTGTAGGCTCGAACACACATAGAAGACTGTCGAATTTGGATTTGACCAAAACAGTAAAGTTTGAGATCTCGTTGTAAGCTTTCCAACAAATCAAAGAGCACTTCAATCAGAGTTTGGACACAAGTTACGACCGATTTACAGACCAATGTACCAATTGAACTCGGATTTAACAAAAATTGAGTCAGGGACCCAATTTGATTTTTTGGTTTTTTTAAGGAAACAAGAAACAAGGTACGCAAAGGAAACACTTAGATCAGCACTAAACAAAAAATTCTAATGGACTAAAACCTAACAAAACTCACAAGAAATAACAGATTGAAACTAGGGTTTGTAATTTTTGTGTTGCAATTTTCGGTTTAATGGACTATAGGACAGAAAAATGAATCTAAACTAAGGGTAAACAAGCTCTCACCGAGTAAACATAGAATCTGATACCATATGATACGGGGGATGCCCGATCTTCTCAGTGAGGAACCGTGGATAAATGATGCGAAGTAGACGATGTCGCTAGCTGAACACTCGCACCAATGCACGAACCCTCAACTCTTTGGAATACGCCCAAAACACACCGGATAGTTGATCGTCGCGAGACCACGAACGACGATCGCCAAGTCCCCAATTCCCAATGGAACAATGGCTTGACCTTGAATTGCAGAACGAATCAATGGATAGCCTAGTCCTCTCTCAAAGTCCTCGCATGAACTCTGGTTTCGAAAAACAAGCAATAGCTATGTTTCTATTCTTATGCATAAACTGGTCTCATAAGTAGTCGGGATATCCTCATCAACGGCCAAACCCAAATCCTGGTCGAGATTTCTATTTGAAAAAGATAGTGGCCGTATTTTTCTAAAGGAAAAAAAGGGGAGAGAGATAGCATAGAAGAAGGTGAAGTTGCTTACAAGTGTAGCTTAACCGGTTCGAGCAAAGAATGAAAACGCTACCGGTGAAATTTCGCCGATTACCGTCGGTAACCGGTGTTACCGGCGGTAGCCGGTAGAAATTAAAATCGGTGGTGAAATTTCGGTTTTAGTAAAATTTATTTTTAAAAAATCGAATTTGCATGAATTATATTCAAATTTGATTATTTTTGTAAATTTAAATTTCAAAAAAAATGAAAATTTCAACCGAATTTGGCCAAAATTTCCAGTTTTCGCTGGTACCGGTCCCCTCCAAAAAAAATTTACAACCGGTAAGAAAAACACTAGCAAAGATACATATAGTGCTTCTGATCAGTTGTACCAAGCCTACCTTAATTCCATGATACTAGCAAGATAAGAAGAATCATTGGACGTGAAGAAATTTGCTTGTTAAATCGGTTGAACCGAAATCAGACAAAGAATTTAAAGTTGAGATAGGAAAGAAACATGCATCGTTTTCATAGTACAATGGCTGTGAAGAACACATCACACGTGCGATGCAGCAGTGGACTAAGCACAAGTCAAGTCATGGCACGCGCTAGACCTGACGCTAGCAGTTAAGTCGTTCCAAACATTGAAAGATTCCTGTTTGAAAAAGATAGCGACCAGATTTTTCCAGGAAAAAGGGAGAAAGACAGAACAACCTTAGGAGACCAAAACCGATAATACTCTTGGTTTACTCGTAAACAGTAGAGGAGTTAGAAAAATTTCGATAAGGGTGCACGCTTTACACAAGTCTAAAGTTTTGAATTATAATTCTTACTAAGGTTCAATGGAATAAATAGTTTGATTTTAATACCTATATACTTTTTGTATGTTTTTGAATTTTTTTTTGGTGTGCTGGTGCATTCCAGACACCACCAGTAGCGGTAAATGCTTATCAACTTCTAAGATAATTCCGCAGACAAGCTTGTGTGACAAACACAAAAGTTGATGTTGTTGCCAGTAGGGTTTTGCAGATATTAGGAGCTAATAACGTGGTAGACCTGACGCTAGCAGTTGAGTCGTTCCAGACATTGAAAGATTCATGTTGAAAAAGAAAGCCATCGACCTGATTTTTTCGAAAAGGAAAAGGGAGAGAGATAGCACAACCTTAGGAGACTAAAACCGATAATTGCCTTGGTTCACTCGTAAATAGTGGAGGAGCTAGAAAATTTTCGATGACGGTCCACGTTTTACACTAGTTTAAAATTTTGTACTATAATTCTCGCCAAGGTTCAATGGAACAAACAGTTTAACCTTAATACCTATATACTTTCTGCATATTTTTGAATTTTTTAGATGTGCTGTTGCATTCCGAGCATCACCTCAAGCTCCGCCCTTGGCTGTAAATGCTTATAAACTTCTAAGATAATTCTGGAGACAAGATTGTGTGACAAAACAAAAAAGTTGATGTTGTTGCCAGCAGGGTTTTGGAGATATTAGGAGCTAACGCGGGTCTAATGCTATTTCAAGGTCAATGAAACTATGAATTTGAAAATATACACAGGGATAAGAATCAGAAAAATGCACCTTACCGGAATCCACCAGCTGGTTACCGATCACCCGGTGGAGTCCCTGAATTTCAGTGTTACTGAAACCGGATTGGATCGCCGCTTGGACCGGCAAAACCAGAACCAGCAGCCCTACCGGTCTGGGCTGTGCTGGCTCCAAGACCGGTCGATATAATTACAGCAAAGATCAGAACTAAACGAGATGTGTAGATTCTGAGCAGACGTAATTAATGATGCACGGTCCTTAAACATTTTTCTTAGAAATAAGTCTATTTGGACCCATAAACTCTTGCGAAAATCTATATTTCAGCCTTCAACTACAAAACCAGATGTTTGAGTCCTCTCAAGTATCAATACCGTGTATTTTACCTCCTAAGACGATTCCACTCCGGGTTTGCTCTGATGTGGTACCGAAGTGGCAATGGTTTTGACACGCGTGATGGTTTTGGAATGACATGGAAGCCAATCAAAGAAAAAAACATGATGGGGCCTACTTGTCATGCTCTATTTTATTATCTCCCTTTTCTCTCCTTCGATGCTCTATTTTATTATCTCCCTTTTCTCTCCTTCGAGGGGAAAGAACTACCCACACCGACGAGGAGGGCACGGACGGGTGGAGGACGATGGATCCTCGATGGCGACAAAGTGAGCCGCCTGATGTAGGTGAAGGTCTTGCCAGCGCTAACGAGGAAGAAGAGCTTGGTGTTGGTGGCGACAAGGCGCTTGTGCTTGGTGAGTGTGACGGCTACCATGGCGAGGAAGGAGAGGAGGTCGTGTGCTGGAGCGGGGAGAGTTCGTGGGGCAAGTGAGACAAGGAGACGACCGTAGACTGGGATGGTCAGGAGGATGGAGCAGGCGAAGAAAATAGTGAGGGAACCAGTGGGGATGACCAAGCTCTGGCCTCCTCCCCTAGATCCGATTGTCTCTCTCAAGCTTCCCTCACGACCGACCCTCCTACTCGTGCTCCGAATTTGACGAGAGAGAGATAGTGTGTGAGAGAGAACTATTGCTGATGGTGGTTTGAGTAGCGGGGGAGTCGGTAGAGGCAAGCAGCGTCATCAGGAGTCCTAGATTGAGGCTGGGGCACCAAATTAGGTGCATCCAGAGGTGGCGCTTGGGGGAGAGGGGATCAGAGTGAGAAGGTAGGAAGAGAGAGGAAGAAGAAGATGAGGAGGGGGAAGGTGATTTTTGAGTATGACATGTGGGCCTAACAACTTTTCTATTTTTTTCTTATTAATCAAGAAGCATGTATAGCTGACTAGGTGGTGATTCAGTGCTTACGTGTGAGTAAACTAGTCGATGTAGGCGCCACATAAGCTAAAACTGGGATGAAATTGTCTTGGGTGGGGGTGAAATACCCAATATTGTTACTTGAAGGGGTCAACTATTTGGTTTTGTAGTCGGAGGTTGAAATCTAGACTTTCACAAGAGTTTAGTGGGGTCAAATGAATTTATTCTTTTTTCTTATTGAGACCGGTTGGTAGAGCATTGTCAACTTGTGGAATGCTCGGGGTCATTATCAAGCTGTGATATCTCCGATCCTTGGAGAAATTGAGGAGTTTAGTGTTGTAAATTTAGTGGTTTTAGCAAATGTTCATATATAATTCTAGTAGCAATTATAATAATTAAAGCATATTTTTAGTAGCATATAAATGACAGAAATGACATGTAGCATGCAATATCTTCATGTCAGTTAAACATGATAATATGCTTAAAAGATAGGACTTGAAAACATATAAAATCAACATAATACTCAGATTTAAATATGTTTTCATTACTCTCGTATGTCGAGTTGCATAAGATGAAATCTTGGCTCTCACGATACTTGTGTCAAAGTTTAATCACAAATTAAATATAACAATTACTTTGAAATAAATTAGGCCTTGAGCTAAAAAAAACTTGCTATTGTAATAGGTCATGTTTATGCAAATCATCAATTCTGACTTCACTAAACGGCAAGCAATTGACTCTAATACTCAAAAAATCAATTAATAAGAAGTATAACAGTGACCAAAATTGAATCACATTGAATCACCGAAAACAGAAAGTATTCATTGAATCACAATGAATAGCAAGCATACAACAGAATGAACCAATTGTACTGGATAATAGAAAACAACAAGTAATATCCTAGCTCAAGACCAATTTATACTCAATTGTCACATTCAATCTCAATTTGCAATTCATCATTGAGTACCAACCGAGCCCACAGCATCACTAAGCAAAGTCTCCCAATGCTAGACAATAGTACAAAAGTAATTCAACTAGCACGGCGCACTCAACAAAGTAATGCAAAACCAAAACAAAGAAACTCATGATGCGGATGGCACTCAAAACCACCGATCAAGAGAAACGGGCAAGGCAAGTCAATGTGCTATCTCAAAAAACCAATCACCCCATTGTGTTGCGAAGAACGGATGAAGTCGTTGGAGATACAATGCCAATCCACAAACCGGGACACGTCAATTTGCGAAGTCGATGTACTGGGAATGCCGCGCAAGAATAATAGCATAGTGCACCAGCCAAATGCACTCAAGGAGCAGGAATCACGAAATCGAAGCTCCCTTCCACTCCTAGATCGAGCCAGAGCCGGCTGAGTCCAAACTCCAATATCACAAGTCCCAAATCCCTTCACCGCAAACCCAGTAGAGGAAAGGGCGCAAGAGAAGAACCGGGATGCGCAAAGAGAAGGAAATAGTCCTCACCATCGGCGATGCCGGGTCCAACCACAATGGCACAACAGCTCCCAAAGCCCAAAAACCGAAGCCAAATCGGAGGAGAAGGAGAACCACAAAAGGGGAAATCGTTCATTGGTTTCGATTGAAGAAAGGAAAAGAGATGAGTGAAAGATCTAGACCCGTCATTATGAGTTAATGGAGTGTTTAGGTGATTAATGACAAATCTAATTACGAGACTAACAATTCTATTGCTATATTTAGTGTGTAGTCTCATTTGGATATAAAGGTGAAATTCAACGAGGTATGCATTCAACTTACATTCTTATATAATGTTATATTCCTCGAATCCAAAATATAGGTTGAACTCCACCATAAGTATAACTTGAATATGTGCATATGTTTTCTTTACACATATGTGTATGCACACATTTAGGGGGAGCTCATTCTATATTTTGTGGTTTCACTAGTATTGATCCATATTCTGTTTTCTACATATACTTGGGATCTTTACTTTGAAACATATTCGTATGAGTATACAAAACTTGTGTAGTCTTTGTATACTTATGTTTTGAGTATATAGAACTTGTGTAGTTCTTGTATACTCTTGTTTCGAATATATAAAACTTGTGTAGTTTTGTATATTCATGATTTGAGTATATAGAACTTATGTAGTTCTCGTGTACTCAAGTTTTGAGTATGTAGAACTTGTGTAGTTCTCGTATACTCATATTGTGAGTATATATATGACTTGTGTAGTTTATATATACTCACAACGTGTTACTTTTATCAATCAATTTATATGTGATTTAAATGGTTATCATCAATTACCAAAGAGGGAAAGATAGAGGTATCTTGTCCCACCATTATGTGTTAATGGTATGTTGTGGTAATTAATGATAATCATATTGTGGAACTAACATTTTTCATGAGTTGGATGAATGAGTTAGGTTCCAGGGTGATGAAGACTTGGGATGATCATGAGTTGATCACCAAGTCAAGATTCAAGTGAAGGATGCATCATGTGTTGATGCATGTCAATATTCGGGATGAAGAAATCATCATGTGTTGATGATGTTCAAGACAAGATCCCGAAGTGAAGAGATCATCATGTGTTGATGATTGTCAAAGTTAAGGACCCGGACTTGAAGTGTTGATGTGCGTCATCAAGTTTCAAGAGGATGCAAGACAAAGGTATGACTACCTAGGGCTAAGGATATGTTCCTAGTCTTTTACCTGTCTTGGTGTTTGGTTGGAAGACCGGATTGCTAGTATAGGATTGTCGTACTATTAAGAGAGGTCTTGACTAGTAGCATGAGTTAGTCATGTGTTGATAGCTTATTATGTTTGCTCTAGCTCATCTATGCATGGAGCTATTATTTGCGAATGTGTTTTACGAATAATAGATGCTCATGCATTTAATCTCTGCGGCATGATGCTGTTATTTGCGAATGTGTTTTGCAAATAGTTGAAACTCATGTTGGATTTCTTGTAGCATGTGACTTAAGTTTGCAAATGGTGTAAGTCTATGTATCTTATTCCTTGTGGTATGATTCTAAAGTTGGCAAATGTGTTTTACAACTTGTTGGAAATCTTGCTTGTGATCCTTATCGGCATAGCTCATCAATTGGCAAATGTGTTTTGCAATTGAAATTGTTGAAAAAACCATTGCTGTTTTCTGTCAGGATAATCGGAAGTTCTGGCAATTTAACTGCGGAACTACCGTAGGCCGGACGGTCCGATTTCCGCGGAATGATTTTTCCGAGAAGCACCCTTTCGACTTAGCCATTTTTCGAGGTGCGAAGTACCGCCATGTTGAGAGCGCGACGCTTTTTTCGTAAGGTGCCATGTGTTGATCCGAGTGGAAGCGAAGTTCCGCCTATCGTAAACGGAAGTCTCGATAATCGGAAGTACCACAAATTAGTTGGTGGAAGTTCCAGATTTCATTTCCAACGGCTAGTTTCTCGTCTGATATAGCCGTTGCTGTGCTTGTCGCTGAGTTGCGGAAGTTCTGGGCTTTGTACGGCGGAAGTTCCGCATTTGCTGATTTTTCAGCAGATTCTCTCCCAACGGCTAGTTTTTGTGTGTGGGCTATATATAGCCACCTTGGCCGGTTGGGAATGGTTGCTGAAGTTATTAATATTGTTGAGTTCCATACTCATTCTTTGAGCTAAGAGCAAGCCTCTCCTCTCTTATATGCATGTGTTGCACTTGGTGAGCTTGGAGAGTAAACCCTAAGTGCATGTGTTGCCTTAGGTAGTGGATTGTGTATCCACTTGAGCGTTGACACTTGATTAGTTCAAATGAAAGTTGAGATTTGTTTATCTTGGTGTTTACCGACACCTAGACGGCGTGGAGGCGTCGTGCGCGGTGATCTTCTCAAGAAGCTTCTGAGAAGACCCGGCGTGTTGTGAGTGGTTTGGTGCTCGCCATCTCCGGAGTGGAGGAAGAGCAACCCTAGTGGAGCGAGGTGTTGGTTCGTTTGGAACCGGTCCAAGTGGTTGGACTTACCTCGGAGGTGTTGGCTTAATTAGTGGAGCCGGTCCAACGTGGTTGGGCTTACCTCAACGTGGATTGGGGGAAACCGGCAAGTCTCCGAACACCACGGTAAAATATAATCGTGTCATCTTGTTTTATCTTGTGCTTTACTTTGAGCAATTTACATTACATGCTTTAATTGTTTATATATCATTGTGTGATTGCTTCCTTGCATTGTTGGTGCACTTAGATGAGCCTAGTTGATTTATGTTTTAATTGTGCAAAACCAATTCGTTATTAGATTCCGCATTATATATTGGTTTTAGAGCCGAAAGATTTTTTTAAAACCGCCTATTCACCCCCCTCTAGTCGGCCACCTCGATCTTACAATGAGCCACCTTAAGAAGAGAATTAAGGAGGAGAGGAACCGCACGACTGCAGCCAACAGCCAGCGCCCAGCCCGCTAGTGCCTTTTGTGCCGCCGTCGCTCGCGAGAGGAGCAGCTCCCACGCTGCACACGCGAGATAAGGTTGGAGAGACTCATTTCTCTCACCGATAGGTAGGCCCTACCTCTTCTTTTCACTTTTTCTTTTTTTTTTTGTCCATTTTTTATTTTCTCAATTGAGAAATTTCCAAATGGTTCTCAATTATACAACATTTAGTAGGAGTCATGAGGATTTTCATATTTGCTTTGTTCGACACACCGCCGTACGGTGGTGGTCCATCTCTATGCAAAGTAATCTTCAGATAGTGGTCATTGGTGTACTTGGCTTAACCAAATACTGGATTTCCTCTATAACTGTCTACATCATAATTGTACCCCTCGTGATTAATGAAATGTTAAAACATTTTTCTAGCGTGGAGAGGAGAAGAGCGAGGGGCATCATATATCATCTGTTTATTTCAGGCACTGTATGTGCGTAACTAAAGTTGCCATTGCCGAAGATAAAGCAGGCTATACTCTCTCCCTATCTCTCTTTCTGCGTGCTAAGATACTGTTAGGTAGCTCTTTGCAAAGGGGTTTAATGATAGGGTAATGCTATGGACCAGACATTCGAGCACATCGTACGCTTACTCCACTAGCTCCACTACTGCAAGCAAAAATATCAAACGCTCCACTACTCCAAACCCACCATCCTCTTATCTTCCTCTCCTCCACCCCCTCCCATGGAACCAGCGCCTCTAGCTTTCCTCGCTGCTCCCCTCGGCCTCCATCTCCCTCCCCAATCCATGCCGCTCCCCTCAGCCTCGGCCTCGACCTCCCTCTCCCGCCCTCGCTACTATCCTCGGCTTCCGTCTCCCTCCCCCATCCCATCCCTCCCTCGTTCCCGCCGCTCCCCTCCACCTTCCTCCCCTGCCCTTGTTGCTACCCTCAGCCTCCGTCTCCCTCCACCACCCCGTCATCCCCGCCGCTCCCCTTCGCCTCCGCCTCCCTCCCCCGCCCTTGCTGCTATCCTCCACCATCGCCGCCTGGCCATGGCCATCACGGCTGCGGCGCTGGAGCGGCGCATCCGCTTACAATGCCATTTCCCCTTCCCTTTCTTCTGATCCGGTATGCCATCCTTCTCTTTGACCACCCACCGTCCACTTCGGTGCCGCGTTTCTCACCAGGCTGTGATGTTTTTGCGTGGATTTCTAAATTGTTGTGAAAGTATTTTTGCAATTGTTACATCTACACTTTCATAATGTTTAAAGGTTTGTACCAGAGATTTTTGTTGTGTTTGTTGATGTTGCCTTCTGTTTGTTGCAATATTAAAAACCTTTAAATGAATTGTTGCAACTATTACACGAGATGTTGCAATATGTTGGTTGTTGTAGCTTATCTTGTTATTTGTTGCAGTTGGTATTTTTATTTGTTGCAGTAGGCCTTCTTATTTGTTGCAATGGCATATTTATTTTTGCTTTTGAACTTTTATGTGAGGTTTTCATGTGCATCTTCATATGTGAACGGGATCTATAATTTCAAATTAGTTTGTTAAGGAATTGTGATTTTTCCCCAATTTAGATTGAATCTTACTATGTTGCATTTTTTTGTTGCGAAGGTGGAATTAATTTATTGTATATATTGATCTGGAATGTTGCAACGGAGCATCTGATAAGAAACTTTTCATCGGACGTCTAAGCGCTAGTCTCACCCTCAATGATATCTCCATCTTTAATTAAGTGTCAGTCAATCACCTCGCCTGGCTTCTATATAAACTCCCTACGTTTGTGTACCAGTGACCTGACACAGGCACAGCTAGCTGAACTCGAAACACCACGGGAGAGATCTAGCTAAAACTAGCTATATACACGTCTTGCTAGCATACACATGGCTCCACAAAATACACCAATTGGCACCGCCCTCGCCGCCCTCGCCGTGGGCGTCCTGTGCCTGCTGCCAGCGATGACCAGCGCCCAGCTCCGGGTCGGCTTCTACGACAGGACCTGCCCCAACGCCGAGACGCTCGTCCGGCAGGCCGTCGCGGCGGCCTTCGTCAAGGACGCCGGCCTCGCCGCCGGCCTCATCCGCCTCCATTTCCATGACTGCTTTGTCAGGGTACGTACGTAGAATAAAGTTCAATTCCCTGCATGCATGCCAGATTGCCAGTGGACGATCGACTCCATGGTAAGTAAGAAACAAAGAAAGAACACTTAACTACAGTGGTTGCAGCTTTTTAGCAAAGATGAACATATGAGTATATGACTTTAATTTGTTATTAATAATTTAAGGGGTTGGCCTTTAATCTTTGCATAGTTAGCTACTGAGCTCTCTGGCTTGTAGACAGTCGGGACGACTTCTGGACTCTGGGTTGATCTCATATGGATCGACTTCAATTTATATGATATACATGCATGTTCTTGTCCACAATATTGATGGCTTGATTAAGTTGATTTGGTCCAATTGGGTAACAAAAATAAGAGATTTGTGTTAATCAAGTTATGTAGATTAACTACATAAGTCCCTACAAGCCATGTACAAGTTACGATGATGACAATTAACTTGTAGGGAATTTGAAATCTATCTGTATTATGGGTTTTTTTATGTAAATTTTTTGGAGTAATTATCTATCAACCGATTAAGATGATCTGCCTTAATTTTTGCAACTTTTAGCGATGAGTCATCACATGATTCGCATGTAGATTTGTACTAGATCTTTGGTTAATCACTACTGCTTTAGACAACATTGAGACAGCTAATGCAAAGCAGAAAAAAAGTAAAGTTATCGCTCTCAAGACAAATTAAGACACAAAGTCGAAAGCTCAAAGAATACAGCTCGCGAAATAAGAAAGTAGCAGCGCATATATGCCCTGCTTTTCTTCCTTTGAAGGTAACGCATATTCCCTGCTTGCAATTGGTGACAAACAAAACCTTTCATCAGACGAATATCAGTGCCCTTTTGTCTCCCCATGCATGGTGATGTCAGTGGTTGGTGAACCCTACATACCAAAGGACATCCAAATGATCACACAGATATCCAAATGTATAAACAAAATGTTTCATACTATACATCTTTTCTTTAGGAAAAAAGATACCCGGCCGGTGATCGACCATGTAGAAATTACTAATAGGGACACAGAATTAAAGAGAAATATGATATACTCCCTCCAGTCACAAAAGAATATCGTTTTGGGTTACGTGCAGTCAAACTTTTTAAACTTGGGCTATCAATATCTTTTTCAATATTTAGATTGAACTCATGAAAATAACATGTATAGATTTGTCTCGAAAAGAGCTTTCATGAAAGTATAATTTTGTTAAATTTTATAAATCTATTACAATAGAAATAGGTGATCAAAGTTGTGTTTTGGGGACGTGTTGATGTCCAAAACGATATTATTTTGAGTCTAGAGGGAGTATGGCATGCATGATAATATCACAACTCTCCCTTTTATTGTCAAAAAAAAAAATTTGCTAGTCATGTTTCTCAACAAACCGTGCCCACAAATTAATGAAAGGGATTAGGAATGAAGATTGTTCCCAAAATTCTTTTATATACTCACTCCTGTCACAAAAAAAAAACAGATTGTTTTGGGATAACTACAGTCAAATTATCAGAACTTTCGCTATCGATTTATTTTTAAATATTTAGATTAGATACATGAAAGCCATACGTTTAGATTTTTCTCGAAAAATACTTTTATAATATTATAATTTTACTGAATTTATAAATATATTGTAATAGAAAGTATTGGTCAAAGTTATATTTTGAGAACCATATATATATATATATGTGTGTGTGTGTGTGTCTAAAACATCATGTTTTTTTTGTCACCGGAGAGAGAGTAGTCTCACAACTTAATTTGTTACTCCAACAATCGTTATTCCAACTTCCTGAAGTGGTGTCTGGCGCCACAATTTTTTTCCCTAACTAGAGTAGAGGTTAAACTATGGGGTTATTTGTGGATTTGATCACGTGATTTCTAGGATGTTTGAGTCATGAGCAGGGAAACAAATTTCGCCTCCTCCGAAATATTTGTATTTCGTCAAAAAAAAAATCGGAAATATTTGAATATAAGCAAATTACATCCTAAATTTGATTTTGAACAAATTAATTACTCTACTCGATGGGCCAGGGCTGCGACGCCTCCGTGCTGCTCACCTCCCGCAACGGCACGGCGGAGCGCGACGCGTTGCCGAACAAACCCAGCCTCCGCGGCTTCGAGGTGATCGACGCCGCCAAGGCCGCCGTGGAGCGGAGCTGCCCCAGCACCGTCTCCTGCGCCGACATCCTCGCCTTCGCCGCCCGCGACAGCATCACCCTCACCGGCAACGTCTTCTACCCAGTCCCCGCCGGCCGCCGCGACGGCACCGTCTCCATTGGGCAGGAGGCAGTTGACAACCTCCCCCCGCCGAGCTTCACGGCGAAGAACCTAACCGACAGATTCGCCAACAAGAGCCTCACCGTCGAGGAGATGGTCATCCTCTCCGGCGCCCACACCGTCGGCCGCTCCTTCTGCAGCTCCTTCGGCGACCGCATCTGGAAGGACAGAACCCCCATCGTACGTCGTGACGCTATATATATTCATACGTTAATTGTACGCATGCATGCACGTAACGCATACATGTGTAGGTGGACGCGGGGCTGAGCCCGTCGTACGCGGCGCTGCTCCGGGCGGTGTGCCCGACGACAAATACTACGGCCACGACGGCGATGGACCCGGGCACGCCGAATGTGCTGGACAACAACTACTACAAGCTGCTGCCGCGCGACATGGGGCTCTTCTTCTCCGACAACCAGCTGCGGACCGACCCGGCGATGAACGCGCTGGTGATCAGCTTCGCGGCGAACGAGACGCTTTGGAAGGAGCGGTTCACGGCCGCGATGGTGAAGATGGGCCGCATCGAGGTGCAGACGGGGAGGTGCGGGCAGATACGGCTCAACTGCAGCGTCGTCAACCCGACGTCGTCGTCGTCGTCGTCGTCGTCGGTGGAGCTGCGCTCGAGTGCGCCAGTCGTCGCTGAGGAGGGCGTCGTCGCCACGATCTAGCTGCCGATCCGGCCGACCATCGTTCCATGTGTTTGCGTGTTTCTTTGACTTGATCTGTTCGGATGTGCATGCATGCCGTCTCTTCCGGTGCTTTTGTTTGGATTTGGGTTATGGATAATAACGTACGTACGTACCACTTGATGCTATCAAGGTAGCAGAAGGTTTGCCTTTACGATGTATGCCTACAAGTAAAATTTAGCGGTTTAGTGGGCCTCAAAACGCAAAAATGAATGGTCTTTATTGTGGCAAGATCAAAATCCCTATCCTTTTTATTTGCTTTCTTTTCTTTTCTTTTGTTTTGGTCATACAACTAATAAGAAATACATGAGCATATGTCTGGATGAACCTGCTATCACTGCCGTTGGTGATGCTACGAGATTAGTACGGCATATTCAATTTAATTTACTTTTTCATTTTCAAAATTCCTTGACGGGACATAATTAATGATTTGGTACACAGTACACATAGGTGCCGCCCCTCTCTCCCGCTCATTATCTCTCCATCCGCCCACCGTCTCTTTACTCATCAGCCATTTTCTCATCCCCACTCTCTTCGTCCCCTCTCTCTTCACGCGGCGATCCGTCGAGGCGACTGCCGGCAACGAGATGAGATTAAATCATGTAGGTTGCACAATCTTTCACAGTGAAACAATGATAAAAGTACAGTAACACTTCGGCTAACGTGCAGTAACACTATAGCTGACGTTCAATAAGAACCCGGCAGGCATGTATTAACACTCCAGGTGGTGTGCGGTAATACTTCGGCGGTGGAGTAGTAACGTCCTATCTTTCGTGTGGTAACACAACTTCCATATCATAGTAACGAGCTTAATAACGTGGTTGAATTGCCCTAAATCAATAGGACCCGAAGTAGAAATGATCAACCGTAGACTCCCAAACCGTGAACAAGGGCTTGATCACAAATTAGAAGATTGAATACGTATAAATTCCGATAGATAGTTTGGTAGCTTGGAACCAAAACCCTAGATAGAATTCCTCAACCCATATACACCACAACATGTAAACAAGAGATATAGGATCAATTGATCCAACAGATGAAAATTTGTACTTTGAATTTTTCTATTGTGGATCTTTACTTTTCCATTGAATAATATGTTACTATTTCCAAACATCCATCTTGGAAATCCCACGCCCGCCACTGGGTAGGACGAACGAGAAGTGAGGCCTCAGCATTAATCATCTAGGCACTGTGTTGATTTGGTTTACTTAGGACATCTCCAATAATTAGAGATAACTCTTATCTCTAACATATGCTACATCATCTTTAGAGACAATATCTCCAATAGATAGTATCTAGCACACACTCCAACATTTAAGTTTTATAATTTTTCTTTGAAACGGGTCTGCATGTCAACTAGAGTAGATTAATGTATCATGTATTGTTTCGCATGCACGATAATCTCTTCAGGAAGAGACGACATGTGCTCTCTCTCCTCCACGTAAAATTTTGTTGATATGATATAGCTAAGAGACGACAATAAAGATACTATTAGAGATGCCCTTAGTTTCATTGGATCTAGAATTTATTCAACTTTGATTTAGAGATTTAATACCCTCAGCGCGCTCTAATAGCCCGGCCACTAGATACAAAGTCTAGCCACCCAATGAAGACAGGTCATCTTCTTGCTTCAACAGTTGCCGTTCTTCCTTTGCTGAAGGCCGCGATCGGAAGTATTGTCAGCTAGGGTAAATACAAGAGAATGTCCCTAGCATGTTAATTGCCCCGGTGTTGGTGTACCTGCTAGCTTGCTTTGAAAATCAATGGGAGAACTAAATTCAAATGTGCCTGCCGATAAAAATGTCTGCCCAACAATTCAATCCTATGAGTAGCATTAATCAATTTGTGTCCATTCAAGCATATATGCCAACAATTTTCTTTGTAGCCCTCAAACGTCACCAACACACTAAAAGTGTTCCTTTCATAATGAATTAAGCTTGGAATATATAGCTTGGTCTCAAAACTCAAATCTCATGAAAAGCTATATTGCACATTAATATATATTTGACATGTGATATACACTATATATATCTTGGAGCACGATTTTAGTGAAATAAAACAAAACCTCTACGTACGGCAGTTACGACAAAGTTGGCTACTAGCTAGGTCAACAACTAACTTCTTAAAAATTCTCCATCGTCTGGGATCCTCATCCAAAACTGAGCAACTTCCAATTTGTCGGCAATGTGATCCATGATCCAAATGACTAATTTGAGTCTTTGACAAATAACATAGTTATATGCACACACTTAATCGAGTCTATAAGCAACAACGTGTACATCTACTGAATTATATAAAGGAAGATCAAACTCGTAAAGAGGACCAAAATAACGGCGATGAAGTAACCACGGCGAGAGAGAGATTTGGTGAAACCGACCGCAAATTCCTTAAGCACAACCTCAAAAGAGTACAAATGATATTGTCGTTTTCTCACAACTCTCTCGAATCTTTTAGTAATATCATATCATTGCCCTATACAAGAATATAATGCTAAAAGAATAATATAGCCTCTAATCCTCTCGTGCACCTCCGCTTTGGATGAGTTTATCTTGCTTGGCTTGCTTCTTGAGTTTCTATACCCACCCTCATGGGTTTATACAACCCCCTAGCTCTTCTCCAAAGTGAAGTATGAACGATATTATAAAGAGAAGTATGAGTCCTATTCCTATTAGGATTCATCGAGCTTTCTTTGTAGCACACATTTTCAAATCCTATTAGGTTAGAATACGAGTCACCGTATTCAACGAGTACATACCAATTTTGTAGAGCTTCTTTCTTCTGTAACAATCGCTTGATCCAAGCGCATCCGGCCAAGTTTGGTACGACGACGCGTTTTGCATATATCATTATGCAGACTTTTATTAGTAGGAGACGTGCATGGGCGGATCTACAATGTTTTACATCACTACCGGAAAAACGTCCTTTGCCCAGAGCCGCGATTTTTGCCGAGAGCAAAACGCAGCTCTCAAGAAGAAACCGCTTGCGAGCGCTCTCGGCAAACACGGACCGTCGGAATCGAAAAGATTGCCGTGGCCCGCATCTCGCAAACAAAACTCTCGGCGAAGTGGGCCATTTTGCCGAGCCCCGCTCGGCAAAAATGCCCGTCGGCAAATGGGCCTTTGCCGTGGGCGCGCTCGGCAAAATCGGGCTCGGCAAAACATTGCCTTGGGCCCATAGCCGTGACTCGCCTCGACGGCGTCACCGCTTTGCCGAGCGCCGCTTTCGGCAAATATTTGCCGAGGGCCCCTCCCAGGCTCTCGGCAAATGTGGTTTCTATATTTCATGTGCATGTGTTTCTCTTCTCCTAACTCTCTCCAATTAAATTATTTTTTCTTTCATATGCTCCAAACTTTTTTTCTCTATACACATACTACAGGTTGTACTCGATATTAAAATTTTGTGTATTTTTGTAATTATTTGCTATATATATTTAATTAATTGCATTTCAAGGAGTTTTTTAATCGATTAAAATTTGAACAATGATTGATTTAAACACGGAAAAAATTAAGTAGAAAATGATATTCATGCTATTTATGCATTATTGGGGCAAATAACATCTTGTTGACGTTTTTTCACCTTTTATTTTACTTAATCGAAGAGCACGAACATATGTCGCGAACGATTTAAAATTCTTAAAAAAGGAAACGAATTCGGAAAATTGTGATATTTGCAATGAAGTCATGGTATCACACTTGGAGGCTGTGGTAAAAAATTGAAAATGTTTCGCGCAAGTGGTTGCGTATGATTCTTACAATCTGAGACATCTCCAAATAAGTTTCATAAAGTCGAGAAGGATCCATTAGGATTTTCAAACAATGTCACGGTCGAATTAGTTTTGGAGTTCCAAACTTTTGTATAGCCATTAGAGAGCATAAGTTGTAACACGGCAAAATTTCGTATTTTTCCGAGCCGCTTGCTATTTATTAATTTTTTGGATATTCTTTGCGAGAGCTTCAGTGGATTGCTCTCGGCTAAGGCTCTTTGCCGAGAGCTACGGGCCCGCTCTCTACGCAGATTTCTTTTACCTAGCTCGATCAATGGTTTGCCGAGAGTCGGCTCTCGTACGAATAGGTTTGCCGAGAGTCGCGCTTCGGCAAATGTTTAATTTTTTTAGAAATATCATTTTTGTTCAGTTTGTTAGATTTAATAAAAATATTTAAAATAATAATAATTTTGCCGAGAGTAGCTCTCGGCAAATAATAATTTTTATTTTTTTTAAATATTTTTTTGTGCAGTTAGCTAGTTAAAAATTCGAACGAAATTTGAAAAAAAAAACTTTGCCGAGAGCCGGATCTGGACGCCTCGGCAAAGGGTAAGGTTTGCCGAGAGCCTCCCAGATCGGCTCTCGCAAAGTGCTTTCCCACTTAACCGGTCTCTCCTGCTTCGCTCTCTCACTCTCTCACTCTCTCACCGCTTTCGCCTCACCACGCCGGAGCTCGCCACGCCGCCTCGCTCGAAGCCTCGCCGCCGCTCCGCCAGAGCTACGCCACGCTCGAGCCACGCCGCCCGGCCGCCGGCCCGCCCCATCTCGCCATCTCGCCACGTCCGCGCGCTCAGTCTGCGGTGAGCACAGCTCAAAAACGCTATTCTGAATCAACTTTTTGGCAGAATCACAGCTTTTTGGCAGAATCAACTTATGTCGAATGAATAATTTCTTGCTTAAACTAACACAAATGATATATTTGCATGAGGAGGAATTTCTACTTTAGCAGGGCTGCATGGTGCCATGGTATAAGGATGTACATATATCAGGTTTCAGGTCTTTGGTTAAATGATGTAGACTGCCTTATGGCTCGTACTACTAGTGCATATATGTCTAAATCCAACTTTTAGCTCTGCAATTCCATTATTGACCAATTTGGGCGGTTGACTTCGAATGAATTTAGCTGTTTTGATCTATTTCTTCCAGCGTCATAGCGAATTAGAGTTCCATTCCATATATTACCTGTTTACCTCACCTCAAAGCTCCTCACACAAAATTCTTGCAGATCTAGAGGGGCAACACGCAAGGAGACATACCCATACACCTGTATCTGGAGAACCATAAGCAAAATAGGTGCATACGTTGACAAAACATAACTAATTAACATACATCCCTTTTACACGTTAATGACATGTATATCTAATTAGACAAATGGTTGTTAGAAACTATTCTTTTGAAAGGAAACAATACAATTAATATATTGCCAGACTTTAACATAAAGTTACATTGTATTCAATAGTATGCATGCATGGTGTGTGTTCATAAAGGATACCATTTGACATACTCTATTTACAGTATATAGTCTCACAAAGAATAATCATTTGCTTCCTATTGGTGAATTTGCTATTGCACTTCAATAATTAAAATGAGTAGTATTTTCTAGAATTATGCAGTTCTTCCATTCTGTCCAATTAATGCATGGCACTAGATCTTCCACAGGTCGTGATGTCAATATTTTTACCTTCTACCTTGATCCCAGATAATTCCCAGTAGTATTCTCCTTGAAAAGCTTTCTTCCTGATAATAATTGCATGTGTATATATAGCTGTGGAAGTAGAAACCTTTTCTTATTTACTTACCAAACAAAATAAAAGTAACTCCCGTAACCTGTTCTCCAAGAATAAGTGATATTAAGCTTCCTGCAGGAGAAAGCATTACAATGCAAGTTGATCAAGCAAACATCAAACACAATGGGCAACCTTAATTAATCAATTAGTTGCCACGATACATATAATTAATTTGCTCCCATTAGTATGCCAAGTGTATAACAAAGTTAGGAATGAAGTACTGTTCGAGTGACAGCAAGTAAAGAAGAAGTTTTGTGCGTTCAATCATTGAACACACAGCATATACATGACGGCAAGTAGGGTCATGTACAAGCTCTATACAACCACATTTCCTGATTTTAGTCCTTCAGTATTGTTGACTAGCTTCAATTCTTTTTAACTTATGTAATTAAAGGAAATATGTTCCTGCTTGTTATCTTGATGTGTGTGCACAAAGTGTTTTTTCATATAGGTATATTCTGAAAGAACCAAAATTTCAATTTTAAAAGGAGCTTCATGTATTTGATCTACCCAATATGTAGCCTTCTGTGTTTAAGGATCTGATGTACAAGCCAATTAATGAACTCTATCATGCGTCCTTTTTTAGCACTTTATACTATATATTAACTAACCTATTGAAATTAAACCCTAATATATAATGAGTCTAGTTAAGGTTGTAACTCTTATATTTTCTAAAAAGTAAGAAGATAGCAGCACTGCGTGCATCTGCATTTATAGTAATACATGTGATAACTCGTCAGCTGTTATTTCAAGATTACATCTGCTGGCTTCAATTTCCTTGTTATTTTTCATTAGCACTATACTCTGATCTTACATCTTTATGGTCATTTGTGTTATTTTTAAAATGTAGTATTGATGAGCAGACCATTTTAGAGACCAGATCTTTTGTTTAGTGCAATAATGATCAATTCAATTAAGTTTCATCGCGTAATGCTCTAGATATTGTCTAGTATGGTTACCATGTAGCTTAGTATAGGCTTGTGCATCTGGTAAAATGTACAGGCCCGCATGAATACAGCCGGCCCGGGCCTGCAGGTTTCTTTGATCGGAAAAGGATGAGTGATGCAAGTATGTAAAAAATGTATACGTGGAGAAACATTTTCATAGCTATATATCTTACTACACTTAGTAATCCTTATTCTACCTTGAAAATCTTTAATCTGTACTACAAACAATGCTTAATATGTGTTAAACTGTTAATGACTACTCTAATTACTGGCAAACACTCGTTAATTCTGAGCCTCCCACCCAATTAACCTGGCCCGCAGAGCCACTTTTGCATCCCATGGCCTGGCTCACTCATGTAGGTCAGGAAACCAATCACCGTCTCCATAAAAGATGTTGCATGGCTAAGCCTGGTTAGAAGTTGTAACTCATGCAGGCAACCAACCGTGCATGGCCATCATATATTAGCCTAGTTAGTAGTTAGTAGTTGTAGTAGTGGTATTAGTAGTGGTAGTAGTAGTTAGTGTAGTAGTAGTTGTAGTAGTTAGAGTAGTAGTAGTTGATAATTAAGCCGCATGTGGTTCCTTGATATATATGTGGTTGTCGCCATCGTGCCGTGGTTTTCTTCGAGTTTGGAAACCTCACCGCTCAGGGAGATGCTGCGAATTTTGAGTTGACGTTATTTTGCTTCTTTCTTTTTGCAGGAGCCGAGTCGGAGTACCCCGGTGTCCCCAGGTCTGCCCGCACCGCGCCGCCTCGCCACTGCACCGACCCGCCACGGCCCCGCTAGCCTGACTTCACCGCCACCTGAGGTATAACCACTCTTTCTTTGTCCTGGTCATGTATCTCCACGTAACCCAGTTAGGTGTCTCCCGTTCGAAAGAGATACGGTTAGAAATATGCGATCTTTGCATATCAATAACCGTATCGCTTCAATTGTCCACGCTTTTGATAGCCGAGGATGCGCAGATGGTGTTAGTTTCATGGTCCGCTCCGATCCGAGATGAGTTTTGACAAGATTTTCTGTTGTTCTCCGGATACACAATCTCCCTGTCGGGACGTGTATTTGGAGAACAGCGGGGAGGTGATGCCGAAATTCTGTTTCGGATAGGACCAGACCATGGGAACTAACACCATCGACGCATCCTCGGGTGGGATTAGGACCTATCCTTACCTATTAGATGGTAGGAACGACGTAGATGCAAGTCCATGGTTATATTTATTACTTGGTGATATATATGTTAGAGGATGGATGACCGTGAGTGGATGTACTCGGCCACGGAGCGCCTCGTGAGATTACCAGAGAATGGGTCGACAAGACCGAGGCTTTCATCAAGCAAGTATTTGACCAGCTCCCTGAGCGCGTGCCGCTTTTTGTCCTCGCATCAACCGTAAGAACGTAAAGAGGCGCATAAAGGAGGTGATGACTTCACATCCGGCTAGGCATGGATTTACTAAAAACTATACCAGTGGACCCACCACGGTGAAGCCGATCGTGAGAGAGGAGGTGGTGAGACCACGTGTCGAGGATTACAATGTCGATGCCGGGTAGCACTTGGTTAGATGACTTTCACGAAGCACACTTCACCAAGGATGTAGGCAAAGGAGGAGGAGGAGCCGAGGCAAGCGCAAAGGCGACATTACGACATGTTGTCTGCGGCAGGAAACCCCTTCATGGCCACACACGATTTCAAAGCTTGATGGCATTTCACGCTTAATGGCCTTAAAGTCCCGCTCAACCTCGGTCGAGAAAACTTTGATGAAATGTTGATGCTATTGGCTCCATCCTTCCGCCGGTCACCTTCGCGCCACGTAACATGTACGAATCGCAGAAGGTCCTTCGCACTTAAGATGCCGTATGAGCGATACATGCTTGTCCGAAGGGTCGCGCCCTCTTTAGAAAAGCACACGCGATGCAAAGTATCGTCCAAAGTGTAAATCCTCTAGGTATCCGGAGGTAGACTCGTGATGGTGAGAAGAGGCAGAGTCCGCACTCGTGAAAATCCTACGGTACCTTCCATTCATACCGAGGATCCAACGGCTATTCATGACAGAGGAGTCCGCAAATGTATGATATGGCACAAAAATGGAAAAGATACACCCCGAGAAGATGGTACATCCAAATTGATGGTGAAGCATGGCATCACTTTGATAACATTCATTGTAATAAAGTGGGGAGGCACGTAATGTGCGTGTTGCAATCGCAATGATGGGTTCAATCCTTATGGAATGATGGTCGCCCCATACACTTGTTGGCCCGTGTTTGTTATCCTCTCAATCTCCCCGGCGTCTCCTTCCAACGATGTAATGTGTTCTTGTCGTTGATAATTCCGAACACCCGGAATAACATGGGTGTGTTCATGGAGCCTTTGTTCGATGAACTGGTCCATGCTTGGGACCATGGTGTATGGACATACGATCGAGCTACAAAGACAAACTTCAACATGCATGTTTGGTATCAATACTCCATGCATGACTTCCTAGCATATGGGATATTCAGCGCTTGGTGTGTTCACGGAAGTTTCCATGCCCTTGTGCAAGGCAATGCAGCTCAATTGGTCGCAAGGGCGGCAAATATTCCGCGTTCGACAAACATCGACAATTCCTCCTCACGAGCATCCATTCGACGAGACATCAAGAACTTTACTAAAGGTGTCATGGTTACGCACTCGCACTACGATGATGACCAAGGTCGAGGTTCATGATCAGATAGATGCTCTCCGGATCAATGAAAAAGATGGTAGGTTCGTGGGATATGGTGAGGAGCATATGTGGACTCATAAGTCGCCCTTGATGATGCTCCCCTATTATAACGACCTTCTTCTTCCACACAACATTGATATAATGCACACCGAGAAGAATGTTGCCGAGGCGCTTTGGGCAACGATCATGGACATTAAGGATAAGACGAAGGACAATGTAAAGGCGAGACTGGACCTGGCAACGATATGTGATAGACCAAAGCAACACATGCAACCTCCTAGAAGCGGCAAGAAATGGACAAGGCCTAAGGCCGATTACAGATTGAAACCGGAACAAAAGAGAGAAGTATTAGAATGGTTCAAAACATTAATGTTCCTTGATGGGTATGCAGCGAATCTGAGGAGGGGAGTGAACTTATCTACCTTGCGAATCAACGGCCTGAAGAGTCATGACTATCACATATGGATTGAGTGTCTTCTTCCGGCGATGCTCCGAGGCTATGTCCCTGAGCATGTGTGGAAGACGCTAGCCGAGTTGAGCTATTTCTTCCGCCAGCTTTGTGCCAAGGAGTTATCTCGTAGCGTGGTTGCAGAATTGGAAAAAATAGCACCTGTGTTGCTCTGTAAGTTGGAGATGATCTTTCCACCCGGCTTCTTCAACCCGATGCAGCATTTGATTCTGCACCTCCCGTATGAGGCACGAATGGGGGGGCCCGTGCAGGCCCGTTGGTGCTATCCAATCGAGAGATGTCTAAAGGTTCTTCGGAAGAAATGCAGAAACAAATGCAAAATCGAGGCTTCCATGGCGGAGGCATTCGCTTTAGAGGAGGTTACTAACTTCACACAAGCATACTATGGTGACAAGCTTCCTAGTGTGCATAATCGACCCCTCGTTACAATGTCGGTGAAAATGAATCAAAACTCACCTTTTCCAAGGGCAACTTGGAAGTGCGAGTGATGCGACCTCATTGTTGTTGAAAACGAAGAGTGGCTCACAATCATGATATATGTGTTCACCAATCTTACCAAATGGAGCCGCATATGCAAGAAGTGGCTTCTGCACGAACTTGTTAATTAAATATGCCGTCAACATTCTCGCATCCAACCTCCTTGTTTCTCGTTACATTACAGGAGTTTATTAATGAGAACTGCATCTATCAAGGGAACCTACCCGCAAGAACGTGACACCATTCTTCATCGTGGTGCGGAAATGGAATCTCGATTTTATTTCTTGGTTCAAACAAAAGGTACTATGCAATTTAGCTCGTCACGATTGACATTCCCAGCTGCTTGTACATTCCAATTTAACGATCTATCCTCCTTGACCTTGCAGAGCCAAACCGATTTGACTATGAATCCAGAGTTGAGACAAGTTGCCAATGGCTTTGAACATAGGGTCAAGTCATTTTCTGTTATGATGTGAATGGATACCGATTTCACACAACAAGACACGAGCAGAGCCGCCCAATCAAGAACCACGAATTCGGAGTTTTTATGGCGCCTTGATGGGGCCGAGTATTATGGAAGAATTGAAGAAATATACGAACTTAGGTTTCGTGGTCGCAAACCTCTTAACCCCGTCGATTCAAATGCCATTGGTTTGATCCTCAAGAAACGAGACGAAGTCCCTCCTTGGGCTAGTAGAAATTGGACAGATTCCGCCTATGGCGGAAAGGATGTCTATATTGTGGCTCAACAGCCACACAAGTTTATTATCTCCCTACTGTGCCAAAGGGACCCTAGTCTTCAGGGTTGGGATATTGTGCACAAGGTATCGCCGCACGGTAAAGCACCTTCCCCAAACGCCGAAGACTACAACTTCGACCCAAACACATATGATGGAGAGTTCTATCAAGAAGAGGGCCTACAAGGGACTTTTGAGATTGACTTAACCGAGCTATGGAAATGGAAGTAGACAATGAAATGGATGTTGATGTGGACGAGTGGGATGAGGTGGAAAATGCGAAGGACTTGGCGCTACTTGAAGGATTACATATTGGCAATGTCAATGATGACATAGTTGCTCCTTTGGAAAGTGTTGAATATTTCGACATGGTCGATAGTGATGATGAGAGCTATGATCCATTTAATCCCGATGGGGATGATTATTTCTAATACATGTAATATTATGTTATTTTGAAATTATGCTTTATTTATTTTGCATCTCTTTATAATAATGTCTTGTTTATGATCCATCTAATCCGATCTTATTGTTTATGTCTTGTAGGTGATTGTGCAAAGATGGCGGGCCGCAGAGCTTTGCGGGCGGTCAGGTCGCTTTACGACACGGGGCAAGACACCGTGGCCCTCAGGTGAAGCTGGGGGGTCGGCACCACCTCAGGGGAGGAGGAAGAGGGCGGCCGGGAGGAGGCCTAGGGCGCCACCGCCTCAGCATGCAGCAGCAGCAGCACCAGAGCCCGAGGAGGAGCGGGAGGAAGAGCAGGTGGACGAGCGAGTGCTCAAGCAGGAGAGGTCGAGCCGCAGCCGAGCAGTGGCCGAGCACCGGACGAGCAGGAGGAGCGGGAGGACGAGCAGAGGCCGAGGCAGAGGTTCCAGCTCCACCGAACCTCGGTGTCTACTAACGAGGTCCGCGAGCCTACCCGAGCGGCCGATACCGAGGCTCTACGCCCGGTCATTCGACCACTGGGCAAAAGTACGTAACTTTACATTTTTTCGCTCCTACATATGATAGAATCACAATGGAAACTAACAGCTTTTTCTTAATCACTTACGCAGTCTTGGAAGGTCGTGGTCCTGTGTGCTCACAAAAGGTTGCCCAATGGCATCCTCGGTCTTCTCGCAGGAACACTTCCTGTGCTTGGTTCGCTACGCCAAGCTCGAGCCGCCTACACGCACGAGCACTACGCCGCCGCCTCGATGCGGAGGACGAGACGGGCCGCACGCACGTAAAGCGTGGCGAGCGGGTTATGTGCGAGTTTTGGGTAAGTCTTCCTCCCACTACTTTGCTCAATACATTGCATTCGCCGAGTTTCTTGAACCAAAGGTATTGATACATCTTTTCTATATGCAGACTTCTTCAAATGCGCCGAGGACTACGAGGCGAGGGCGCCAAGGCGCTGGCCAAATCTTTTAGAGGTCGATCTCGGACATGCATTACGAGGCGCTGCCCGTGCCATCATAGATTCTCGTGCCGCCTACGAGCATCTAAGGTAAAGAAAGAAGATGCAAGATTAATGCATCCGACCAAAGAGCAAGACTCAAGGTAAATATACAACATCAATATTGATTTCTTCCGAGATTGGGTACGCTTGAATTGTTCTTATATCTGTCAATGTACTTGATGTCGCACAGTGCCTCCCGGCCGTGCGCCAATAAAACGCGGGCCCGCGATGATGGTCGACAGTGGGTGAGTGGCAATTGGCGGATAACCACACCGCCCTCCGAACGGCGCTTGTCGATGCTGTGTATCACACCACCGTGGCAACCTTAACATCCACGAATTCGGGCTAGATGGGTACGTGACTTGGTGTAGCTTCATTTATTCTTTCGACGCTTATTCCTCGCATGATTTATAATCGCCTTGTTTTTCTCGCAATGGTCGCACATCAAAACCAGCCATGCGGAGAGCTCAAGTCATGGGTTCGGCCCACAAGGGCAAGGCGACGACAACATCGATCGAACCCGGACGACACAAACGAAGTCGTTCACTCAACGAGCATCCCGAGCGCATCACCAAGACACCGAGGCGGCAAGGGAGTCCATGGGCAGATCGATCCGCACACCGCGGACATTGACGGCGACATCGCTATGAGGGTGGGAGGAGGCAAGAAGCATGGGCGGTACTCATCGGCAATAAAGACGCTCGACCCGCACACCACTCCCACTCTCTCACAGTCCGGACAAGCAAAGACGAGCGGAGCGTGCCCATACGCCCAAGGCAGACACTTCGACGCATCGTGTGGCAAAGACTACAAAGTTATTTCTGCTTTATTCGCTGCTCATTGGTTTTACATTCCTCGAAATTGCTTGTAACAATGCGGTGAAAAATTATAGGCCCAGTGCATGCGCCGAGGAGCATAAGGCTAGGTGGAGGAAGAGCGACAGAGGGAGCGGAGGCCGAGCGACAGAGGTGGGAGGCCGAGCGGGCGAGGTTTGACGCCTTGGCTCAAGACGTGGCAAGTCTTGGCGCCACGATGGGTCGCCCAACGCCACTAGAGCTGTTCGCCCTCCACCGCCTTACCCATACCCGCCTTTACTCATACGTGAGTTCAACTTCTAACAAAAGCTTTTATCGTGCATGTCGGCCATCGTGGCCGTTGATATGTGATGGGAGGCCTTCGTGCCGTTGATATATATGTGTGCCGCCATCGTGCCGCTGATATGTGGTGGGCGCCATCGTGCCGCTGGTTTTCTTGCGTGTTTTGGAAACCCCACCGCAGGGGAGGTGTCTTAGAAATTTTGATGTGTCTAGGCTTAGATTACAATTTTATACCTAGTTCGCAAATTTTGACTTGTCTACGCTTAGATTACAATTATATGCCTTAGTATTACTATAATTACTAATTTTTCTTCTCCTTTGTGCGTAATCAATCGGCTGGTTCGAATGATGTGCCCGAGCACCATTGTCGGAGGGTCGTGGCACCAACCAGATCCACAACTTCCGCCAGATCGCAAATTGTCGGGAGGGTCGGGTACCACCAGATCACCATTGTCGGTACCACCACGATCGCCAATTGTCGGGAGGGTCGGGTATCCACACCTTCCGCCAACAGCAGCCCGCCGTCGGGAGGGTCGGGGTTGTAGCCTTGGGGTGAGCTGTTGTTCTTCATCATGTATTAGCACTTTGTGACATGAACTTGTGTGAGATGAACTTAGCACTTTGAGATGGACATGTGTTGTTGGATTTGAGATGTTTAGATGGATGATATATTTGTGATATATGTGATGTGGATGACATATTTGTGATATATGTGATGTGGATGACATATTTGTGATATATGTGATGTGGATGATGTGTTATATTTGTGAAATATGTGTTGTTGAAGCTGGAAATATAAACAAAAATAAAAAAAATGCTCTCTGGACTCTTTGCCGAGAGCTTGGTTCTCAGCTCTCGGCAAATCTGCCTCTTTGCCGAGAGCTTGGTTCTAGGCTCTCGGCAAAGAGGCCTCTTTGTCGAGAGCCCAGCTCTCAAGACATCTACCTCTTTGCCGAGAGCTAGGTTCTAGGCTCTCGGCAAATCGCTCTTTGCCGAGAGCTTGGTTCTAGGCTCTCGGCAAAGAGGCCTCTTTGCCGAGAGCCTAGCTCTCGGCACATCTGCCTCTTTGCCGAGAGCTAGGTTCTAGGCTCTCGGCAAGAATCGGCCTATTTGCCGAGAGCTTGGTTCTAGTCTCTCGCAAACCTATTTCTCGGCAAAAATATATTTTTTTAACAATTCTTTGCCGACGGTCGCTCTCGGCAAAGAAGTTTTTTTGCCGACGGTCGCTCTCGGCAAAGAAGCTGTCACACCGTTAGCGATCGTTTGGCCGTTACCAGGGCAACCCAGTTTGCCGAGATCTATAGTTTGCCGAGAGCCTTGCCATTACTCTCGGTAAATATTTTGCCGACAGGGGCTCTCGGTAAAGAATCCTTTGCCGGTAGATGTTTTGCCGACGGCTCTTTGCCGAGAGCTGCTCTCGGCAAATAGTTTGCCGAGCGTCAACTCGTCTTTGCCGAGAGCTTCGGGCTCTCGGCAAAGGCCGGGTGTCCGGTAGTGCATAGTGCACAGGACACCGGGTCAAAAAATCATTTTCCTTTAGATATAGTCATGTATATACAGTATGGACACCCCTAACTTAAGATAAGAGGACACCTCAAGCCAAAAAATTAAACATATTTGACATATATAGGAAGTGAGGATCTCTGATCATTTTTATTCTGGATCCGTCACTGAAGACGTGTGTTGTTTCGAGGCTTCAAGACAAAGCGTGAAGAGCATGTGCAGATAACGTGGTCTTCAGTGTATATGCTTACTCGATCAACGTGGGATCCGACATACTATACACCAGGCTTGCGTGCCGTCTCTTTATCTCGTGTAGCAGATCTGGATTCTAGCTTTAGTAGTACATGATGAAGGGCCACCTTAGCCTACCTCTCTTATGTGTAGGAAGTACTGATTGCGTAGGAATAATTAATGGTTAATGCTGCAAGTTAGCAATAATGGCCCTTCATTTGGACCACCAAAACAGATCTCATCAATCAAACAAACTGACCAACTCTCCAAAGATTCCTTAATTTGTTTCGGACTTTGGAGCATGAAAAGGGGATTCCTTGATTTTCTTTAACTGATCAACTCTCCAAAGAGCCACAATTTCAAGGAGGCTTATGAAGAAAAGCCAAAAGCTAGGGCAAGGGTGCTTTCCTAGCTTTTGGTGGATTGAAGTTACTAAATTGCCGTTGAAAGTCTGTGAAAATTACCCACCAAATACTACCACATAAAAACAGCCTTCTCATTCGCTCACACCCCCTCTAGAGTCCTAGTCGCTTGATCCCCTTCACACACTAGGCCGTCCATTGCGCCGCTAGAGCTCAGCTCGCCGCTGTCGCCATCCCTCCCGTTCCCGCCCATGGTCCTCCATCTCCCCTCTCGACACCGTCCATCGTTGCTGCCTCTCCATCTGCCACAAGAGGATCTCCCCTGCCGCTGCCTTTCCATCACCGCTGCCTCCCTCCGTCTCCAACCACCATATCTGCCGCCTTCACCTCCCGGTCCGCCGCCTCCACCTCCCGGTCCGCCGCCCCATCACGATGGTACCACCCCTCTCACGGACTACGTAGCCCTCGACTACCAAGGGCGGGAGGCAAGGGATGCGCCGGCTCTCCAGATCGGCAGATTTCGATGTTGTGGGATGGTAGATAGATTTGTGTAGACATGCTAATTGTCACACCGTGTGTTCAGCTTGTTAGAGTTAATCTTGGTTTTTTTAGAAGTTGTTTTCGTTTCTATTTTGAGTTCAAATCAGAGTCGGTCTCGTGTGGGTGTGTGTGTCGGCTTCGGCCTGGTATATGCGTGTGTATAAAAGGCCCAGGCTAGTACCATGCAAAGCAGAGAAGTAACGGGCAAAAGAAAACACAAGAAGACGAGCGGCATTGCTCCCAAAGCGAAGTATTGTGATTTGGTTTTCTCTTACGTATTTGATCTCTCCAGCAGCACATCGAGTCACGATGCGAGTACAGGGATAAGGACCATCTAGTCTCACAAAACAAAGGACTAGCAGATCTTTTTCAACGAACGTAAAAGCGAAGGATCGAAGGACCAAGCAGATTTCTCTAGAACAAGCAAGAATACCAAGGAGCAAGAAAAATTCCAATAATTGGTATCGAGCACAGACTCGATCCGCGATGCATCGATCATCTTCCCACTCACCTACCCGACCAAGGATGCCCAATGACGCCGACGCACGATCGAGGCGGATCCGGTAGCGGCAGCGGTGGCGGTAGGGAAGTTGTGATCCATCGCGTGGTGAGGAGTCGAGGCTCGGCCAGATACCCGATATTGACACGAACCAACTATGGAGATTGGTCTCGTGATGAGGGTGAATCTACAAGCGCAAGGCTTGTGGGAGGCGATCGACCACGCAATGGCGACTACCGTGGACGATAGGATGGCGTTATCGCCATACTCCGAGCCGTTCCGTCGGAGATGCCGCTCTCACGCTGCGCCAAGAACACCGCTAAGGATGCATGGGACACCAAAGAAGACAATGCGCATGGGTGTCCAACGCGCACGCGAGGCAAAGGCACGACGCTACGCAAAGAATTTGATGACATCAAATTCAAGAGCGGCGAAGTCGGTGGATGACTTCGCAATGCGGCTCATCGCCTAGTCAACAACTTGGAAATACTCGGGACAAGATTGAGGAAGACCGTGTTGTTAAAAATTCCTCCGCGTCGTCCCACCAAGGTATTCTCGTAGCAATCTCAATTGAGAAACTCGTTGACTTGCGTGACGCTCGGAAGAACTCACCGACGATCAAGGTCGTAGAAGAGCGCTTCGAACAAGACAACATCGACGGCGCCAATGACACCGCTCCTCACAGAGGATGAGTGGCTTGCGCGGATGAAGCAACATGAGCATGGCTGTGGCTCGTCGGCCGATGTGGCCCGTGGTGGCGAATAATTTTACAAGGAATCGTCGGAGGAGGACGACCGTGACTCATCAAGAAGCCGCGAGCGTGGACGTGGGCATGAGCGAGGCGGCAGAGGAGAACGTGGAGATTGGGCTAGACAAGACGATGGTGACAGATCCCATGACAAGTCACATATCAAGTGCTTTAAATGTGATAAATACGGCCACTACGCGTCGGAGTGCCGCAGCCACATAAAGTGCTTCAACTGCGATAAATATGGGCACTATGCTTCGGATTGCCGAAACAAGAAGAAGAACGAGGAGGTAAACCTCACACGAGCTATTGAAGATGACGAGCCGACCCTACTTCTCTCCTTATGTGTCAACCAGGCGCCGGTCATGGTGATGTTGAACGAGGAGAATGTAGTTCCTAAACTACGCACAGAGGGAGGCAACCATGATCATACTGATGAGTGGTACTTAGACAATGGAGCAAGCAATCACATGACGGGAGATCGCTCTATGTTTCATGAGCTTGATGAGAAGATTTCGGGCAAAGTAAAATTTGGCGACGGCTCCATGGTGCAAATAAGAGGCAAAGGATCAATGCTATTGCAATGCAAGAACGGTGATCAGAGGATGCTGACTGAAATCTATTATATACCAAGTCTGTGTAACAACATACTCAGTCTTGGGCAGTTGGCGGAACGGGGGTGCAGGGTGGTGCTGCAGGATGAGTTCTTGCGTATCTATAACAACAACAAAGATCTGTTGATGAAGGTGAAGAGATCCCCGAACCGGTTATATAAAATTTCCCTGAAAGCTTGTAAACCGGTTTCTGTGAAGGACACCGAGGAGCCAGAGTGGGCGGGGAGTAGAGCCAGGACAGGAGGTCTCAGGCATTGTTGATCTCACCGGCCAAGGACATGGCGGGACCCAGGGACGGCACGCAGTTGGCGCAGGAGGCGCAGTAGGCGGAGCCTCCGGGGGTGCAGACGGCACGCAGGAAGGTGTGCAGGGCACTCAAGAGGACGACAAGTCCCACACAAGATGCGATTCTTCTTGGAGGAACCAGCAGCTCGGATCAAACCCATGGACCCCATCGGCATGCAAGCACAGCAGGAGAGAGAGGCGGTGTAGCCTCAGCTAAGATGTACGAAGAGAAGTGGGCAGATTTGGTCCAAGAGAGAGGGGCAAGAGGCTCAGGTAACGGCGAAACCCAGGCGGTCGTGGGAGCAGGTGCTCCAGCCCAGGTGGGTGTGCAAAGAAGGACGAGTTCAGTCCAGGTGCGAGGCGCGGTAAGCGTTGGTTTGTGTATAGCTCAGGATAAAGCAAGCGCAGTCGGTAGGGCGGTATCGGCCCAGAAAGAAACGGCGCGCAGGAGTGCAGATAAAAAAGGAAGACTTGGAAATTCATATGAGAGAGAAGATCATTGTGATCAAGGTGAAGAAACGAGATTAAGGGGGTGATTGTTAGAGTTAATCTCGGTTTTTTTAGAAGTTGTTTTCGTTTCTATTTTGAGTTCAAATCAGAGTCGGTCTCGTGTGGGTGTGTGTGTCGGCTTCGGCCTGGTATATGCGTGTGTATAAAAGGCCCAGACTAGTACCATGCAAAGCAGAGAAGTAACAGGCAAAAGAAAACACAAGAAGACGAGCGGCATTGCTCCCAAAGCGAAGTATTGTGATTTGGTTTTCTCTTACGTCTTTGATCTCTCCAGCAGCACATCGAGTCACGATGCGAGTACAGGGATAAGGACCATCTAGTCTCACAAAACAAAGGACTAGCAGATCTTTTTCAATGAACGTAAAAGCGAAGGATCGAAGGACCAAGCAGATTTCTCTAGAACAAGCAGTAACAGTCAAGGAGCAAGAAAAAAATTCCAACACAGCTACAATCATCCTGAATCTCCTATCTATCAATTCGTGTCAGTAAAGTATATATTAATTTAGATTTGGTTGAATGTTTATTAATCACTTGTGTGTAGCTCCAGTTCATGTGTGTTCGTTCTTAAGTGTTCATGTGTAGAAAAATTGTTGATCCTTGGTGTAGTTGTCGCTGGTCTCATGTCAAAATCCTTTTGCAGTGGATCCTTTATTGAGATGCTCCTCACACAATGCATCTTTGTACATAAATTTGACATCTTTGTACATAAAATAATAGCAGGATTTGGAGCCAAATCATTGTACTGCTATGATGGAGGAATAAATATAACAGTTACTGCTATGATTCCCACTCCTTGCATGGGTGAATAAATGGGAATTATATAATTCGTAATTTTCATTATGTATCGGTCGCCAATTATAGTGATGTTACTTTGTAGATAATGCAGCAAGTGAACATGTACATCGACATAGTTGATGTATGATTATAATGTACAGTTTGTCATTCAGAATGCAAAAATGCTTTACAATTGTGAATTGCTGTGTGCATGTACAGTTGGAAGGCATCTGTGCATTTAGCCATAACCGTAAGCCATTTAATTGGAAAAACAATAAGCTCAATTGCTCGTATCTTGGTACAATTATTATGTTGTTGCAAAAAGAAGAAGAAACAGCCATACTTATGCTAAATCAACACACAAACATGCCTTCAAAGCTCTCGAGGGTATTTCAGACGTTTCAACCTTCATACATAGCTGAAGTAGCCAACCAACCCAATAAAAAGTCAGGTTACCAAACGGCCTCTCAAGAAAAACTACAACCGCTCTATAGTCATAAAGCCAAAAAAAAAAAAAACCGCTTCGACAAAAGCTACAGCTCCCCCCTCAAACCAGGCCTATAAACAGATGAGTCAAACAAATCCGATCATACACGGGAATTAGTGTTTTTACGACTAAATTTCCACCACGCCAGCAGATCAAATAGTATCTTTAGGCAATTAATGATTCAAGCTAAAGCAGGGATGTTAGCGTGATCATGTGCTGCCACATCTTCTTTACATGCTGGGATTAGAATCGCTCATTCAGCTTGGATCTTTATACTTTGTCTCAGTCAAGAACATACATGTATGGCAAAGAAAGAGTAACAAGATAACGTAAAGTGCAAGCAGTGAAGTGTTGGGAGCATCAAATGGGTACAATTAATCAATTAGTTAACTACACTTTATGTGGTTTCTTTAAGTTAGATATGTTGCACTTGTGTACTTTACCTTGCTTGTGTCTCACTGGTTCTATAGCTCTTTTTTCCAAGTACATGAGCATATATATATCCATGAGAATGGGACAAGACAAATGCAAAGACGTCTATGATAAGGAACCATGGTTTTTTTTTTTTCCTTTTCTCGAAACCGATGAACCATGCTACGATGAATAAAAAACAAGAATCAGCTGAACGAATCTTTAGACCCATATTTTTTGTTATCAAGAATCAATTCTGAAATCCGGAGACCCTAGCTTCATTCCAAATAGTAAATAAAAGAGCCACATAATATATAAAAACATTTGTCTTTGGTCGCCCGTTGATCAATCTCCACATCGACCAAATGTCTGAACTAATAAGGTGAGAAACATGTTCAGTCTGGTTTGAAATCAAACCTCTCGGAATCAAAATCAGCAAACACACGTAAGTAGATATGCGCACGTACGCATACGCAAGGGAGAAGAAGAAAAAACTGTCGTTCCAGCTCTCGTTCCCACTGTCACCGTTGTCTGTTAGGGGTAAAAGGACAATATAGGCAACATATCTAGTTAATTTATGTAGGATTATCAGAAATTTTTCACATTCCAAATATTAATATTGAGGTAAAACAATAGTAATATTTCCAAATATTGAGGTAAAACTATACTATCTTATTTAGATAACCAAATTATAAAGTTTGATTTATCAAAACAACCATATTCTAAAGTCTCGTTTGGAACGCCAGAATTTCGTTGGAATATTGAAATAATTGTATTGTTTTCTGAGAAATCCGTATGGAATTAATTGCAGAGGTCGTGAATTGCGAAATATAAACGGAGCCTTACGTGTATAAGCAAGATTTGGGCGTACGTAGACTTAAGCATATATGCAACTCAAATCACCTAAACTCATGCATATACGCTCAAGGAAAAGAAGAAGAAAGAAGTCTAATCAATCGGTTTTCAATTAGGCGCAATGAAATACACAAAAGCGCGCGCTCTCTCTCTCAATGAAATACACAAAAGCGCTCTCTCTCTCTCTTTCTCAACAAAAGCTGACCATTAAAATTAATTAATGAAAGCTAAAACAACACATCCAACCATATGGTGCTCTTCATTGTACAAGGTGGAGGTATCTCTACTTTTTTTGTCAATGAGCTGCATCATACCATTCTCACTACTGCAGAGAGGATCATCACAGACGGCTCCAAACCGTTTGAATCTATGTGTCTGTGATAGCAGACGATTTGAGAGTCGTCTGTGGAAAATCACAACACAGACAGTTTTTATAGGGAACCGTCTGTGCTAGTAGGTCTTCACGGTCGGTTTCTACCAAAAACCGTTTGTGATATTAAAAACCGTCTGCGATATGTGGGATATCACGGGCAGTTTTGTGTTGAAACCGTTTGTGAAGGTCTATCATAACAGACGGTTTCTACCAAAAACTGCTTGTGATATGTAGGATATCACATACTGTTTTTGACAGTAGCCGTCTGTGATATGCGACATATCATAGACGGTTGTTGGTGGTAGCCATCTGTGATTGGATACATATCACAGACGGGTGTTAGTAGTAGTTAGCTGTGATTGTATACATATCGCAGACGGTTATTAGTAGTCGCAGTCCGTGAGTATCATTCACAGACGGTTTATTCTACAAAACCGTTTGTGATAGTTCGTTCTATACCTAAATATATTTTAATTTTTGGCTGGTCTCAGGTAATGCTAGCCATGCCCTTTGAAAACAAGCAAGCAGAAAACAGATATATCACAATTGATTTGATATAGAACAACTGAAAGTGATTTATAAACTCAATATTAATTACAAAGTCACTTTAATGATCTAATTACAAAGTGATTTCATTATAACTCAAAGTAAATTAGAATAAATCAGAGTCGTCAGGATAAAACTCTCCACTCTCTTTAATGATCTACCCCGTAATGAAGGTGGCGAGCTGTCCTCGAGCTTCCACGAGTAAGTCCAGATCGAAACTACTTTCTGGCATTTTCATGCCCTGACGCTATCAAGAGTAAATTAGTAAGCATATATATTTAAATTCATAATTACGAAACAATTATTAAGAGATTGACTGACAAACCTCTGGATCATTCGGCTTAGCACTCGTGATTTTCAGCATATGACGACAAACGTAGAATGCACATATCTTGCCGACGTAGTTGCTGGTGGCATTGAAAAAATAGAAGTGTGATATAGGATATAGGTATACTTAGTTCGAGATGTCAAGTTATGAAGTGTGGGCAGGTACTGGAAATCGCGTCCTATGTCGCAGTTGGCGCCCGGTTCATTGTGTGTCCCTCTCTCGGCAACATAGGCGCTAAACGACATACGTGATTCCAAAAATTTATCCTCAGACATTTCAAATGAAGGAATACTACAATGGAGTTACGTATGGAGGAAATGAGTATACATGTCGAGTACTTTTTGCACAAGGGTGAAGTCGTGCTTGTTATTGACTAGGGAATCAAGGTATATTACCTTGTCCTACTTTGGTACATTGACTAAAAGGATCCAGTGCCACCTACTCATGTACGTCACTTTAGTCATTAAACCTAATTTTGTGTTGCGTATAAAGAACAAATGAAATTTGTATAGCAAGTAGTGAAGAACTTACCCCTAGTTGTAGGGCATCAGTATGTAGTCCTTGTCGCTGTTGGTATGCAATCCCTTCGTTATGTACTTCTCGACGTAGTTTGCATCTTCGCGGATGCATTGCTTTGAGATCAAATGTGGGTCGAGGAAACCCACCGGTTGTCATCATCGTCGGGATTATTGCATCATGTATCTATACATAAGCAATGAGTTATGATATATATCGGTATTGCTTGAATGTAGAACTTGATTGTACACACTTACAGTGTCCAGCATTGTAGAAGTGAGGCGTTGAGGTTGAATAGATCAAATCAGCCTTCGAAGCACCCGACGAAGTAGCCTGGCTTGTGGTGGAAATGGTTCTCATTGTAGCTGACAGTGAATCCAGTAGGCCGGTCTTCCCTCGCCTCGTCGGTCTGCCGCATGTACTAGTCATGCAAAGTCTGGCAAGCCAAACTAATGTTGCGTAATATTGTATCGGAGGCCAACGACATTCCGAGGGAGAACATCCTGGGTTTGTGAGGCATCTTAATCTTCTTCGATTTGGCCTTAGCGCCACGTGTGCTAGTTGTCTTCCTGGAAGACGACTCGATAACTTTTTCTTGTTTCTTCGGCGACATCTTCACGGTACGGATACAGAGGCCTTCTGAAGTGGGAGTTAAGGAGTCATCATGGCATGGCCATGAGGAGATCGCGGCACTGCAGGGTACAAGGCGATGTCCCTCTTGGGCCACTTGTCAAAAGTCTGAAAGGCATCTCCTAGTATTATGATGTCTTCGTTCGGTGCTTCTCTAGCAGGATGGATATCAAATTATCATGTGCCATATCCACCTGAACCTTGGCGTTACCCTACGCTAGCTGGACACCGTGCACCACTATCCCTTCTTAGCATGGAAACACTACCCCCCGCCGAGCCTCAATAGGAATGGACCCAACCAGCACTTGGAGCCTACAGGGCATGGCACCTACAAAATGATACACAATTAGCTAAGGCGCCCTACAGTTCTATTTTTGGAGCATCCAGAGATATACATTACCCGGATGAGGTCAATAGGCAATTGGGCGTCGCCAAGTTAAGGAAGTGCAAGCGTGGACGCAACGCTACTCCGATGTTGAGAGGGACTGGCTCCCAAAATCACGGGAGCGTCTTGCGACCGGTGGAGGGTTTGATTCATTTGTTTCTGCAATGTTGTTATATGTGCTTGAAATTGTGCAGTAATCTATTCTTTAAACTCCGCTTTCCACTATTCCTCGCGCTCGGCCTTAGATCTCTTTCGACTCCTATACGCCTCGGAGTTGTGTGGGAATCTAAGCTTTCAAGGTACGTAAACCCCAAGGTCCTGCATGCAACCCGGGAGCTCCTTGTTTCCCAGGACCGTGGATAGTATATCCTTATCCCTAACTGCTTCAAAGGAGCCTTGGGAAGATTGGGTACTCAATGTTTGCTGCAAGAGATCATCATGTTATTTTAGACCCTACAAAGTTATGAACTTATTAAAAAAAATAGGTAGTTCGACATATCATACCAGTCGTTGACACACTCCCTCGTCTGCTGGGTTTGTGAAAGAGATGGCGCCCAACGACGTGGTTGATGCCCTCGCTCTTAACCAGTTTCGGACGTGCTCGTCTGTGATCTCGGAAATGGCAGAGAGACCTCCAACTGGATTGCCACATCGTCCTCAGTCATCCATCCCGGGATTTTACCCGCGTACCCAGCGGTGCCGATTATGTGGGGGTGAATGTTTTGTGCTTGGATAGCCTTGTGCGCTGCACTTTGCTGTTGAAATTCGACCGTCGTCTTCATCCACACAAAGACGTCCCATGTATCCGACGATACGAAACTATACTTCGTACAGGGTGTCTGATCCTTGTTCACGTACTCCATGACAAGCTTGCTCTTGAAGGTCTTTCAAGCTTGTGGCATCGCAAGGAACGCCTTCTGTCACACGACTTCGCAGAATTCTGGTGGGATCTCGAACGATGCTATAGTTTTAGTCCACAGCTGCACTTTCTCTGCTGATACGGGGTCGCCTGATCTTCTCGACGTAGGATCTGGATACTCACGTGGATTTGATGAACCGTAGTGATCCCCCGTTGCCAATGCAAGAGTTAGCACTCTATAATTCGCCTAACCTCACGTCTTTGAACTTCACGACCACCGATGAAGTTCTATCGCGCCCCAATTCCCAATGAAAAGGTTGAACAATCTTAATTTCAGTGAACTCCCAATTCCCTCAAGTTGGTTTGCCCAACGAAAGAACAAGAGTTTTTCTATTATCAAAAATGGTTCCCTTACAATGGGGGTCTACCCTTCAATATATAGTCTTAGCCTAAGGCTATTCAACACTAGATTTTCCATGTGGTACTATTCACGTGCAATCGTAGCACGCGAGATCGCTCACGATCTCGCTCACGGCCTTTTATCGTTCGCAAGCACACTATTCACGGCCTTTTACTGTTCACAGGCCTTTACTGTTCACACGCACTGTTCATGAGCTTGTTCACGCAGGGCACTATTCATGGGCCGTTCATTATTCATACCGTAGACTTGTGCTTCCTTGGATGACGGCCACATATCCTTCATCTCCATCCATCGTTGACTCTTCAAACCTGAGCACAAGTAAAATATTGTTTTTAGGTAGTATACAATTCTTATTAAAATTAATGATATGTTCATTAAGGAACAGGTTCACCTGAGATTGTAGTTTCTTGGCTTGTGCTCTTGTTATTGGTCCTGTTATTGAAGTCTCATTACTAGCTTTGGCATTACTAGCGATGTCCTCATCATCTGCGTTCGTCACATCCTGCCATTTTCTGTGTGGTGATGGGGACCTGTTCCCTTGCAAGTATGCCGTAGGTGGTCTGGAATGCTGCCGCTGCTTTCTGGTGAAGCAGAGGGACCGCAGAGGGACTGATGACTGTGATGGTCATTCGGCCCACAGGTATTTTCGATATTCCTCTGGCATGTTGCTCAGGTACCACTTTCCTCGGAGATCCAGATGCATTCGGCGACGTCAATGACAGCGGGGAAGACAATGCATACGCCATCTCGCAAGATTAATAAAGCAATATCTCACAGTGCTAGCTAGAGTCAATCAAAATAATACAATTTAAAACTTCTACCAGCACAATCCAAAGTGGTGATCGTACCTTGACGGAAGGCGTGGACGAAGAGGGAGTCGAGGTCACAGAGGGATGACACCGGTGTGGGGAGAAGGTCGGGGGTTGCATAGGGAGGACGTTGGCGCGGGGAGGAGGACGGTGCGAGGACGACGGCGCTAAGAGAGGAGGCGCAGGAGGAACACGGGACGTAAAGGTGCTGGGGAAGCGGACCGAAGAGTGTGCTTTGAGGAGTAAGGGCGAAAAACCCTAGCGAGGTCCCGTACTTATAAATGTATATCACAGATGTTTTTCTTAGAGAACCGTCTATGATATCATATATCACAGACGGTTATATTTAAGAACCATCTGTGATAAGATATATAGTACTACAACCGCCACCTGGTCATAAGCATATCACAAACGGTTATATTTAACAACCGTATGTGATAAGAAAGCTACGACCACCACCTAGTCATAAACATATCACAAACGGTTCTATTCTAGGACCGTCTGCGATTAGCTAGCATATCACAGGCGGTTCTTAAAACGGTTATATTTAAGAACCGTCTGTGATAAGAAAGCTACGACCATCACCAGGTCGTAAGCATATCCTAGACTATGCCAAGACCGTCTGCGATAAGCTAGCATATCACAGATGGTTATATACAAGAACCGTCTGTGAAATACGCCTTTAAATATCTGGTCGTCCCCTCAGATCTAGATCTATCTATAGTGAGAAATGCCACCGATATATATACGGCTGCTTTGAAGGAGGCAGCCGGCTCTAGGGCGCGTTTGGTGAAAGAAATACCATAGATTTTCAAGTGTGCTTGTAGATCTATTTGTTATTGGTGATCTAAGGTTAGTATTCCTTTATCTCTGATGCGGCTGCTTTGAAGAAGATGGCGAGTACACCTAAGAAAAGCAACCAAGCCCACCACGAAGCATGATCTTTTTTTCGGTTGCCGTCCACCTAGCATGAGGTGATGAGATGGTAGTCACGACCTACTTTATCGAATCTGACACACTCTTCTGGTAGCCATGCTTATTGAACTTGTAGGGCTAGTCACACCGTGATTGTATTCCTGCTTGGCACACTCTTACTTCATTAGCATTCTCTGGTTGGTTGGTATGACCAGCCCCTGCGAGTTAAAGAACAATGGCTGGCAGGAGAGTGTGTCAGATTCGATGAGGCTGGCCGTTGTTGCTATCGCATCCTTCGCATACTGCGTGGATGACCCCCCTCCCTGCGGGAAAAAATCATACTTTGTGGTGAGCTTGGTTGCTTTCTTAGGCGTACTCGCCGTCTTCTTCAAAGCAGCCATGCTTATCAGAGACGGCTCTTGTTAATAACCGTTTGTGATACACATCACAGACGGTTCCAATTACAAACCGGCTGTGATAAGTAAACATCACAGACGGTTCTTATTAATAACATTCTGTGATAATTATATATATATATATATATATATATATATATATATATATATCACAGGCTGTTGTAGTTTATAACTGGTTGTGATACGTATCACAATTTATAACTGGCTGTGATACGTATCACAGACGTTTATACCACTAAACCGCCTGTGATAGTTCCTTCCATATCTAAAAAATATTCTGTTTTTCTCCTGCTAGCATCATGAGAAATGTGATATATATATATGCAGCTGCTTTGAAGGAGGCGGCCGGCTCCGGGGTGCGTTGGTGAAAGAAATACTTTAGATTTTCAAGTGTGCTTGTAGATCCGCTATTTGTTCTTGGTGATCTAAGGTTAGTATTCCTTTGTCTCTGATGCGGCTGCATTTTTTCGGCGGTCGTCCACAGAGCATGAGGATGAAACAGCAGCCACACCAACTTCATCGATCAAGCCTACAAGTTCATGAAGCATGGCTACCAGGAGAGCGCATGAAGAGGCTACATCGCTAGTATTCCTCCAGACACAACTGCAGGCCTCGGATGTGCCACGCAGCATGTAGAATCCTCCTCCTCGTGCTGCTTGGGCACATCCAAGGCCTGCAGTTGTGTCTAGAGGAATACCAACGAAATAGTCTCTTCATGCACTCTCTTGGTAGCCATACTTCTTGAACTTGCAAGCTTGATGAAGATGGCGTGGCTGTTGTCTCATACTCTTCATGCTGCGTGGACGACCGCTGAAAAAAAATGCTTATCAGATACGGTTCTTATTAATAACCGTCTGTGATAAAGATCACAAACGATTATATTTACAAATCGTATGTGATAATAATATATCTGAAGTATGCTAGAGTTGAAGATGGAGCGTATTCTGGACCATATCAAGTAGCTGGAGAAGATTGTGTGTGTGTGTGCATGTATCATTGTTGTAATTTATGGCATATTTGTTAAGTAGCTGGGAAAGTATATCACAGACGGTTATTGTTGAGAACCGTCTGTGATAATTCATAGACGGTTCTTGAAAATAACCGTCTGTGACGTATGCAATTATCACAGACGTTTATTCTTAAGAATCGTCGGTGAATTATCCAAGATAGGCTGTTTTGTACTAGTGTCTCTACCCTCACGGCCTCACCTTAAGATCTGTGCGTGCAAATCCCTTCTATACAGGGGTGGATATTGAGTCAGGTGCTCGTCTTATCTGGTTTTTTCCTTCAAAATTGACACGATTTGATTTAATATTACTTTATGTATAATTTGGTTGTATTTTTAGAACAGAGCTAACTAGCCGAGCTAAACCAAAGCGGATTTAATTTTTATTTAAAATCGACTCATTTCAATGTGTAGCCAATTAATAAGTGTAATTAGAGCAATTTTGAACCGAACCAACAAGCTTCACAAACGAGCTTTTTTTTTCCCCACCCCTACTTCTATATAAACCCTCGAGTTGTCCCATGTGATGTGCATATCATCCACTACTAGAGCTATATTACAATACATACTCCAAGACATACAACACCAGCAGATTAGCAATAGCAGATGGATCGTTTGGTGGTAGTGGCCATGGTGGCCGTGGTGGTGGTGTTCCTCCAGCTGCCGGCGGCGACCCACGGGCAGCTGCAGGTGGGGTTCTACAACACGAGCTGCCCCAACGCGGAGTCGCTGGTCCGGCAGGCGGTGGCGAACGCCTTCGCGAACGACTCCGGCATCGCTGCCGGCCTCATCCGCCTCCATTTCCATGACTGCTTTGTCAGGGTATGTACGTACGTAGCTCCGAACTAGTTCCGTTCTTATTTTGCACAACCGATCGATCGAACGATTATGACTCCCTCCCTCCTCCTATGATCTGTTCACATTCGCACTAAATAGTCGTGGATGCTCTCCTCCTCTTTTCTTTTCAAGTTCTTTAATCCCTTTCTCTTCTTTTCTGGAGATGTTGACAGGCTCACATAATTGCAGAATTTGCCTTTCAAAGTACGTAGTAACAGTATTAGTAGCTGGGACTGGGAGCTAGATGGGACTACTACAATTAAGCCCGAAAAATGCTCACTGATTAATACTAATGCATTGCAATAAACAATTTTATCTTTAAGTTTGATGAATTAGTTTGGCTCGCATATATGCTGCTCTTGCCCTCGATTCGGTGAAAGAAGCGTAAAGTCCTCTTCTCGTATCGTAGCTGGAAAGTTGAAAGGGCCTCGCTGTTGCTCCCGAAGAGTCAAACAAAGTGACGAATTGTCCAAAAACAAAGTCGATCGCAGCAGCACATAACATACACATACCGTTATTCTTCTACCTGCTCCCGAACTTAGTAGCTTTTTTTTTCAACTTTTCTGATCACATGCAGATCTCGATGACTGCATCACAAGCATGTTTCTCTCTTGTCGTCGGCACTGTATGCCTGTATCAGTGTGGCCTAATTAGTAACTGCACAGAGTACGTCCTAGGTGGGAGCATGGTTTCAGTACCGGGAGATTTTTTTTTAACGGGAGACCGGTAAGGCCAAAAATGGGAAAATTTTGGCTGGAATTTTTATTTTTTTAGGATTTCAAATAAAAAATAATAAATCCGCATAAAATTCAAGCAAATTAGTTTTTTTAGACAAATTTCATAAAAGTCGGTTCTTTCGGGGCCGGTTTGTAATCCTAACCGGCCTTCACTGGTAAATCCGGTTTGACAAATTCAAAAATTTCAAATTTTAATTTAAAATTTTGGCTAATTTTTTTCAATTTTCAGCCAGACCGGTGTTACCACGCACCCGGTAAAAAAAATCCGGTATCGAACTCTAGATTCTAGAGAGGTTTATCAGGAGAGAGGAAACGTCAGTTCCAGATAGCGACCTCCCAGCAAACTAGTCAGACTCTCGTACGTTCAACCTTCGAGGCCTCGTAAATCGGAAACTGCTATCTAATTAAGCTACTATATAGTATCGGGATTGCTAAATTTTAGTTATTCAAAAAAAATTTATTCGTCTACAATAGTACAATATTAAGTTTAAAATTACAATACCGAGTGAAGTGCAGTTTTAACGTAACTCTACTATAACTTTTAGTTCTAATTATTTTTATTTTATTTATAAGATTCACCTAGATTTATTTTTGTCTTGTTTAGAATTTTTTTTTTGTATTTGTAGGATTCACCTTTTTTTTTGTCAAGTTTAGAATTTTTTTCTTTTTGTCTCAATGCAGAACCTTATGGTATCCATTAAATCAAAATCCTACGGTTAAAAAAGATGACCGATGGATAAAGAAATTTCAAACACAGACACTCCCCGTAATATATACCATGGGTATCTCATGTGGACACAACAGATAGTCAGATACCTACCTAATTAAAGTGTTGTTAACTCTGGTTAATCAGTCATAGTCAGATACCTACCTAATTAAAGTATTGTTAACTCTGGTTAATCAGTCTGATACTGCCATTTGGGGCATCTTCGATCGCTTAATTTTCTTTCTCATTAGCCAGTGCAGGATCTCTCTTAAAAAACACTAATCACTACTCACCAGTATATTATTGCATTTTTTCTGTGTCTGGTTGCATTGCAACACTAGTCCGGCACTCCGGCTAATGTGTAGTAATATTTACTTATTTTTTACTCTCCTCGATGGGCCAGGGCTGCGACGCCTCCGTGCTGCTCACCTCCCCCAACGGCACGGCGGAGCGCGACGCGCCGCCGAACAAGCCCAGCCTCCGCGGCTTCCAGGTGATCGACGCCGCCAAGGCCGCCGTGGAGCAGAGCTGCTCGCGCACCGTCTCCTGTGCAGACATCCTGGCCTTCGCCGCCCGCGACAGCATCAACCTCACCGGCAACGTCGCCTACCAGGTCCCAGCCGGCCGCCGCGACGGCAACGTCTCCATCGACAACGACGCCAACAACAACCTGCCGCAGCCCACGTTCAACGCGTCGCAGCTCGTCGCCAGCTTCGCCAACAAGACCCTCACTGCCGAGGAGATGGTCATCCTCTCCGGCGCCCACACCGTCGGCCGCTCCTTCTGCCCCTCCTTCCTCCCCCGCATCTGGAACAACACCACGGCCATCGTACGTCCTCACCGATCATGCACGTCTGATGCATCGCCATACACACATGCACCCATCTAACGTAAAGCTGCTGCGTGTACGTACGTGTGCAGGTGGACGCGGGGCTGAGCCCGGCGTACGCGACGCTGCTGCGGGCGCTGTGCCCGTCGAACGCGAACGCGTCGACGCCGATCACGACGGCGATCGACCCGAGCACGCCGGCGGTGTTGGACAACAACTACTACAAGCTGCTGCCGCTCAACCTGGGGCTCTTCTTCTCCGACAACCAGCTGCGCACCAACGCGACGCTCAACGCGTCCGTGAACAGCTTCGCTGCGAACGAGACGCTGTGGAAGCAGCGGTTCGTGGCGGCCATGGTGAAGATGGGCAACATCGAGGTGCTCACGGGCAGCCAGGGGGAGGTCCGGCTGAACTGCAGCGTCGTCAACAACCGGTCGTCGGTGGCGGCCACGGGCGGCGGCGCCGGGATCGAGATGGCGCACTACTCGGGATCCACCGTGTCCATCGACGAGATCGCGACGTCCTGATGTGGTGTGTGCGCGCGCGTCCATCGTTAGATTGAGATCGTGGAGGGCTCTCTACATGCACGGTGTTGTGCGCGCGTGTTATTTACTTATTTGTACACGTAATTTAGTTTGCAATCACCCCCATGCAAACCTTATATCAGTGAATAAAACTGGCGCTTTTCAGGGTACATACACCGGTATTGGCTGATGCGAGGATTATCCTGTGCTTAGGGCATGTACAACTGAAAATAAATTGCATGGAGCGACGGTGAGACCCTCCCCTAGAGAATTCGTTGCCCTGGTCCTGTGCGGGATTGCTTCGCCATGGCCCGGTCCCTGCGCGCGAGAGGAAAAGGGGATCGAACCCATCTTCTACACAGAGCTCGAGTGCCTCCCCTTCCAAATCCTCGTCGCCCTCTTCTTCTCCACTCCATTATTGCCCACGACACGCACCTCGTCCCATCCCAGGCCTCCCCGACTCCTCCCGCAGTCTCTGGTCGTCTATGTCGACCCCGGGAAGATGCGTCGCCGAGTGACACGGGTGGATCGATCCGCCGCCCCCGCCGTGTGGATCTCTACCTGCCGCCGCCGCTGGTAACCATGCCGCGTCGTCACCTCAGGCGGTCCACACTGACAAGCACCGAAGCACGTAGGTGAAGCCGCTGCGACCTATTTCTCATCCCCAACCTCAGATCCACAACAATGGTACGAAGTGTTCATCCCAATTTCCTGACTTGTACATTAGCAAGAGATTTGTTGTTCACAAATTCGGTTCTTCGAGCTATTGCTATGACTGTATTAGTTGTGTCAATTTGATTCACTACCGGAAAAACGTCCTTTGCCCAGAGCCGCGATTTTTGCCGAGAGCAAAAACGCGGGCTCTCGGCAGAGAAACCGTTTGCCGAGCGCGGCTCTCGGCAAACACGGGCCGTCGGGAACTGACAAGATTACCGTGGGCCTGCATCTCGGCAAACAAAAACTCTCGGCGAAGTGGGCCATTTTGCCGAGAGCCCCGCTCGGCAAAAATGCCCGTCGGCAAAATGGGCCTTGCCGTGGGGCGCTCTCGGCAAAATCGGGCTCTCGGCAAAACATTGCCGTGGGCCCATAGCGTGACTCCGCCCGACGGCGTCACCGCTTGCCGAGAGCCCCACCGTTACGACTCTCGGCAAAAAATGTTTGCCGAGCTTCCAAGAATATTTGCCGAGGGCCCTCCTGTGCTCGGCAAATGTGGTTTCTATATTTCATGTGCATGTGTTTCTCTTCTCCTAACTCTCTCCAATTAAATTATTTTTTTTCATATGCTCCAAACTTTTTTTCTCTATACACATACTACAGGTTGTACTCAATATTAAAATTTTGTGTATTTTTGTAATTATTTGCTATATATAATTAATTAATTGCATTTCAAGGAGTTTTTTTAATCGATTAAAATTTGATCAGTGATTGATTTAAACACGGGAAAAAATTAAGTAGAAAATGATATTCATGCTATTTATGCATTATTGGGGGCAAATAACATCTTGTTGACGTTTTTTTCACCTTTTATTTTACTTAATCAAGACCACGAACATATGTCACGAACGATTTAAAAATTCTTAAAAAAAGGAAATGAATTCGGAAAATTGTGATATTTGCAATGAAGTCATGGTATCACACTTGGAGGCTGTGGTAAAAAATTGAAAATGTTTCGCGCAAGTGGTTGCGTATGATTCTTACAATCTGAGACATCTCCGAATAAGTTTCATAAAGCTGAGAAGGATCAATTAGGATTTTCAAACAATGTCACGGTCGAATTAGTTTTGGAGTTCCAAACTTTTGTATAGCCATTAGAGAGCATAAGTTGTAACACGGCAAAATTTCGTATTTTTAGGAGCCGCTTGCTATTTATTAATTTTTTTGGATATTCTTCACGAGAGCTTGAGGATTGCTCTCGGCAAAGGCTCTTTGCCGAGAGCAACTGGGCCCGCTCGTGTGATTTCTTTTTTACCTAGCTCGATCAATGGTTTGCCGAGAGTGGCTCTCGTGAATAGGTTTGCCGAGAGTCGCTCTCGGCAAATGTTTAATTTTTTTAGAAATATCATTTTTTGTTCAGTTTGTTAGACGAATAAAAAATATTTAAAAATAATAATAATTTTGCCGAGAGTAGCTCTCGGCAAATAATAATTTTATTTTTTAAATATTTTTTGTGCGATTAGCTAGTTAAAAAATTCGAACGAAATTTGAAAGTAAGGTTTGCCGAGAGCCTCCCAGATCTGGCTCTCGGCAAAGGGGGAAGGTTTGCCGAGAGCCTCCCAGATCTGGCTCTCGGCAAAGTGGTTTCCCACTTAACCGTTTCGGCCTTATCTCTCTCTGCTTCGCTCTCTCACTCTCTCACTCTCTCACCGTTCGCCCGACCACGCCCGGCCGCCACGCTGCCGCCGCTCCGCTGAGCCTTACTGCCGCCATGAGCCACGCCGTCACCCGAGCCACGCCGCCGCCGCAGCCCGCCCGAGCCACGCCGCCGTCGCAGACTCGCCGAGCCTCGCCGTCGCCGAGCCACGCTGCCGCCGCGAAGCACGCCACGCCGAGCCACGCCACGCGCCCTTGCAGCCGACCCATCTCGCCCATCCGCCACGTCGCACACACATATCGCGCCGCGCACGGCGCCTCACCCTCCACTACGGCCACCCGGCCGTCCAAGCCCGCCACCCCCACGCACGCCCGCCCGCCGTCGCGGCCACACTCTCCCGCCACTGCTGCCTCTCCTCCTCGTCCTCGCCCTCGGGCTCGTCCTCGCCGCGCTTCGACTTCGCCAAGACGCCTGATCGCCCTCGTTGCAGCCCACGCCGCCTTCAAATTCGCCACGCCACCCCACCACGGCGAATTTGTCGGCCGTCTTGTTCTGGAACTCGGGACACCTTGAGCATCTACAATACACGTGAGTCTATCTACACATTGATACTCTTTTCTTTCTCAAATATAAGATATATTTTGCCTAGTTACATTTACCGTCATTTTGCTATATAAGATATGTTTCGGTCAAAAGGAGGCGTCGCGAAACAGACTTGGGTATGTTCTTGTTGAGGTCCACATCTCAAGATTTTCTTGCGCCATCCTTGGCCGTCGACCTTCTACAAGCAACTTGTTCCCGATTCATTGCCCGACCCTTTCTTCGAGCGTAGAACTCCTTGATGCTAAGTGAACTCCGCTAGGTCTTGGACCTTTGGTGTTTGAACATGTTATTTGCCAAGTTCAACTTGGATTTTCGCTCTCTTGACTTAGCTTCTTTGAGCCTCGCAATAAATTCAAGTGGGTTTATTAACTACGGTGAATGTAAGAATTGTTCAAGGAACAAATGTTACTGCTTTAGCTTGACTGCACTAAAGCATCGCATCGGTAGGAATGTGACAATTCACCTCGATGGCGATGGTTTGCCACCTAAGCAAAGGAGCCATCATTTAAGTTATTTGCAATCCAAAATAAAGGAACCGTCCTTGCGTAGTGTAAGAACCGAAATAAAAGGCACTAAGATGAAATTGAAAGTAAGGCCATGGAATTTGATTAACTAAATGCAACCCTCTTTACAATTTACGGATCCACATATATTTCTAGTTCAAGAGTGATTAAAATGTCCGTAGCATCATGCATATCAGAAATCATCATAGTGAAGAAAGCAAACAAGACACACTGTTCTTCCCGAAATCTTTGTGCTTCATTAGGAAATGCAAGATTCACAAGTCAATGTCTTCATCACCAATGTAAAGCAAGACTTATCATCGGTGAGTACTTGTGGAATATCTGCCTCATCTAACAAGTCAAGATTCACTAATCACAAGAGCCTCCTCCTCCTCCTCCTCTCCATCCAAAACCACCACCTCATCAATCGTGCTGTGGTTTTCTTTCAGTTTGGAAACCTCACCGCTCAGGAGATGCCAATTTTTGAGTTGACGTTATTTTGCTTCTTTCTTTCTTTTTGCAGAGCCGAGTGGAGTACCCGGTGTCCCAGTGTCCGCCGCATCGCGCCTCGCCATCGACCGACCCGCCACGGCCCCGCTTAGCCCGACTTCACCGCCACCGAGGTATAACCACTCTTTCTTTGTCCCGGTCATGTATCTCCACGTAACCCGCTTAGGTGTCTCCTGCTCGAAAGAGATACGGTTAGAAATATGCGCATCTTTGCATATCAATAACCGTGACTGCTTCAATTGTCCACGTTTTTGATAGCCGAGGATGCGCAGATGGTGTTAGTTTCCATGGTCTCGCTCCGATCCGAGACAGTTTCGACAAGAGATTCCTTCTGTTGTTCTCCGGATACACAATCTCACCCGGGACGTGTATTTGGAGAACAATGGAGGTGTCTTCCAAATTCGCTTTGATAGGACCGCACCATGGGAACTAACACCATCGACGATCCTCGTGGGATTAGGACCTATCCTTACCTATTAGATGGTAGGAACGACGTGTAGATGCAAGTCCATGGTTATATTTATTACTTGGTGATATATATGTTAGAGGATGGATGACCGTGAGTGGATGTACTCGGGCAGCCGGAGCGCCCGTGAGATTACCAGAGAATGGGTCGACAAGACCGAGGCTTTCATCAAGCAAGTATTTGACCAGGCTCCCGGAGCGCGTGTTGTTTTTTGTCCCTGCATCAACTGTAAGAACAGAAAGAGGCGGACAAAGGAGGTGATGACTTCACATCCGCTAGGCATGGATTTACGAAAAACTATACCAGTGGACCCACCACGGTGAAGCCGATCGTGTGAGAGAGGAGGTGGTGAGACCACGTGTCGAGGATTACAATGTCGATGCCGGGTAGCACTTGGTTAGATGACTTTCACGAAGCACACTTCACAAGGATGTAGGCGGCGGGAGGAAGAGGAGCCAGAGGCAAGCGCAAAGGCGTATTACGACATGTTGTCTGCGGCAGGGAAACCCCTTCATGGCCACACACAGATTTCAAAGCTTGATGGCATTTCACGCTTAATGGCCTTAAAGTCCCAGTTCAACCTCAGTCGAGAGAACTTTGATGAAATGTTGACAGTTATTGGCTCCATCCTTCCGGCGGTCACCTTCTTGCCACAGAACATGTACGAATCGCAGAAGGTCCTTCGTGCACTTAAGATGCCGTATGAGCAGATACATGCTTGTCCGAAGGGCTGCGTCCTCTTTAGAAAAGCACACACGGATGCAAATTACTGTCCAAAGTGTAAATCCTCTAGGTATCTGGAGGTAGACTCTAGTGATGGTGAGAAGAGGCAGAGTCCGTACCCCGTGAAAATCCTACGGTACCTTCCATTCATACCGAGGATCCAACGACTATTCATGACAGAGGAGTCCGCGAAATGTATGATATGGCACAAAAATGGAAAAAGATACATCCGAGAAGATGGTACATCCAAAGATGGTGAAGCATGGCATCACTTTGATAACATTCATCGTAATAAAAGTGGGGAGGCACGTAATGTGCGTGTTGCAATCGGCAACAGATGGGTTCAATCCTTATGGAATGATGGTCGCCCCATACACTTGTTGGCCCGTGTTTGTTATCCTCTCAATCTCCCCGGCGTCTCCTTCCAACGATGTAATGTGTTCTTGTCGTTGATAATTCCGAACACCACAGGAATAACATGGGTGTGTTCATGGAGCCTTTGTTCGATGAACTGGTCCATGCTTGGGACCATGGTGTATGGACATACGATCGAGCTACAAAGACAAACTTCAACATGCATGTTTGGTATCAATACTCCATGCATGACTTCCTAGCATATGGGATATTCAACGCTTGGTGTGTTCACTGAAGTTTCCATGCCCCTTGTGCAAGGCGACTCTGCTTCAATTGGTCGCAGAAGGGCGGCAAATATTCTCGCGCTCGACAAACATCGACAATTCCTCCTGCGAGCATCCATTCGCACGAGACATCAAGAACTTTACTAAAGGTGTCATGGTTACGCACCCGCACTACGATGATGACCAAGTCCGAGGTTCATGATCGATAGATGCTCTCCGGATCAATGAAAAAGATGGTAGGTTCGTGGGATATGGTGAGGAGCATATGTGGACTCATAAGTCGCCCTTGATGATGCTCCCTATTATAACGACCTTCTTCTTCCACACAACACCGATGTAATGCACACCGAGAAGAATGTTGCCGAGGCGCTTTGGGCAACGATCATGGACATTAAGGATAAGACGAAGGACAATGTAAAGGCGAGACTGGACCTGGCAACGATATGTGATAGACCAAAGCAACACATGCAACCTCCTAGAAGCGGCAAGAAATGGACAAGGCCTAAGGCCGATTACAGATTGAAACCGGAACAAAAGAGAGAAGTATTAGAATGGTTCAAAACATTAATGTTCCTCGATGGGTATGCAATAATCCGAGGAGGGAGTGAACTTATCTACCTTGCGAATCAACGGCCTGAAGAGTCATGACTATCACATATGGATTGAGTGTCTTCTTCCGGCGATGCTCCGAGGCTATGTCCCTGAGCATGTGTGGAAGACGCTAGCCGAGTTGAGCTATTTCTTCCGCCAGCTTTGTGCCAAGGAGTTATCTCGAGCGTGGTTGCGACTGGAAAAATAGCACCCGTGTTGCTCGTAAGTTGGAGATGATCTTTCCACCCGCTTCTTCAACCCGATGCAAACATTTGATTCTCGCACCTCCGTATGAGGCACGAATGGGGGCCGTCTGAGCCCGTTGGTGCTATCCAATCGAGAGATGTCTAAAGGTTCTTCGAAGAAATGCGTAAACAAATGCAAAATCGAGGCTTCCATGGTGGAGGCATTCGCTTTAGAGGAGGTTACTAACTTCACACAAGCATACTATGGTGACAAGCTTCCTAGTGTGCATAATCGACCCCTCGTTACAATGTCAGTGAAAATGAATCAAAACTCACCTTTTCCAAGGGCAACTTGGAAGTGCGAGTGATGCGACCTCATTGTTGTTGAAAAACGAAGAGTGGCTCACAATCATGATATATGTCTTCACCAATCTTACGAAATGGAGCCGTACATGCGATAAGTGGCTTCTTGCACGAACTTGTTAATTAAATATGCCGTCAACATTCGCATCCAACCTCCTTGTTTCTCGTTGTTACAGGAGTTTATTAATGAGAACTGCATCTATCAAGGAACCTACCCCGCAAGAACGTGACACCATTCTTCATCGAGGTGCGGAAATGGAATCTTGATTTTATTTCTTGGTTCAAACAAAAGGTACTATGCAATTTAGCTCGCTCACGATTGACATTCCCAGCTTGCTTGTACATTCCAATTTAACGATCTATCCTCCTTGACCTTGCAGAGCCAAACCGATTTGACTATGAATCCAGAGTTGAGACAGTTGCCAATGGCTTTGAACATAGGGTCAAGTCATTTTCGTTATGATGTGAATGGATACCGATTTCACACAACAAGACACGAGCGAGCCGCCCAATCAAGAACCACGAATTCGGAGTTTTCTTGGCGGCCTTGATGGGGCCGAGTATTATGGAAGAATTGAAGAAATATACGAACTTAGGTTTCGTGGTCGCAAACCTCTTAACCCTGTCGTATTCAAATGCCATTGGTTTGATCCTCAAGAAACGAGACGAAGTCCTTCCCTTAGGCTAGTAGAAATTGGCAGATTCCGCCTATGGCGGAAAGGATGTCTATATTGTGGCTCAACAGCCACACAAGTTTATTATCTCCCTACTGCGCCAAAGGGACCCTAGTCTTCGTGGTTGGGATATTGTGCACAAGGTATCGCCGCACAGTAAAGCACCTTCCCCAAACGCCAAGACTACAACTTCGACCCAAACACATATGATGGAGAGTTCTATCAAGAAGAGGGCCTACAAGGGACTTTTGAGATTGACTTAACCGAGCTATGGAAATGGAAGTAGACAATGAAATGGATGTTGATGTAGACGAGGGGGATGAGGTGGAAAATGCGAAGGACTTGGCGTTACTTGAAGGATTACATATTGGCAATGTCAATGATGACATAGTTGCTCCTTTGGAAAGTGTTGAACATTTCGACATGGCTGATAGTGATGATGAGAGCTATGATCCAAATAATCCCGATGGGGATGATTATTTCTAATACATGTAATATTATGTTATTTTGAAATTATGCTTTATTTATTTTGCATCTCTTTATAATAATGTCTTGTTTATGATCCATCTAATCCGATCTTATTGTTTATGTCTTGTAGGTGATTGTGCAAAGATGGCGGGCAGAGCTTTGCGGCGGTCGTCGCTTTACGACACGGGGGGCAGTACACCAGGGCCCTCAGGTGAAGCTGGGGGGTCGGCACCACCTCAGGGGAGGAGGAGGAGGGCGGCCGGGAGGAGGCCTAGGGCGCCACCGCCTCAGCTTGCAGCAGCAGCAGCACTGAGCCCGAGGAGGAGCGGAGGAAGAGCGGTGGACGAGCGGTGCTCGGTGGGGAGAGGCCGAGCCGCAGCCGAGCAGAGGCCGAGCACCGGACGAGCAGGAGGAGCGGAGGACGAGCAGAGGCCGAGGCGGAGGTTCCAGCCCACCGAACCTCGGTGTCTACTAACGAGGTCCGTGAGCCTACCCGAGCGGCCGATACCGAGGCTCTCACGCCCGGTCATTCGACCCGTTGGGCAAAAGTACGTAACTTTACATTTTTTCGCTCCTACATATGATAGAATCACAATGGAAACTAACAGTTTTTCTTAATCACTTACGCAGTCTTGGAAGGTCGTGGTCCTGTGTGCTCACAAAGGTTGCCCAATGGCATCCCGGGTCTTCTCTGCAGGAACACTTCCTGTGCTTGGTTCGCTACGCCAAGCTCGAGCCGCCTACACGTCTGAGCACTACGCCGCCCACGATGCGGAGGATTTAGACGGGCCGCACATCTGGCGTGCGCGGAGCGGGTTATGTGCGAGTTTTGGGTAAGTCTTCCTCCCACTACTTTGCTCAATACATTGCATTCGCCAGTTTCTTGAACCAAAGTATTGATACATCTTTTCTATATGCGGACTTCTTCAAATGCGCCGAGGACTACGAGGCGAGGGCGCAAGGCGTTGGCCAAATCTTTTAGAGGTCGATCTCGGACATGCATTACGGTAGCGCGCTCCGTGCCATCATCGACATCGTGCCGCCTACGAGCATCGGAAGGTAAAGAAAGAAGATGCAAGATTAATGCATCCGACCAAAGAGCGATAGACGAAGGTAAATATACAACATCAATATTGATTTCTTCCGAGATTGGGTAGGCTTGAATTGTTCTTATATCATCAATGTACTTGATGTCGCACAGTGCCTCTGGCCGTGCGCCAATAAAACGCGAACCCGCGGATGATGGTCGACGGTGGGTGAGTGGCAATTGGGCGGATAACCACACCGCCCTCCGAACGGCGTTTGTCGATGCGGTGTATCACACCACCGTGGCAACCTTAACATCCACGAATTCGGGGCTAGATGGGTACGTGACTTGGTGTAGCTTCATTTATTCTTTCAGACGTTTATTCCTGCATGATTTATAATCGTCTTGTTTTTCTCGCAATGGTCACGCACATCAAAACCAACCATGCCGAGAGCTCAAGTCATGGGTTCCGCCCACAAGGGCAAGGCGACTGCATAACATCGATCGAACCCGGACGACCCAAATGAGTCGTTCACCAACGAGCATCCCCGAGCGCATCACCAAGACACCGAGGCGGCAAGGGAGTCCATGGGGCGATCGATCCGCACACCGCGGACATTGACGGCGACATCGCCATGAGGGTGGGAGGAGGCAAGAAGCATGGGTGGTACCTCATCGGCAACAGCACGCTCGACCCGCACACCACTCCCACTCTCTCACAGGTCCGGACAAGCAGCACGAGCGGTAGCGTGCCCATACGCCCAAGGCAGGACACTTCGACGCATCGTGTGGCAAAGACTACTGAGTTATTTCGCTTTATTCGCTGCTCATTGGTTTTACATTCCTCGAAATTGCTTGTAACAATGCGGTCAAAAATTATAGGCCCAGGTGCATGCGCTCGAGGAGCATAAGGCTAGGGTGGAGGAAGAGCGACGAGGGAGCGGGAGGCCGAGCGGCAGAGGTGGGAGGCCGAGCGGGGCGAGGTTTGACGCCTTGGCTCAGTACGTGGCAAGTCTTGGCGTCACGATGGGTCGTCCAGCGCCACTAGAGTGCTGTTCGCTCCTCCACCGCCTTACCCATACCCGCCTTACTCATACGTGAGTTCAACTTCTCTAACAAAAGCTCTTTACTGTGCATGTCGGCCATCGTGCCGTTGATATGTGATGGGAGGCCTTCGTGCCGTTGATATATATGTGTGCCGGCCATCGTGCCGCTGATATGTGGTGGTGGCCATCGTGCGCTGGTTTTCTTGCAGGTTTTGGAAACCCCACCATGCAGGGGAGGTGCTGCTGAAATTTTGATGTGTCTAGGCTTAGATTACAATTTTATACCTAGTTCTGCAAATTTTGACTTGTCTACGCTTAGATTACAATTATATGCCTTAGTATTACTATAATTACTAATTTTTCTTCTCCTTTGTGCGTAATCAATCTACGGGTTCGAATGATGTGCCCGAGCACCGCCGTCGGAGGGTCGTGGCACCAACCAGATCCACAACTTCCGCCGCATCGCCAGTCGCTCGGGAGGGTCGGGTACCACCAGATCGCCACCGCATCACCGTCGTCGGGGTACCACCACCGTGATCGCCATTGGTCGGGAGGGTCGGGTATCCACACCTTCCGCCGTAGCAGCAGCCGCCGTCGGGAGGGTCGGGGGGGTGGGAGCCTTGGGGGTGAGCCTGTTGTTCTTCATCATGTATTAGCACTTTGTGACATGAACTTGTGTGAGATGAACTTAGCACTTTGAGATGGACATGTGTTGTTGGATTTGAGATGTTTAGATGGATGACATATTTGTGATATATGTGATGTGGATGACATATTTGTGATATATGTGATGTGGATGATGTGTTATATTTGTGAAATATGTGTTGTTGAAGCTGGAAATATAAACAAAAATAAAAAAAATGCTCTCTGGACTCTTTGCCTAGAGTAGGGCTCTCGGCAAATCTGCCTCTTTGCCGAGAGCCTAGCTCTCGGCACATCTCCTCTTTGCCGAGAGCTTGGTTCTCGGCTCTCGGCAAACCTATTTTTTTTTTGAAAACCACCTCGGCCGCAAATATTTTTTTTTTAACAATTCTTTGCCGACGGTCGCTCTCGGCAAAGAAGTTCTTTGTCGACGGCCGCTTCTCGGCAAAGAAGTCACACACCGATTAGCGATCGCTTGGCGTTACTGTGGCAACCCGGTTGTCGAGAGCTATAGTTTGCCGAGAGCCTTGCCATTACTCTCGGTAAATATTTTGCCGAGAGGGGCTCTCGGTAAAGAATCCTTTGCCGGTAGATGTTTTGCCGACGGCTCTTTGCCGAGAGCTGCTCTCGGCAAATAGGTTGTCGAGCGTCAACTCGTCTTTGCCGAGAGCTTCGGGCTCTCGGCAAAGCCCGGGAGTCCGGTAGTGATTGGAGTTGTGGTGGCCATGATTCTTTCTCTATGTGGTGGATAAATATTATGACTGGAAAGTTTGAGATAGTATTTGCCATCTAATCTTTACAAGTGATTCATTCAACATAGTTTTAGAAGCCATTACCTACGTGCGATGAAAAAATCTATCGGCGATTTTGGCGGTTACTGCTGTTACCAAGGGGAAAAATCGGTTTTGGTAAAATTTGATCGAAAAAATTCGAATTTGCATGAATTATGTTCGAATTTGATTTTTTTTTAAAAAAAATTAAAATTCGAAATTTTCAAATTTTTTTAAAAAAATTTGGCCGAAATTTCCTACTGCGCAGAAACTGTGGTTATCAGCCCTCAAAAAAAAAATCCAACCCAGATAGTAAACATCGCCTCGTGTACCTCTCCTCACAAGCTAAACTATGTGAGTGCGTAAGTTTATATCCATGCACAGTAATCGTATGTCTCAAATCGCTTTTCTTAAGGGAGGTACATCATGGAAGGTGTGATAACTTTTCATGAGCTTCATTAAAAAAAAATCAGTATGGTGTTTTGTTTAAGGTTGATTTTGAGAAAGCTTATGACAAAGTTAAATGATATTTTCTCTTTAAAACCCTTGTTTTAAAAGGTTTTCCATCTAAATGGGTTGATTGGATAATGCATGTAGTAAGTGGGGACAGTGTTTGTGTGAAGGTGAATGATGAAATAGGTCCTTATTATAGAACTTTTAAAGCTCTCAGACAAGGGGATCCTTTATCCCTATTGTTGTTTGATCTTATTGCAGATGTGCTAGCCCTTCTCATTTACAAAGCTCAGAAACTGGGACTGATCAAAGGTTTGAACTCTCATTTAGGGGAGGGGGGCAGCTATTTTACAATATGCGGATGATACATTTTTTCTAATTCAGGATGATGAGGGGAGTGCAAAAAAATTGAAATTTATTCTTTGTCTGTTTGAGCATTTGTCGGGTCTTAAAATCAATTTTCATAATATTGGGGTTTTTTTTGTATTGGTTTAGCAAGGGGGAAACAGAATATGTACGAGGAAATCTTCACTTGCAAAGGGGGCGAATTCCCTCTAAAGTATTTGGGGATCCCTGTTGATTGAAAGAAGGTAAAGAATGTGGATTGGAAATTTGTGGAGAAGTCTGAGCATAAGTTGAGTGGTTGGCAAGGAAAGCTGTTAACTTTGGGGGAGGTTAGTTCTTGTTAACTCCTCCTTAAGCGGTTTGCCCTTATATATGTTGTCATTTTACAAAGTACCTATGGGGGTTAGAGAAAAAAAATTGGATTCTTTTAGATATAGATTCTTTTTAATTCTACTAATGGCAATAAAAAATATCACTTGGTTAGCTGCCCAGTGGTATGTTTGCCCAAATCCCAATGGGGTTTAGGTGTTCAGGATTTAAAAACTATGAATTTAGCACTTTTAGGTAAGTGGTTGTGGAAATTGGAAAATGGTGAGGGTCTTTGGCAAGACATTATCAGAAACAAGTACTTGGGTAAACATACTACACAAGTGCAAGTAAAAAATGAAGATTCTTACTTTTGGAAAGGAGTAATGGAGGTTAAAGATATATTTTTTTCTCTTGTTGTATTGGGAGATGGTACCAAAACTAGGTTTTGGGAAGATTTATGGATATGTCATTCTCCTTTTGTTGTAAAGTATACTAGGTTATACAATTTGGTGTATCATAAACAAGTCTTAGTGGCAACTGTTTTTGGTAAAGGAGTAAATTCGATTGAGTTTAGAAGAGTCTTGCTGGGAGAATTCCCAGTCTTATGGCATCAACTATTAAAAGAATGTGGCAATGTGAAATTAAGTAGCGAGAGTGACAAATTGGTGTGGATGCTATCGAATTTGGAGTGTTTTCTGTGAAATCCTTTTACCTTGCTTTAAGAAATCAACTTTTTGTCTTTCCATATCATTTCATTTCAAGGTTAAAAATGCCTCTTAGGATTAAGATCTTCATGTGGTTAGTTCTTAAACAGAGAATACTGACTAAAGACAATCTTATCCATAGAGGATGGTTGGGGGTAAAAATTATGTTTTCTGTGGAATGAATGAGAGCATCAATCATCTATTCTTGGCTTGTCCTTTATCGAGGTTCATCTGGAATGTTGTGGTATGTGCTTTCGGCTTGCCTTGTCCTCCTGCCAATATCCACCAGTTGATGACCAACTGGATTGGATTTTTTGCTAGGAAGACAAGAAAACTTGCCTTAGTTGGCTTAGCAATGATCCTTTGGAGCATTTGGAGGGTACATAGTGTAGCTTGTTTCAAGCAGAAGTGGCCTTCAGAACCAACATTGGTGGTTTTAGATATAAGCCGTTGTATTGAGCTTTGGGCTAAATTGTAGAAGGAGGTCGATCAGGATCTGCTCATCAAGGGCTCTAAGGTGTTGAACCAAGTGGCACTAGAGATTTTTCGGGCGAGAAAATGATGGACACCATGGATCGAGAAGCTGGAGGATGGGCATGGATCTGGTGCCAGATGAACTGGGTGACGCTTGCTGAATTCTGTCAAATAGTTGGCTAGTGATCCGTTGTTATTTTGTCTTATTTTGTCTCAAAAAAATCTTGCCTGTAATCACTTGGTAGTGTGTTTTGTTTCCATTTGGAATGGTTGTGAACTTCTGTAATCTAGTTTCTTTTAATAGAAACAGGGGAGACCTCTTGTCAAGAAAAAATACAGGCAAACTATACATGCATGTCTCATGGCTTAAACCAGTACTTAATTAAACCCTATAAGTAGTTACAACCTCCACCAGCACCTCGCTACGAACATGGCTAAAACAAGTGATGCCTGCTGTCGACTTTTCTATAGAGCAATACTTAGTTTTGATTATTATCTTCATGCATGTTAGTATCTGTGCGAGGTAAAAATTAAGTTTGGGAAGTGTTGTGTTCGGAAAGTTTGGAATCAAAGAATAACTTGGTCTATCGAGATAATAAGTATAGGAGTAACTTGCTCTTATGTTCATTCTCCCATAATGCACATATTTGCAGTAGTTAAAGGCCAATGTCATGTGGGGCCAGGTGTACCACCGGAGCCATAAGGGCACAGCCCGGCCGGCGGCAGCCTAGGGCCCGCACCCTTTCTTTGCTTACAAGATAGAAAGATTAGAGTAAGACCCTTATGATGTCTTTAAATATTAGATTCAGATCATTTTGATATCTTATCTCTTTATTTGGAAATCTATAATTGTAAGACTCTATTTAAAGGAGAGTAGAGGATGGAATAAAGCAAGCAATATTAGTATCTCTAATCTTCCTCCGCTAGCCCCCCCCTCTCTGGACGAACATCCATCCTCCTCCCTACGCCGCACCACCCCCTCCTCCGTGCGCAGCACCCCCAATCCACCCCACGGCTCACAGGCGCAAGCCCAGGCCTAAACCTCCCATGACACACTCATATCCTTTAACATCCCAAAATCCATATTATGGGAATGTATAATAAAAATGCATTGGGAAAACACATTGATCATTTTGCACATGAAAATCTACCCATATTTGAAAATTAAATTTTTGTTTAAAAGCAAATCATGAAATACAAACAAACATGCACTTAAAATAAATTAGATTAAAAAAATAAAAATAATAGGTGAGAGAATTATCTTGGGAATAATCTCCCAGTAAAAATTTATTAAACAACTTATGTGAAACTTTGTTAGGAATAACAAATACAAGTACATAAAAACAAAAATTTGTAAGAATTTAAGAGAAAATCACAGAAGATATAAACTTTTAAATACTTTACAAAAGTGACTAAATTAGGTCAGGTGCTGTTGAAGATTAAAATATTCATATATTATCTTAATATATGATAAAGACCATACGCTCGTGGTCGTAACTTCTAAGACCACCGACCTAATCGGTCGTAGGTATTACGAAGTTATATAATGAATACCTGTCTGACAAAGTTCCAAGCCTAGTCCACGACCGGTGAGTGCTCGTAAAGCTATGAATGTACGCTTAGGTCAAGTCTCCGACCACGCCACTCGCTATGTGATGAATGAACCACGTGTTTCATGTTCCACATAATACAACACTATTACGGCTAATGATTTAACGTCTCCTAAATCATTAACCGCAGAACAGTTTGACGTTTTCACCAACCACCTTTACGTTTAGTGGAATCGCCAAACTGCCGTCTCTTCCCGACCAGGTGCGTCGCTCCCCAACGGATGTCTCTTCATGGGATAACTGCCACCGCTTCATCAACTATTTAAGGAGGGTCATGGAAGGACGGAAGGAGAGAGAGGACACGGGGTACAACATAGACAGCATAAGCAGAAGACATCAAGCAAGATATAGCAAAGTGTTGTGTTTTTAGATACTCCTAGTGTTTGTAATTGCGAGTTCATAGCAATAAAGAGCAAGTTAGATCCACTCCCAGAAGTCACGCATATTTTTCCTCTTTTCATTTATATATTCATAAGATCAGCGATTTGATCGTCGACAGGTGCCCTCACAAAAAAATTATAAAATTTCGAGATCGTTTGCTAAGTGTAAAATTCGGCAAACAACTTAGTAGTTAAACCCAAAACCCTAACCTAATTCATCTCTCCCTCTCTTGCTAGTGGGCCCGCTGGCAGGCGTTGTCTTCCACCTTGGCTCGGCCTTGCCAGCTAACGCTCGCGAGTGAGTCGCCGCACGCCTGCGGTTTCGCCACACCGCCCTGGTTTTCGCCGTCCAACCACCTCCGTCACCTCCCCGTCACCTCCGCTCGCCCATGCCTGTCCTCTCCTCACCCATCCCTACCCATGGTCACCTCGGTGCATCCGAGCGCATCACCAACCTTGCCCATGGTCACACGCCTCTCCCTCGTGTTCCTCCGCCCCTCTGCCTATAAGAAGCCACCCCGAGCTTCCTCTCTCTGTCTTTCCTCATCACTCCGCTCAATCCCTCTCCTTTTCTCCTCCTCTATTAAGCTCAAACACCCGGAGAGCCCGAGCTCTACTTCGGCTGCCACGCCACCACTGCCATTCCCACCATTTTAGAGGGTTTCTTCTCACGCTATCTGGGTCATCTCATGTTCCGAACACCGGTAATCTTTCCCCTCATTTAATTGCACTTTTTATTCACAGGAACACGCTCCAGCCTGCTTCTTCCACATCTCTGGTCATTTCTACCACCGTGGTCGCCACCGGAGCTACACCACACCTTGGACTGATTCTCTACACCAGGAGCATCTCTAGGACATCCTCGAGCTTCCTCGAGCTCCAACTTCGCCTCCAACGCCTCCTCCATGTGAAGCACCACAGCGTTGCCTCGGTTCACCATCGCGGGCCTTTTCCGAGCTTCCATGAAACCCCTTTTTGCTTCTGGTTAGGTCCTAGAGACATGTAATAGCTCATGCACGTGTTTGTTAGTTGGAAGCATTGACGGTTTGGTCGTTGGCTTGTAGACGTAGCATAGCCGCTGCTCATCTCCGGTGTGTTGTAGCGTCGGGCCACCCCAGCCCTCGCCGTCAGTGAGATCAGGTGCGCAAGTGCACGGGTAACCCATTTTGTGCATTCCCCAGCACCGCCATGCACCATCGCTCTGGCGACGAGCGTGGTCATGAGCGCAATGGTGTGGCGAATCGGTGTTGCTCAGGTCGTCCGGTAGACATGCACTGTAGCAACACCATTAACTCACGTAATCCCTGTCGTTAGGACAAAACAATGTTTAAATGATTAGTTAATGAATTCTTGAGTCACTCACATGTGGGACCAAGCCAAAAGATTAAAGAAAATCCAATTCAAAACATTATTCTAAATGAGTCACTAACATGCGGATCCCGCCACTTAAGTGCACAGTGAACGCCTCAATGAACCCATGCACTGCGCTCGTGGACTTGCGGTTCACGACCGCTCGTGAACCAAGTCACGACAAATGGACCCTACACGTCGAATAAAGAAAAATAAGAAGGAAATGTAAAGTACGCTTTAGTTTTGAGGAAATATGCTTTCTCTATATGGAAAGTGTAAACCTTAGTAAGTCCAGAGGAGAATATGCTTTCCATAAGGAAAGCGTAAACGTCAATAGAATGTTCAAGATAATACGCTTTCTCTGTTGGAAAGTGTATTTCTCTTTTTCTCTGGAATTTCCAAACAGAGCTAAGCTAAAACCATAATAACTTATGCATAAAACTCCAAATTGAATTCTTTTTTGATTCTAAATTCATATAAAATCATGCTCTACCATAATATGTAAAAATATTTTAATTTTGTCACAATTGAATTTATTGGTGTTATTTAATTCGTTTCTGACTCTTTTTGAATTAGACGTTGACTGCTCGAGCGATTATTTTGACGACCAACCATCTATATAATTAGAACAGCAAGAGCAAGAAAAGCACCTCCTTTGATCATGTTGATCCTACTATTTTACTTACTGTACTTTGTTTTGCAAATTCTATTATGCACACGCATATATTTGTATGAAAAATACTATGTTTGGGAAGTCAGTAGTCGTAAATCCTATTTGATACATATATCTCCTTGAAAAGTTGATGTCTTACTGTTGCACCCATTAGGTTATGGGTTAGACAATATATAATATAATTTGGAAATTTTGACTACGATTATAGCACAACGGCTGCTAGAACGATAGATTTTCTATATAAAAAAAATATTAAAAGGACAATATGATAAAAATAAAATTGGGATTTTTATGAAAAATGTTCAAAGGGGTGTGGACGATGGCATGGGCATGGAGATACTGTGGGTGGCCGGCAAAATCGGGTCATGAGTCACTACTGGCGCCAATGCGCTTCGTCTCGTGTCCACGGCAGAGAGCGAGGCTGGCATAGAGTTGAGATGTTGCGTGGAACTGAACACTGCACGTGGGACCCACTGGTCGGTGAGGGGAAAGAAAATCCAGTTTATCAGATTTTGCAAAAAGGCTGAGAGAATTAGGTAATTATTTGACATAGAAATATAGCTCAAAAAATTCTAGAAATTTTAGGGAGGGCTTTTGACATAATGTAAGCTTTTATGTAAATGTTTCAGAATTTTATATTCTTTGTAAATTTCTCAACAATTCTTTTAAGTTCCTGTTTGTATGCATTGTTATTATTCTATTTGAGAAAAAGTTGTAAAAACATATTTTAAATATTTCCCACTTTGTTTACCGAATCATTATACCAAGTTTGGATTTTTTATATCATCTTTTGTTTTAATTCATTTTATCCTTAATTAGTTTTGTAGTTCCATAAATAGATTCTTAACTTTCTTTATTGGACAAAAGGCTTTGCAATAAAATCCAGAAAAGAAAATATCAACAAAATCAATGAAAAGTTTTTTAAAAATTACATTTTTATACATTTGAAACATAAACCCAAATTTTGGGCTGTTACAGACCTACTCCTTATAGAGAATCTCGTCCCCGAGATTCCGGTAGAATGGACGGTAAGGAGATGGGACGAGGAGGAAGGGTAAAGTAGCATGAGATACCGATGCGGTTTTTGTTAGTGCGAGATCCCCAACAGCTGGCAAGCTTGGTTGTTGTAGTTGTGGCCTTCCCATGTGCATCTTTTAGTCGACTGAATGGAGTCGTGGCACGATGTGTCGGAAGTGTCCTTAGTTCAAGAAAGAAAAGGTTAAACAAAGCAATGAGAAGAAAAAGGTGTCATCAACACCATGTTACTTTGTCAGGATCTCTCAGCTCTATCTTCGAAGGAAATCAAGACAACAGATGAAAGGAAGAAAACTTGCATGGAAGTAGGTTAAGGATACAGAAAGGATCGACAAGGTAGAGAAATAGGGAAATATGGCTCAAAGGCGATCTTTTCGTTCCCGCGTAGCTTTGTTTTCTATGTGGTTGCTCCACTTGACTTGTAACATCTTGATCGCATGGCTGTAGGTGTGTTTTATGGTTTTGTCTAGAAGTTGAATCAGGTGTTTCCGATAAGAAGGTTTTGGTTGGAGGTCAATGCTCTCCAACTGAGTGAGTTCAGTGGGGGTTTGAAAACAATTCTTGAGATGCGATACGTGGAAGACATTGTGCACATCCGAAAGTTGAGGTGGCAACTCTAACTGGCATGCTACCTCGCTTTTCCTTGCGAGAATTCGGTATGGACTAATATACCGAGGTGCTAGCTTCCCATGGGTTTGAAAAAGGCGGATACCTCGTAGGGGTGAGACTTTGAGATAAACGAAATTGTTTACTTCAAAGCTCAGCTCTGTGGAGTGGATGTCATCAGCGTCGAGAAGATCGATTGCCGATGCAAGGGTCAGCGGAAGAGTTCGCATGAACTAGCCCATCCTGTACGATGGTTGGTTGGTAGCAGCTCTGTTAACTCAGGCAGCAGTGCTGAGAGCAGCGATATTCTGCACCAACTATTGGAGTAGGAGAGTTGGTTTGTCACCCTTGCTCGATCATCGCCACCACTTGTGCCATGGCGGGAGGTAGTGGTAGAACATCAGGTCCTTTGGTGGACATAGGCTGAGTCTGCTCAGGTTGTGTCGATGTAGAAGGATGCAGCGAGTTAGGTTGCGAAGGTGTAGGGACTTTGCTTCCTGGTTGCTATAATCCAAAGACAGCTATTGTTGCCATGAACTAACGAACAGATCACGTTATCGCATCCTGATCTTACAAAATGCATGATCAGCAAACGTTCGCAAGATAAGAGGGAATGAGAATGAGTTGAGTGGGTCAGCAAAAATTATCATCCCAACTAGTTTAACTTGTCTAACTAAAAATATGTATATTTTTAAACTTTAGGGCAGCACACATGAATTTTTAACATATGAGTCAAATATTATATGGTGCTTATGCCCGTTGTTTGATATTACAAAAGAGGGCAAATAAAACATCAGAAGTAGCATATCACAATAATTATACCGCAGGGTCATACATCATTCTTATTCTACCAACTGTCCCAAAATAGCTCATGCTCAGTCCTACAGGTGAGCTCCAGACTAACTACCTCAGTCTAGACGCCATGGTCGCATGGTGCGACTCCTAAGGACTCAGGGACAGCAAAGGGTGGAGTACTCTGGTACTCAGTCTCCTTATGCCCAGCGTGAGGGTGGCGGTGTCGCTGCACCATCTACGAAGACTCCTTTGTCCCCGAGCAAATGGCCATCACCCGATGGTTGTGACCAATTGCCGACATACGGGGACGTCGGGTACGGGATTGGAGACGGATGATGGGCTCTGGCAGCTCATGCTTCAGGCGTATGATAGTGACGTAAATCGCATCGTAGAGTGACATCAGGACCGTGGAGTCCCTCTCGTAATAACGGAAAGCGGGGTCTCCAATGTGTTAGCCCTGGATGAGCATTTGAGTGAGGTACTTAGTGGACGCCGCACTGGATGGAGTGCTGAAGACCATATACAGAGGTGTATGCAGCCACTCCACGTGTTGAAGCATTTCCCAAAAAGGGGTGTGCTGCAGTGTACCTCCCTCGAAGGTACTAGTGTGGTATTGTGGTTCCCAAGAGGTGGACATCTATATGTTTAAGAAAAGAGAAGCTAGTGATTATGTGGCAAGAGACATGGATAAGAAGTGATGCTAGACAAGAAAAGAATTTTCCGCACAAGTCTTTATCCATTCTCTAGTTCATTTAACTAATCCTTATAACTCATAATTAGGTATTACTACCCCTTGGTATTTATCTATGTAGACCTTTATAATATCAATCAATTAAACTCCAAATGAAGGTAGGAGAGGTTTAGAAGGATCTTACATCCCAAAAATTTCAGCAAGCTACATGTTCTGAAATTTTGGAAAAGAGAGACCTAGAGCAATATCCTTAGTAGTTCAAAGAGGAACTCTTCAAAATACTTCAAGAGGGATGTTTTAAATACTTTTTGAAAACATTTTAGATGTGTTTTAAAGTCCTAATAGTATTTAATTACATTTATTTTCATAGAGCATCTCTTCTCTCAAAACTAGAACTATTTTGAATAAGATGAGAAGAGAGGATCAAATATACACTTTAGGTAAGAAAAGAATGCTAAGAGGGATAAGTTTAGCAAATATCTCTAAAATTTCAGAACCATTACTAAGGTTAAATTAGATTGCATTTTCATTTCTAAGTCCTAATCTATTAACCATCCTACCTAGGGCTTGTCCTACAGTCGGTATGGCTCTAATACTATGCGTTGTCAGACCCCCGGGCGTGGAATACCCGAAGATCTTATGTGTATATTGTGCTAATCCTAGGATTAATAACTAGCACACATATTCACAACATTTGCAATCACATCCATACAAACAAATACTAAAGTAAAGCAAAAAGGTGTTCTATTTAATCTATTACAACAACAGTCGACCGGCCAAATAAAAGAAGTCATCAGATTAAACAAAATAAATAGCAGCGGAAGACATAGTAATAGTAGCAAAAGTCCAGCGGCATACCCATCTGATCCCGCAGGCAACCGACAAGGAACAAGAACTAGGCAGACCCGTTACCGAACCCTCTGGTGCCGGGGGCAAAGAACTCGTCGTCTGGCGTCGGTTGCTCTGCAAATTCTAAACCAACAACAATAGCAAGATTGAGTACAATGCGTACTGAGCAAGACTTGCAGTGTATCACAAAATTTATATTAGATGCAAGTATATCAAAATGAATGGCTCTACTCTACAAGTTCTTTTACTCAAAGACATATTTATTTGCAATATTCATAAGTAGTAATTTGCAACAGAATTTTAAGAAGAGAGAGCGGGTGAGAGTTTGGGGTAGGTAAAGAGAGCTCATGTGATACTCATGGAGGGAGGAATTGAGCTACGGCTCAATGGAGGAGACGCGGTGCCGGTGGTGGTTCCTGGTGATGTAAGGCGTGCAGTCACAGGGTCGGCGGTGACAGGAGATCGCCGTAATGGTTGGAGGGCTTGGAGGTGGCTCATCTAGTCCATGAGTGGCATTCGGAGCTTTGCTCGATTGGGGCTCGGAGAAGAGGGGAAATGGAAATGGAGAAGCAGGGAAGTGAAGAAGAGGATGAGAGGTAGACATTGCTCGCCTTATATAGGGATGAGGGCGTTGCATTCGCAGGGAAGCCCAGGGGCAAGAGGCGGAAAGCTCGGGCGCGGCGACAGCACAGCATGGACGTGGCGACTGGGTGGCTAGGGCAAGGTGTGGACGGTGGCATGGGCATGGAGATACTATGGGCGGCAGGGCAAAACTGGGGGCAGCGAGCTGCGCTGGCGCCAATGTGCTTGGCGCATGTCCATGGCAGAGAACGAGGCTGTCATGGTGTTGAGCTGCTACGTGGATGATGAACACTACACGTGGGACCCACTGGTCGGTGAGGGGAAAGAAATCTAGTTTTTCAGATTTTGCAAAAAAAAGGCTGAGAGCATTAGGTAATTATTTGACATTGAAATATAGCTCGAAAAATTCTGAAAATTTTAGGGAGGGCTAATGACATAATGTAAGATTTTATGTAAATTTTTTAGAATTTTATGTTCTCTGTAAATATCTCAAAAATTCTTTTAAGTTCCTATTTGTATGTATTGTTATTATTCTATTTGAGAAAAGTTTGTAAAAACATATTTTAAATATTTCCCACTTTGTTTACAGAATGATTATTCCAAGTTTGGATTTTTTGTTTCAATTCATTTTGATCCTTAATTAGTTTTGTATTTCCATAAATAGATTCTTAAATTTCTTTATTAGACAAAAAGCTTTGCAATAAAATCCAGAAAAGCAAATATCAAAAAAATCAATCAAAAGTTTTAAAAAGTTCACATTTTTATATATTTGAAACATAAGCCCAAATTTTGGGTTGTTACAAAGGAGGCCAGACCTCTTTCGTGTCATGCTGTGCCGCCTGACGGGCTGCATTCTCAAACTTGACCTGACACGGCCGTGCGTGCCGTGCCAGCTGGGCCTCGAGCAGACAAAAAAAGCACTGCCCAAGTCCCAGGTCTAGCCATGGGATTGGCGACAGTAGCAGCAGCGATAGATCAACTAGGTGCGAAGATTTGAGTTAAAATTTGGGGCGGGAGTGGTTGTCAACAATGACTACGATGCTTTGGCAGTTGGCATTGGGAGGTGACCATGGTGATGGTGCTCACTGTTGGTGAGCTTTGTAGGCATTGTAACTATGCTGACGGTCAGGGGCGAAGCCCAATAGGCCCATCCAGTGTCACAAGACACCGGGTTCAAAAAAAAATTAATGAAGATTAACTCTTTAGTATTATGTGTGCACCCCCAAGCAAAATAATTGTGCACCCGGGACTTCCGGCCCACGCGCGTGACACGCCAGTAGCCTCCATGTGCGGACGCCTGCGGCTCCACGCGGCCACTCGCCACTCACACAACAGACGAGTGTGCGATCTGAGACAAGCTTAGCTGCAATGCCCAAAGAGCCTGGGGCTACTACAAAGACTCCAAAGAAAGCGCAGAAGGTGAGAAGGCGAGTAGCCGAGACTGAGAGAGGTGAGCCTGAGAACTGAGAAGCTGAGAAGCTGAGAAGAATATGATCAGACCTCAGTCGCCTGTTCCTGTAGGCTGTAGCCGGTATCCCTGGACGGGGAAGTCGAGACGCCGCCGAAAGCCCGACACCTAGCAGGCGGCAGCACCTGCTCGCCTGAGCAGGGGCCGACCGAAGACCTTGCCACTTGCGTGACTTGCCAGCCACCGGAGCTTCTTGCCTTCTTCTGGTAATCTCTTAGGCCTTGGCTGGCTTCTTAGTTTTTGTACTTCGGTTCTTCCGTCTTTGGTTCTTCCTGTAGTAGGCAGTAGGCTAACTGGCTAGTGGCTATTGGCTATGCAAGGCTTGTAGAGTTGTAGTTGTAGGCTGTAACTCCATCCAAATATCTAATATATCATATATGGTGTTGCGTACAACGTACGCACTAGCCACTAGGCACTGCCATAATGTGCCATTACCATTAGTATGCAAAGATTAGATTAGTAGATTACAAATTTACAATCATTAGTCATTACGTGGTACTATGGAGTACTATGGAGAAACCGAGGAAGTAGGAACTGAGCGTACTACTACCAATCTACCATTAGGCATTAGTTATGTACATATATTAATATATACTAAATTACTAACATATTCACGTGATCGTAGGCAAAAATTTCACGTGATCGTGACCCGTGTGCAGTATCTATTGTAATTTATTATTCCTGTTGTTGAACATGACAGGAAAATTTATGGAAAAATTTGAAAAGAGAAAAGCACTCGATAGCGCTACTAATGCTAGGAATTCACCTACAGAAGTTATCAATTGGGAAGAGGAAATTCAATTTGATCCAGGCAAAAGGAAAATGATATATGACTACCATCCTAATAAAAAGGATGTGGTAAGAAGAAAGTATTTAGATAATGGGCCTTGTCAACCTCGTACTTATGATTTTCCATATACACACATTGGGGATAAAAAAACAGAAGGTTTAATCCTGAATGGTCTGATGAGTTTGGGAGTTAGCTTGAATACAGCGAGTCCAAAGATAGAGCATATTGCTTTTGTTGTTTCTTGTTTAGGGACCGCAACAAGAAAGAAGCTGGGTATGAGGCTAAATGCCTCAATTGATGTTGTTAGAGTGTTATTGAAGTAAGGATTGCCTTTCTGGGGCCATGATGAGTCGAAGGAGTCCTACAACAAATGGAACTTCTTGGAATTTTATGAGTTCTTAGCAAAGCATGATTCAGTTTTAGGCAAGGTGGTGGGTAAAAATGCTGCAGGTAATTGTCTTTGGTCTGCCGCTTTGAGTCCAAGAGACTCATTTCATGATTTCAATTTGGATAATTTGATGAGCATTGCTAAACTTCATCCCATTGATTTTGATTTTGGGGAATTGAGGGACCTTAACCATCACCTTTGCCTCTACATTGCCGATGTGCAAGCAGATGATAGATTCTCCAACATATAGACTATTGCCCAACTTTCTCAAAAAATGGTGGAGACAAGGAAACATCTTTGCTATCCTTTGGTTTATCGACTTTTGAAGTTAGTACTAGTATTGCATGTCGCCACTGCTACAGTTGAGAGGTGTTTTTCTCAAAAAGCGATGATTTCATGAGTGATAGCCTGATTTGCTATGTGGAGAAAGAAGAAATGAAGAAAGTTACCAATGACACCGTGGTTCATCGTTTCATGAACTTGAAGGACGTAAATACTAAAAGGTAATGTATTTACTTTTATTCGATCATTCTACTTTTTTTACTTTACAATTTTAATTCATTTTGTTCTTTTTTTGTATGTCATTTAGGTCGGACCGTCGGATGATGTATTTTGCCAATACCGACTATCTTTTATTCGTGATTTCACCCTTAGTTGCTTCACTTTTCTACAATTAACAAATATTACAAGTGAGTTTCTTTATCTTGGTAAGCATTTTGATCGCTACTCCGTTATCATTGTACATGACATTGGTTATGTTGAATTATTGATGCTAAAAGTTGTCGGATACATTACTATTTAGTACCATGTTAGTTGGAAATTATATATATTATTATATATATAGTAAAATAGTGAACTCTAATCATTTTTGTTCTAGTTCCTCTCCTGCTGACGGTGTAGTAGAGAGGCGATGAGGTGATGGCAGGTGCCCCCATGGCGCGGTGTGTCAGTTTACATTGACATTCCTGACGTCAAGTGTTCCGATGATAAAGCAAAGGATTATTTAATTGGCAAATATTTCTTGATCAAGTGAGGCTGTGGATCAGTCAAGACTAGCTAGAGACTATTGTGACACAACATCATGGAACCAGACCAACCTCCGAAAAAGATTACACGTGTGGAGACGTGGACCTTGCGGAGTCTTACCAGTGAGACAAGCAAAACCATTAACTATCCCATAAAAGCAGCAGATGTAGGGAGTTAGATTTGTTATTTTTGCACGTCAACAATGTTACTTTAACAAAAACTTGTGGAATGAGTATGGAGGAGGGAGAGTAGATCCGGTCCGTTAGATATGAACCCAGAGATCATAATTTTACCGATAAAGAAATGTCGATTGTACTGTAGACCATGTAGTAAGAGAAAATCACACATGTTCGTAAAATTGAGTAGTTTGTGCTATTGATATATCCACACTCTGAAATTATACTGGAGGGGGGGAAAATACTTGGTGTCCAAACCCCAATTCTTTACGTAAGTCGTTGGATGGTTAGCTGATGATGATTTGGCAAGGCTAGCACACACTGCTTTGGATGGGTTCGAACCGGATATTAATTTCCACATGTTTGATATATGTCATAACACTCTTCACTTATACTCGGTCCCGTCGCGGAAGTATGACGTTTGGGATGCACACGGTTAAACTTTACACACTTGGCTATCGATATTTCTATAATACGTAGATCTGATGTATGAAAATAGTATAGGTAGATTTGTCTGAAAAAATACTTTTGTAAAATTATAATGTTATTAGATTTTACGAGTATATCACGGTATAGATTAGTGGTCAAAGTTGGGTTTTGACGACTCAAAATATCATCATTTTGTGATTAGAGGGATTAATTCTAAATATGCCACTAATACAATATCATAACAAGTAGTAATTAACGCAGGCAGACAACAATAGTTTCTGGGGGCGCGATCATGTTTATCCCCGGGTTTTACATAAACCTCGAATTTCAATTAGCACGAGCCTGACGTCTGGGTTTTCACCTTTGCAAAGTCTGCAGTTCGTATGGCCGCCTCACGACTCACGGCCATCTTCCACATCTGAACCCGACGTTTCCACAACTCTGCACATCAAAATCAATCGTTCTAATCAGTCAATTCAGAGACCTAACTGCTACAGTCACGGCCTGACTTACCTACCGCAGAGGGAACTTTGATGCATGATACAACTCATACAATATATTGTCTTTTTACTTGTATTTATAGATGATATAATTTTTTAATACTTTCGTAAAGTTAAAATATTTTCTCTTTAATTTTGGTAATACAACTGGCTACAGGATTATATACAACATATTTCTCTATCTTTATTCTCTTTTATTTATATCGACTTAAATCTTATATAACAGAGACTATAGACAGCTGATACAAATCTATTATACATGACATGACGCTACTAGCTCCTCGAGTAAGGGCTATAAATAATGCTACTTTAGACATCGAGTTAAACAAGTGCCTGCTCATAATTGTCTAGTTTCACGGTATAAGCGTAGTTAATTGTGCCACGCGTCCTGGTGAGGGTGAGCTTTGCTTGCTACTATCTAGTAGCATGGCGAGAAGCAGCAGCAGTAGCCGCGGCCTGGCCGCCGGCCTGGTGGTGCTGGCCGCCACCCTGTGCCTGCTGCCGGCGGCAAGCCGCGCGCAGCTGCAGGTGGGGTTCTACGACACCACCTGCCCCAACGCCGAGGAGCTCGTCCGGCAGGCCGTCGTGGCCGCCGTCGCCAACAACGCCGGGCTCGCTGCCGGACTCATCCGCCTCCATTTCCACGACTGCTTCGTCAGGGTATGTACGTAAGATATACGTGTGATGTGAAGCAGCTGCTGCAGATGCTTCATTTGTTTTCATTCTTATATATGATGGACTATAGGGCTGCGATGCCTCCGTCCTTCTATCCGTCAACCCCGGCGGCGGCAAGACGGAGCGGGAGGCGCCGCCCAATAACCCGAGCCTTCGCGGCTTCGAGGTGATCGACGCCGCCAAGGCTGCCATCGAGCAGAGCTGCCCCAGCACCGTATCGTGCGCCGACATCCTCGCCTTCGCCGCCCGCGACAGCGTCGACCTCACCGGCAACGTCTTCTACGAGGTCCCCGCCGGCCGCCTCGACGGCGACGTCTCCATCTGTGAAGAGGCCCGCGACACCCTGCCCGGGCCGAACCTCACGGCGGAGGGACTCGTCAAAGGCTTCTGCGAAAGGGGCCTCACCCCCGAGGAGATGGTCATCCTCTCCGGCTCCCACACCATCGGCCGCTCCCACTGCAACTCCTTCCTATTCAGGAACCGCGAGAGACTGGTACGTACATACAAACTAACATACTTATACGTGGAGTCTTTGGCCGAAATTGCAGAATTTGACGTGCGATTAGAAAAAAAAACAGCCGTAATTGTAAAAATAGTTTTTTATCCGTACAGTTATCGTGCGATTTTATCTATAGTGCGACACGACACGCGCCGTGGCGAAGACCACGTTGTGATAGTGCGGACAAGATCTTTTTTTTTCAACTGCAGCTGTACACATATTAATACGGTATGTCGTCGTATGTGTGGATGGATATACGTATAGGCGAGTGGTACGATCAGCCCGGCGTACCAGGCGCTGCTGGAGGCGCTGTGCCCGGCGAACACGAGCCAGTTCACGCCGGTGACGACGGAGATCGACCTGAGCACGCCGACGGTGCTGGACAACAACTACTACAAGCTGCTGCCGCTCAACCTGGGCCTCCACTTCTCCGACGACCAGCTCGTCCGGGACGCGACGCTCAACGCCTCCGTCAACGCGTTCGCCGCCGACGGGATGCTCTGGAAGGAGCGCTTCGTCGCCGCCATGCTCAAGATGGGCAACATCGCGGTCAAGACCGGCGAACAGGCGGCGCGCCTCAATCGCAGCTGCGTCGCTAACGCGCGCGCGTCCGCCCCGCCGGGCGATCGAGATCCTCCTCCCGCGCGCCGAAGACGAGGCCGCCACGAGCTGAGACGGCGTACGTACGCAAAGTACAAAGTATATAAATATGTACGTACGTACGTTCGTACAGTGTGTTGTGGATTGTTACGACGTGTACCGTGTACGTACGTTCGCGCGTGTGACTTGTGTGCTTTCCACGGTTGTGTGGTTTTGGTTTCGTACGTGCAGCACCAGTACGTATTTGCACGCATGCGAACGAGTGGGGCGCACTTTAATTAAGTCTGCATAAATAAAAGGCTGCGTGCCCAAAGTTTTCATGACCAAACTTGACTGATCTACAGGGAGGAAGAGCTAGCTTCACTGCTCCAACATAGTACTACTCCCTCCATTTTTTTACTTATTTTTTTTTTGTTTTTCACGGACTCCAAGGTACAACTTTTATCGCTACTGTTTTATAACTTTACTTTTAAGATATACTAATAACATTATGATAATAGTTTTAACAGCAAATTTAATGATATATTTTAATATCATAAAACTAAATAGTTTTAAACCAATTAATCGACGTCACATATTCTAGAACGTGAAATAAAAAAGAGTGAACCTAGTACAAGCTATCAGCTGGTCCATTATTACTGTATGCCAGCTCGTCAAATTTCTGCAGCTGGCATCGATGATCCGAGCGGCCGGCCGGTGGCTCAGACTTTTCTCGGAAAGTGTATGGGAAACAATATGGAACGTGATCCTCGTGGTCGAATTGTGGACTTCATGCGTACATGATTGATGGAATAAAATGTTCTCGTTATCCTATAATTTGTATCAAACAAAAATAGAGGAATGCGAAATTTTAAGCACTTATGGGCGTACCAAAACAATTAAGGACCAAGATTAACAATTCGGTGTCGATCATGGATCCACCGGTTAAATAACTAAATGAAGTGACGGAACTAGGAATTTGAGAGACCCAAGGCGAGAGCTGACCTGCTGTGCTGGCTTGGTGGCTTGCTGCGCCACATCGAGTCTTAGCCCCATCCCACGCTGCGGCTCAGCCCCTGCTAGCCTCAGCCTCGTCGTCTCTGCGCCGCACCACAACCTTAGCCCTGCCCCTGCGTCGCGCTTGGGAATTGTCATCTACTGTTCTGTTCTAAAATAAGTCTGTATTGATTTTATTTTCTTATAGAACTCCTACAATAAACCAAAATTTACTAAAATTTTACTCAGGAAATCAAAATCAGGATGAATCAATGGCTCAAGCATGAGGCTCAATGGCTCACCGCCTGCCAGACCCCTAATTTATAATTTGGAATCTCAATATGTGTCATTCACTGGATCAGTAGATAGCACACACAAATATATTCTTGGATCATTCACATACATCACATACACAGTATAATATATTACATAACAGGTCGTGCGGCCCACAGTTTTACAAAAGGGACACGAAGGACACAATATTACATAGTTCAGAGTACAGAATAAAGGATAAGTGAGGAAGCAAAAGAGGTAGTAGTGAATCTATTGACTTTGCCCACAGGCAAGCGACTAGGGGTCTCAGCCTAAGCTTCACCATCTTCTCCACCATCAGGTCCAGCTGCCAAGTAGTAGTCATATGGGTCTTGATCAAGTAGCTCTGAAAGATTATATTGAATGATTCTAAGTACACAACCATACTCGCGAGCCAACACACAATGCAATTTATTATAGATGTCAGATTAGTCAAGGGAAGTTCAAGGTTCTTTTTTTTTGCGCAAAGCTAAGTTTGAATTAGGTTAAGTAGTAGAAAAATCCTGAGACTTGGCATTTTCAACAACAGGTTTTATAAACTGAGTTTTTATTTGTAAAGTACTAGTGGAGATTCCATCTCCTATACCATTGAGTGGCTCCGACCACCCAATGCTCTGCTATCTCAGATTTACCACCGTCCCCACCAAGCTTTCTCAATCCCAGGGCTCCTGGCCCACCCTTTTCATTCCACACACAAATAGTTTTATAAAAAGGAAAGCTAACTCAAGCAAGTTCTCAGTACTGTTCTTGACCGTGAGCACGACTATCTAGACAGTTTTCTTACTCTGCAGAGTTTGTACACTTTACCTACAAGAGATAATCAGCTTATATTGTCCCGGACACACTTCTATAGGTGTGCGACCGAGTTGATTATCACAAAGCCTTTACAATGCCCTACCCAACTGTAACATCCCAAAATATTGGTTTGTTTTGAAGTTTAAAAAGAAAAAATAACTATTTGAATTTTTCTACTGAAGTTAAAGCTTAATTGGAATTTTTATAGATCAAAAATAATTTAATATGAATAATACCAACAATAAATATTGTCAAAATTATTTTATTTGGGTTCTATGTACTTGATATATTTTCTAGAATTTTTTCTGATTTCATTTGATATTTGCTAATTGCTATTTGGATTTTCTGCTATTTTATAAAAAGAAAAACCTATATAATTTTCCAGAATAGTAGCGGACCAAGACCCAACCATCGCTCGAGCCCCAATTCCCTCGTCTGCTGCACCGCAGCCCAACTCCCGCTTGTGTGCCGTCGCGTTCTCTCGCTGTCTGGTGGACCCGTCGATTGCTAGCGAGTCACCGTCTTCCCCCTGGAGTCCTCTATCCATGTATTGCACGACGCGAGCAGCGCCGCCAGCTTCCTTCGGGACTTCCCTCCTCCGGCACTATATATGGCCGGTTCTCTGTGCCAATTTGTTTGCCTCGCCTCCCTCTTCCGAAACCCTAAGGCGCCGTCCTTGTTGCGCCACAATCGACCGAAGACCTGAGTGTCGCTGAAGCTTCTTCGTCGCTGGAATTTGTCGCCGTTAGACCACCTCCGCCAGTGATTCCACTGCCGACAGGTTCGCAACAGTGTGCGCTACGTCGTGCTTCCGTCGTTATTGCCCGAGGATCGTCGTAGCTCCGTTGTCGTCTTCATCCGACAACCGACCGCCGCCTCCATTGCTGATCTACCTCCTCGGTGAGTTCTTGGGCCGTCCATGCGCGTCATCGTGCGTCCCACCTCCTTCTCGTCCAAACCTCCACCAACTTGTTGCATTTCTGTCACTGAGTTGTCGCCGCCGGCCACCTTCCTTCTTCTCCGGTGATCTTTGCTTTGTCGCCCGGTGTGGTTGAGCTCCTGTGTAGCGTCCCGCTTTTCGGAGTTTATGAAGATTTTCAAAAATAAAAAATAAAAGAGAACCATTTGCTTTTATTTGCTAAAAGCTTAATTGAGACTTTTAGAAAATCAAAGCAGTTTAATTTGAATTAATCAAACTTCAAGTAAATAAAATTTTGTTTTATTTGTTTTCCGACTTTCCATTCGATTTTTGATTTGGCTTTGTTTTCGTGTGTTCCCGGTTCCCTCCTCAGCTTGGGTTTGTGTTTCAAATGTTCTTGGGCTTTTCTCTCCATTTTCCCCTCCTCCTGGACCAGACCCTCTCCTCCTCTCTCTTTTCTTCCCAGCCACCTGCCCACCATCTCCCCGTCCACCCACCTCCCGCCCAATCCTCTGCCACCCCACTGCCTTCCTTCCTTCCCCGCCTCGGCCCGGCCTGCGCCCCCGGTTCCCTCCTCTGCCCCCCCTTCTCTCCCCGCGCGCCCGCCCCCTCTCCTCTCTCCTCTCTCCTCCCTCCCCCTCCTCACAGATAGCCTCCCTCCGACCGCCTCTCCCGCCGCCCGCCGCCGCCCCCTCTGCTCTCCTCCGCACTACAGCCAAGCGCCAGATCGTCGCCGCCGCTGCTTGCTCGCCACCTCTCCTCCTTGCACCCTTGCATGTCTTGCCGCCTCCGCATGCGCGTGCCCCCGGCCCTCCTTCCCTTCCCGTTGACTATAAAGCCGCTGCGCCTCTCTTCTCCCTCTTTGCTCCTCTTCTTCCTCCTCTCGTCAATTTGCGCCACGCTCCTCCTCCACGCTTCTTTTCTTCCACCGCCTCCCCTCTCCGTCCCCGCGCCATGCAAGTCCCTACCACCTGAGCCTACTGTCGTCATCCTCGCCGCCAAGAAACTTCCCACCCTCAATTGTCCCTCCCGCCGCCGATCTCACTTCTCTCCCACCTCGGCCATCGCCGCGGGCTTCTCACACGCTCCGCCCGGCCGACCCCACCATCGGACTCCCCTCACCGCCAAGCAACTCAGAGCCCCTCGGCGCCGCTTCTACGCCGGCGCCATTGCATCGCTGCCGCTCGAGAAAGCGCCGCGACTTTTTCTCCGCCGTGTCAGCCTCCTCCCGCGCTGCCGCCGCCATCGCCGCCTCCGGGGACCTGTTCGCGCCTTCTTGGTTGCCTCGCCTCTCCCTTCCAAGCCGCTTTCACTGCCGCCGCTTCCTCCTCTGCTTCCTCTCGTCCCCCGAGCCTCTCTCTCTCTCCTCCTCTCTTATCTCTCTCGCGTTCTCTCTACTCCGGTGGGTCCCAGACTATGTCAGGATCGAGCTCGTGCACCTGCACATTCGCGCATTATGCCGTGAACCCACCCACTGCCTGCACCACGCCTCCACCGACGTGGCCGCCCATGTGGCGCCATGTCAGCGCCATGTCGGTAGAATTGCCCACGTGGTAGCCTATTCGGCGCCACATGGCGGCTGACGTGCAAATCCCGAATTCCCTTTAGAAATTTAATTCCGAAAATTCAAAAAAATGATTTTCTATCATTTTATGTGATTTCAATCTTTCGGAGGCCATAACTTCTTCATCCGAACTCCGATTTTGGTAATCCAAATTTCTAAATCCATCTAAAATCGAGCACTTTCTTTTGGTTCTTGTTTTGTAATATTTTGGAGTTCATTTGGTGTTGTTTTATTTATTTTTCCTCTTTTCACATGTGTAGATTCCAAATGTTTGAAAGAATTCTTCACTGTGCAAATCAAGACCCACAACTCTTCAACGAAGGCAAGTCGTAAACCTTTGACCATGTTGTACCCATTTTGCAAAAGTATATTATTTTAAATTAACATGCATGGTTAGTTTTATAAAAATGGTTTTGGGAGTAGATAATTACCTAATTGTCATTTTGCCTCCTTGATAAATTGAGAATGAAATGTCCCCTTGAATGACATAAATCCTTGGACACCATAGAATGGTTAATTATTAGTTGGAAAAATTTGTATTACCAACATGGGCACGTTTATTGCTTAGACATGCTTTAGTTATCCGTTGGGACTCACGATCACATGCTCAAAGAATGAATGAACTTGACTAATGAAATTATGGAACTGTGGTGTGAGGCCACTATTATTAAAAGATGTTGTATCATGGCAGGGATTGTCATTTGGTCGGGATGAACCAAAAATGATTTCTGCTCGGGTGGGTGATCGTGTAGTAAAGGGGGTGCGTGAGGCACATTGGGATGTCGTAGTCTCGCCTGAGCAGCCATTGATCTGGGTTTTACCGTGCAACCACAAGTCCAGTACGGGATGGATCTGGCCAACTAATTAGGAAAGTTTTGAGTCAGTTCTGTTTGAGTTGATTATTGGTGCAAGGGGGCGTGAGGGCGAAACCTTAGCGAGAAGAACCGAGTCAAAACGGAACTTTGTAAAGGCCTTATCACGTGCTCTAGACTGCTTACCTAAGGAAGTGAGCGGTGGTATCGACGAATGCCAAACAAACTAGAGAAGTCGTGTCTTGTGGGTAAAGTTGTACAACCTCTGTAGAGTGTCAAAAATCTATTCGAATAGCCGTGTCCCCGGTTATGGACATGCCCGGTGATTTCACACAAAGGGTAGAGTTTTTAAAAAAGTGGGATTGGTTCGATGGTTTGGTTTGGTTGGAATGGTTGGGAAGTGAACGGGAAGTTCACTATTTATTTCAAAGAACTTGATTAATTATGTATTAATCGTTCAAACAATACTTTGCAATCTACTTACTGTATTTACTGTCAAAACTGGCTTTCTGCAAATTAACCATAAAGCCATCCTTGTTCAAGCCTTGCATGAATAATATGTGCATACATTTCCCTGCGACTTGCTGAGAACTTTTTGTACTCATGGCTATACGCCATTTGTTGATAAGTCACAGCAAAAGAACCAGGAGTCGCTGAGTACTACGAAGAAGACTACTTTGAACACTTCGCGAACTAGGTCGCGTTCTCCACTCGATTGCATGTGGGCAAGTCGATTGGCCTCCACGTTCTTATTGGATTTCCGTTGCAAGATACTCTGTTGATGTTAAGCCCGGCGTGCCAACTTTTATAAGAACTTGACCATAAGGTCCTTTTGCTGTTAATTAATATTACTTTGTCTGCTTTATTAGCTTCGTTTGTTTTATGGATATGATAACATCATTGTTGTAACTGTGCGAGCTAGCTACTGATCATGGGACTAGCTCAGAATGCACAGAGGGTCACAGGGTTGTATACCTCAGGGCGCCGACATCCTGTTGTCCCGAGCCTCTCTCGGTGATCCTTGCATCGCCGCCAAGCCGAAGGTCATCTCCAATCTCCTCAGGCGTCACTCCTTCACTGATGTCACCGCAGCTGTGGATCTCACTGCCGTGAAAGTCGCCGCTGCCGACGAACCGCTGCCGCCCCCAACGAGCCACCACCGCCCAGAGATTCGCCTCTTCCTCGATAACTCATTTTGCTACTTCGCCCTGCCGCCGTCGACGCCACCGTCTTGCCGCCAACCATCTCCTTTGCTCCTCTAGGTTTTGTTGCCTCCTTGTACCACCATGGCATCCATGTCACCGCCAAGTCAGCGCCACCTCATCATCTTTGCTTGTGTGTCGTCTCCATCAGCGCACACGTGGTACTCCCACCCCTAAAGCAAATCCGAGCTTCGGTGAACTCAATCCACGGTGCACCAAATCGCTAACGCGTGGGTCCCACATGTCAGGAGATTTTCTAATTCTTTTTCTTTCGGCCGAAATTCCCTGCTGACGTCAGAAATCCCTTTTTCTTTAGAAAAATAATTCAGTAAATTCAGAAATTCTGATTTTCATTATTTCATGTGATTTCAAACTTCCAAAGCCTATATCTTTTGCATCCGAACTCCGATTAAGTCCACCCAAATTTCTAAATTTATCTAAATTCGAGATCTATTTATCTAAAAAATTTATTTAATTTTTGGAGTTTCTTTTATCTCTATTTTGTATTTATTTAGTTTATTTAGTTTGTTTGCAAGCAGACGTTGCTACTTAGGGCAATTTTGAACAAGGAGAAGTACACCAAGATCAAGACCAATACCAGGATCTATTCTAAGAAAAGCTATAGTAATTTGATCATATTGAACCTATGATTTCAAAAGTATATTGTTTTATACAATTGTATGATATCCTTATATCAATTGTTTGGGATTAGTTATTACATGTTGTCATTATGTCTCCATTGATTATTTGAATACCATGAATCCTTTGTCACCCTAGCATGGATAATTTTAGTTGGACATATTTGTATCACCAACATGGGTATCATATTAATGCTTAGTCAAGCTTAGTTGCGATGGGATTTATCATCACATAGGTCATAATGATCAATCTTGACTTAACAAAATATGGAATCGTGGTGGTTAGTCACTGCTGTTGTTAACATTTATGTGCCATGACAGGGGATGTCATTGGTTTAGTTAAACAAAATAGCTTTCGCTCAAGCGAGTGGTCGGTGGATAGTGGGGGTGTGGTTAGCATGTTGTCGGTTTGTGGAAGGATCGCCTGAGTAACTTGTCAAGTACTTAATCTTGTTCGCCATTGAACTGGGCCTTAACCATACAACCACATATCTTGTATGGGCGGGATCTGGCCAATTGATTTGATTCTGTTTGGGTTGTGTTTAGCGCAAGAGGGGGCCAGGGAGGCGAAACCTTAGCGAGCAGAACTGAGTCAAAACAGGACTTTGTAAAGGCTTTGTCACATGCTCTAGACTGCTTACCTATGGTAGTGAGTAGTGGTATCGATGGATACCAAACAAACTAGAGAACTCGTGTTATGTGGGAAAAGCTGTACAACCTCTCCAGAATGTAAAACTATTCGAATAGCTATGTTCATGTTATGGACGTGCTCGGGATTTCACACGAGAGATAGAGTTTCTTATAAAATGTGTTGGAGTGTGAATGGAAAGTTCACTTGATGAATATAATGATTGTTCGGTGAACGGGTAATTCACTTGGTGGTTTGTGTCGATTGGTGAATGAGGAATTCACTTATCATTGGTTTGGTTGGGAAGTGAATGGGTAGTTCACTGGTTGTTTCAAAGAAATTATTTAATTATTTAATATTCTTTTCAATTACACATTTCAATCTATTTATTGTAAATGCTGCTTTCTGCAAAATAACCATATAGCTAACCTTTGGCAAGCCTTACAAGAATACTATTTGCATACATTTCCCTACGGCCTGCTGAGTGCTTTATGTACTCACGGCTTATGACTTTGTTGATCAGTTGAAGAATATCAAGCTGCACAAGAGTTCTTTCAGAAGGAGAACTATGAAGGTTTTGCGGATTAGGATGTGTTCTCCACTCGATTGCCTATGGGCATGTTGATTGGCCTTTCCAAGTTTTTCGTTCTGCTGCAAGAGTTTATTTGTTTCTTTAGCCCTGCGTGGTAAGTTAAGTAAACATTGACCATAAGGTCCAATTATTATTATTATTTGTTATTTTGAGATCTTTTAGTTAAATCGAATAAATAGATGGTATTTCATCACTGTTTTCTGTGTGAGCTAGCTACTAATCTGGGACTAGTTCAGAATACACAGAGGGTTCTTGAGATGTATTTTTGGGTCCCGACACCAATGCGCCCATCCGCTAGGTTTCACTATAGATGATGGTTTCCTAATGCAATACAACCGCCTCCCTTTGGACCTCGGTCCTCCCAAGTTAGTTGTCGCCTAAGACCATAGTACACGCCACCCTCTATATCCCCTTTGCGTCGAATGGTTTCCTAATGTATTATAGTCGCACCACCCCGGAGTGCTTGTCCTCTATACTATAATACATGCCACATGAGCGGGATGATGAAAGCAACGCCGAGGCGAACAAATTAATCAGCCAAGTCGTACACATGGTAGACTTGTAGTTGTACTATTTTACATAAGAGGTCAATACCAGATTCGAACCTTAATTGACCTGGGCAGTACATCCACATACCCCACCGTCGTGCACCCAGCACAAGCCACTCTTTCCAAATTACCAAGTCGAAATCGCTTTTCGTGTTTTGTTTTGTTTTGAAAATAACCTTTAGTCCAACATACCAGCGAGGCTTCTAGCCTCGACATCCCCATATCATTTTCAATGGTTTTTAATGAATGTTGTCGGGCAACTTAATGCCCGCATGACAATGTATCTAAGCAAGGCTAAGCATGACACTTAAATACAAACTTATTAACTAGTATGTTAATCATTAGTTCTAAGGTGACAAGGATGCGGTCCAAATTCAAGGATTTGGATTTATACAAAATTATTATTAAGGCATTAACTATGAGCTAGACCAATATAGTTGTATATGTTGGTGATGTGCCCTAGAGGTAATTATAGAGATGATTATATCACATCTATGTTTATGAGTTATTGAATAAATTTTATTATGTTCTTTGAATGAATCACCAGTTATAAAGATTAACGAGTATGTGACTTGTTGGTGAAGCTCTTTTAACTTATGATGATGTCGTTCTAAATGGATCCCTGGTCAAAAGTCACTAGTCGAAACACTAGTGACTCTATCGACCAACACATTTATTGATTGATGATCATGTTTCACCGGTCATGGATATAGGATATCGAATCAATAATGTGAACATATGTTAAAGAACATGGTGTTGGAATGACCCAAACATGGTGTTGGATTGACCCACCTTGAGACACTGCTGAGATTGTTATGATTTCATGTGTCATCAGTTGGTCTCAAGCAATGATGATGTGTAATTCTTAGACCTGGGATTAGCATGGTTTCCTACATGTGTAAGAGTATACTTTGGGGTTGCCAAAGGCTACTCCGTAACTGGGTAGTCATAAAGGTAGCTTTCAAGTGTGCTAAGAAACATGCAGACGAATATGACTGGTCGGATATGGGATTTGCCCCTCCTAACATAACAGGAGAGATGTCTTTGGGTCCCTCGATGTGGTCGGATAAAGAAAGTGCATGGTCATACCATCGGTGGTCAAAGAGTTCACCACATGAAGTTATCGACACTGATCGAGAAAGTATTGAATACCCATGGATGACATTATATCTTGCCCGAGTTCAACTAGATATCGTAAGACAAAGGGATAATACTCGAGCTGGTCGTTCAGTTCAATCAAATACGGACTAGTCGTATGGATATACGAGAAGGTCGTAGGCTGGTCGCATATGATCTCTAAGAGGTCGATACCAAATATGAACTAGTCGTAGGCTGGTCAAAACTAGACGTAGGGAGTTACGAACTGGTTGAGACCAAATCGGATCTGATCGTAGATCATATTGCATTAAGGTTTGTCCGATATAATTTGTGTGTGTTCGGGAATTGTTATGTCCTACTTGGTACCACTGACGACTCATGGTCGAAAAAGGTTTCTGAGTCACGACCAAACTACACATGAACCTACATGGTCACACACTTAACAGGTTGGAACAAACCAGTATGGATACGATTCGTCAAACGTGTTCGGATAGGATCTGTCACGGGCACTATATAAAGAAATCCTTAAGGCTACAGGGAAGATATACGTAATAGAGGAGACACACGAGAAGAGTTGACGTGAGTTGCTCCAAACCCTAGTTGTCATCTTCTTGAGAGAACCTTCCCGTACAACTTGGTGCTAGCACACCGTCATACGGTATTCCTGCCCTGAACGTATGGATACCGTAGAGGCGCTACTGCGGTTGTTGTTTCAATCTGTGACATTGCAAGGAAAGCGATCGGTTGCTGGAGGAGACGATCGGTTGCTGGAGGAGACGATCGGTGATGACTACGCTGGAAGATCGACTGCGAGGACGATCGACAACATTGCACGATCAACTACGACCACTACTTCGATGCGCTCTTCGTTGGACTAGGCTACTCCAACTCTTCTTCTACTGCATTGCGCGTCTGACGGTAATGATCTATGATCTCTTGCTTGCATGGTATCCTGGTGGTAGCCTACCTGTATCCATACAGTATAAATCATAGCAATGCAATTTTATAATTTAAAACCATATAATTGTAAAAACTAGGTGCAATATGACCAAAGTATTGACTCGCCTTGGTTGAGGTACTACTGTTCTTGCTCCTAGTCTGGTAGAAGGTCTTCTGGAGCTTCAGACTCTATACACGCAAAAGTTAACCAAAAATTCAAATAAGCACATATGAATTCAGATTGCATTCAAAAATCCAAATAAACTCCAAATTGGAGTGTCTTCGGTTTAGTTGAGCAGATTTAGTTAGTTTCTGTTTTCATTACCGAATTCGGTGTTGGACATAGAATCCGAGTAGATAAAGTAAGTTGTTTCCGAGACAATTGCTAGTCTGTATACGGTACATGGTTTCGAGTACTGTTCATTGTTTCGACTACCTGGTCGGATAGGTTTCAACTACTTGGTCGGAAGGGGTTTCGAGTATTGTTCATCATTTCGAGTACAGTTCATCGTTTCGACTACTTGGTCGGAAGGGTTTTCAACTACCTAGTCGAAAGGGGTTTCAAGTACTGTTCATCGTTTCAAGTATTGTTCATTGCTTCGATCGCTCGGCCTGAAGGGCTTTCACCACCGATCAAAAGGAATTTCGACTATCTGGTTGGAAAGGGTCTCGACTACCTGGTCAAAAGGGGTTTCGACTATCTGGTCGAAAGGGGTTTCACTACATGGTCGAAAGAGGTTTCGACGACATAGTCGAATCTCTTTCGACCACAAGGTCGGAAGGGGAAGGGGTTTCGACTACATGGTCGGAAGGGGTTTCGACCATCTGGTCAGAAGGAGTTTCGACCATCTGGTCAGAATGGATTTCGATTACATGGTCGAAAGGAGTCTCGACCATCTAGTCGAAAGGAAGTTCGACCACATTCCAGGCGGAAGAAGGTTCGACTACTAGAGGTTCGACTACATTCCAGGCGGAAGGATGTGCGACTACCTGGTCGAAAGGAGGTCCGACTACATTCCAAGCGAAGGAGGTTCGACCACCTAGTGGTTTGACTGCAATTTGGGTCTACAACACATTCGTTGTTCCAACAATGCTTCCGCGCAACTAGAGTGAACATGAGCATCTAGTGGCCACTAGGAACATACCAATATGACGCAGAGGGAATGAGCTAGCCGGAGATGGTTTAGCGATGGTGGTCAGCGATGGTGGGAGAAGCTCCAAGCGGCAGTGATGGCCGTCTCGAGCTGGGAGGCAATCTGCACGTACTGGCTCTATGCTACACCTCCATTCAACTTCACCAGCTCCCACACGATATTCGTGCAGGTGATCCCCTCGATCACAAGTTTCTTTGTCATTGCCTCCATGATGAACCCCCTCCGGATGTAGTTTCGAAGCTCGTGAATATTCATCGCATCGAGCCCCTCTGCCTGGACTACCTTGTACTGGCATCTCGACAGCTTCGCCACGTACAAGCCCATTGCTATAAAACACTACCAAGTCTTGCATATTTGAAATTACCTAAAGCAACAACCCAATTTACACTGTGCAATATAACAAACAGTGCATGTAAGCAGTAACAACTCGATTCTTTGCACACAAGACATCTAAGTATACCACCTTGCACTGTCTTTGCACTGCTTGTAGGTAAACATTCAACACATATTCAGCTTCTTACTTGGAAGACCATGTTCCAAACTATATAGGGAAGGTACCAATACTATGATAAAATTTTATGTTTTGATTTGGCTAAATTGTATTGTACATATTGTTTACTGTTTTCCTTTATTTTAACATTTCCATATAAATGTAAAAGTAAGCAATGTCTCTGTTGTGCCATTTTGCACATTGTGCCCATATCTTGTGCAGAGGCAGATTGATCCTCTAGTTACTGCAGATGATTAGTTCCAGCAGGATGACATCTCTGTATATTGTTCTAGATAAAGATCCCTTGCTTATTGTCTTCATTGGCTTGTAAATCATGAAACACCAACTTGTTTCTCTGTATACAATTTAACTACCTACCAATAAATTACTTACGAGTAATTAGTTACCACTAACTAACTACAAATCATTAAATACCAATAAATTAATTATGATCACATATATTCAACCACTTAATTTTTACTAATGTAATCAACACTACTCAACTAGGCCACAAAAAATATGTATGATTAATATAACAACGACTAATTCATTACGACCTAACTGCAAGATCGAGGAGGCCGACTAGAGGGGGGGTGAATAGACAGTTTTTAAAATTCTTTCGGGTAAAACCAATATCTAATGCGGAAGCTAATAACAATTCGTTTTGCACAATAAAAATCTAAATCAACTAGGCTCGACTAAGTGCACCAACAATATGAATACAATTGAATGAGAGCAATCATACAAAGATATATAAGCAATTAAAGCAAGAATGTAAATTGCTCAAGCAAACCACAAGCACAAACCAAGATGACACAATTATGTTTTACTGTAGTATTCAGAGACTTGTCGGTCTCCCCTAATCCACGTTGAAGTAAGCCCAACCGCGTTGGACCGGCTCCACTAATTAAGCCAACACCTCCGAGGTAAGTCCAACCACTTGGACCGGTTCCAACACGAATCAACATCTCGCTCCACTAGGGTTACTCTTCCTCTACTCTGGAGATGGTGGGCACCACACCACTCACAACCACACCGGGCCTTCTCACAAGCTTCTTGAGAAGATCACTGGTCACGACGCCTCCACGCCGTCTAGGTGTCGGCAAATACCAAGAGTAACAAATCTCAACTTTCACTTGAACTAATCAAGTGCCAACGTTGAAGTGGATACACAATCCACTACCTAAGGCAACACATGCACTTAGGGTTTTCTCTCCAAGCTCACTAAGTGCAACACATACATATAAGAGATGAGAGGCTTACTCTTAGCTCAAGGGGCTCAATAGAGGTTCAACAATAATAGCAAAGAACCTTCCCAACCTGGCCAAGGTGGGTATTTATAGCCCACACACAAAAACTAGCCGTTGGAGGGAAGATTCCATCGAATCAGAGCAGGGCCGGTCTGACCGCCAACTAATGGCCGGTCAGACCGCCCATGCGCCAATAGCTATAAAACTAACCGTTGGACTCTCGGCCGGTCAGACCGCCAACTAATGGACGGTCTGACCGCCGCAATATTGGTCTGACCGCCAAGGGTGGGCGGTCAGACCACTCAAGGAAATCCAGCACAATCCAAAATGATGCTTCTCTGGAAAAAATTGTACTGCGAGAACTCCGGTACTTCCGCTCTCCGGTAGTACTGTTTGTTTAACGACGGTACTACCGCACAGAGAATTTGCACACAGGGCCACCGGTCAGACCGCCCAACACATGGTGGTTTGACTGGTTTGGCACCAGTCAGACCGGTCCACACCGGCGGTCTGACCGCCAGACCACAGAAGTAATTGAAAGCATCTAGGCCCCTAAAAATTGTATTTTGGTAATTAATGACTTTATGTGAATATGGGACTAACATGTTTGTTGAAGTGATTACAAGGCATAGTCCCAAATGTCAAAGTAAAACCAAGGAGCTGCATGTCAAAGAATGATGAGAAGATGGAGTTGATCTCAAAGACAAGGTACAAATAGACTAGGACCCCTTTTAATTTTACCGGTCTTTGGAGTATGGAGGAAGACTGGATTATAGGATAAATGTCGTACTATTAAGGGGGAGCTTGTCTAGTAGCTTGAAAGCATCTCATTATGCCTTTGGATCAACTTAGGATCATGCATGTTCTTTTGGTTTATTTTAAAAAGAAAAATCTTTTTCTCAGAACATAATCGGAAGTTCCGGCATGTATATCATGGAACTTCCATTGTAGTGTTGTTCAAAAAGCTGCGCTTGATTTTTCCAGAGCATCCTTTTCTGACTTAGCCAAATTCTCAAGCGCGAAGTTCCGCAATGAAATGAGCGAAGTTCGATTAATCTGCTGTTCAAAATGTGCGCTTGATTTTTCCAGAGCATCCGCTTTAGGACTTAGCCGATTTTCAAGCGCGGAAGTTCCGCAATGAAATGAGCGGAAGTTCCGATTAATCGCTGTTCAAAATGTGCGCTTGATTTTTCCGAGAGCATCCGCTTTAGGACTTAGCCGATTTCTCAAGCGCGAAGTTCCGCAATGATAAGAGCGAAGTTCGATTAATCGGTTGTTCAAAAATGTGCGGTTGATTTTTCCAGAGCACCCTTTTAGGACTTAGCCGTTTTGCGAAAGCGGAAGTTCCATTGTAAAGCGGATCTTCCGATTAATCTAAGAACCGAATCTTGTTGGCGGAAGTTCCACATAAATCCAACGGCTAGTTCAGAGCATTTAATGCTCACCGTAATGACCGCTAAAGGCACTCGAGTGAAGTGCGAAGTTCCGCACCTTGTATCGCGGAACTTCCGATTTTCCCGAGTTTTGCCTCGATTTTCAGATAACGGTCATATTTGGTTGTTGGGGTATAAATACACCCCACCACTCAAGGACGCGTTGTTGAGCATTCATTCAATTCATTTGAGCCTTGAGCACTCCTCTCACTCCTCATTTACTCTCTTTGCACACATTTGTGAGGTAGTGAGCAAGAACAAGAGCATTGCATTCTTAGTTGATCCATTGGCTCTTGATTGTCGCCAAGTGAAGTTCAAGTTCTATTCTCTTGGTGCTTGTCGGCACCTAGACGACTTGGCTTAAGGTCGCCTGATCTCTTCAAGGAAGCTTGTGAAGAGACCCGCTGTTGCTTGTGATTGGTCGGTGTTCACCAACTCCGAGAGGAGGAAGAACAACCAAGTGATCGAGGGTAGGCTTAATTTGTGGAGCCGGCTTGAGTGGTCAAGCTTCCTCAACGTGGACTAGTGAAGATCGACAAATCTTCGATACCACGGAAAACCCCTTGTCCTTGTGCGGTTAATTCTTGTCTTTACTTATTGCACTTATTTTGTAGCTCATAGATTGTGTTAAATATCTTTGATTAGAGTATCTTGCTAATTTCGTAATTTGATTAAGAAAATTTAGAAACCTCCTATTCACCCCCTCTAGTCGGTTATCCTTGATCCTACAAGTGGTATCGAGCTTGACTCTCTATTTTTAGACTTAACCGCCTAGGAGAGAAAGGATGGCTAGCGAGGAATGTCTATAGGCAAGGCTCCTCTATTTGACTGATCAAATTATTCTTATTGGAATATTAGAATGTCAATCTATTTAAAGGCCATGAGCCCAAGCGCATGGAGAATTGTAAGTGAAGGTTTCATATGCCACTTGATCCCACACATCCCACGGATCAAGACGAACGAAATTCTCACCTCAATGCTCAAGCAATGAATGCTCTCTTTGAGCTTTAAACGCGATGAGTTCAATCGCGTGAGCAACCTTGAAACTCGCCACGAGATATGGACCACGCCTCAAATTCATGAGGGCACATCCACGGTTAAAGAAGCCAAATTGCATAGGCTTAGGATCAATATGAGACATTTACAATGTTGCCTCAAGAGAGTATCACCAAATGTACTCTAGACTCAACAACATTGTAAATGAGCTCAAGGGTCTTGGTACTAATTTGCTTGATATTGATGTAGTGCGCAAGATGCTTAGGGCTCTTCCCGACAAGTACGAAATGTTGGTGACATTGTTTTCAACTCTCCCGAGTTGCCAAGAATGACACCAACCGGCTTTGGGAAACCTCATCACAAATGAGCTCTACAAGAAAGACAAAGAAGAGCTCATGGAATCCACTTCTTCAAGAAAGAGTTACCTTTTAAGGCAAAAGCGAATCAAGCGATGAAGAAGATGAGGATGAAGACTCGAGGAAGAGTTTGCCCTCCTTGTGAGGAGGATGAAGAAGTTCATGAGGAGACGGCCTCATAGAAGCTTCAATTTCGATAAGATTGCAAAAGGGCAATCATCCAATGAGAAGAAGCGCTATAGCAACATTCGCTATGAGTGTGATGAGAAGGGCACATTGCCTCTCATTGCCCAACCAAGAAGGATGACAAGGGTAAGTCATCAAAGAAGAAGGAATTCAATGGTAAGAAGAAGCTTTTCAAGAAGCTTCACAAGGATGGCAAGAATGAAGCTCATATCGAGAATGGGACTCCGACAAGGAGTTTTCTGATTCGACTCGACTGATATTGAGGGGTCCTCCAAGAAGAGAGGACTTGTTGGTATTGCTATCAAGGAGGCTCCATCGCTATTTTCTACTCCCACTTGCCTCATGGCAAAAGGAGAAAAGGTAAAATCTCTTGATAGTGAAGAACCCTCCTATGATGAGCTTATGGATATGCTTGAAGAATTAAATGAATATCTTGGAAAGGAAAAAGCTAAATTTAGAGTCTTAAAGAAAGAGCATATATCTTTAAAAAACTCTTATGATGAATTGAAAGATGCTCATGATTTGCTTGTCCAAGATAAGTCTTACACTAGCATTGGTATTGCTTGTGATATTCAAGAAAAAATGCCTAGTGTAAACATTGCTAGAACTAGCATATCCACTTCTTGCGATGATTTGCTTGCTATACCATGTAGCTCAAGTGTTGATTCTAAAATTGAAAATGCTAAATCTTGTGATAAGCTATTTGTAGAAAATAATGAGCTAAAGGAGCAAGTCACCAAGCTAAGTAAGAGCTTGGAAAGATGTTTCAAGGGTAAAGCTACTCTTGACAAGCTTTTGAGTGAGCAAAGGTGCTCATTCAATAAGGAAGGACTTGGGTACGTGCCCAAGAAAGGTAAGAAACCGGTAAACAAGCCCGTGAGGTTTGTTAATCAAAATGGCAAGTTTTGCCAAAAATGCCGGGAAATAGGACATGTTCAACAAAAGTGTCCTATTGGTAAGGTTTCATCAATTGGCTTGTTCGATTCTTGTTATATGCTCAAAAAGGCCAAAGATGGGAAAGTGATTGCTAGGTTTGTTGGCACCTCAATTCTAGGTGTTAAGAAGAATGCCATTTGGGTGCCCAAATCTTTGATAACTAACCTCCAAGGACCCAAACAAATATGGGTACCTAAAAGAACTTGATTTCTTTTGTAGGTGAACTACAAGACCGTGGAAGGCATTGGGTGCTTGATAGTGGTTGCACTCAACATATGACCGAGATCGGAAAATGTTCACCTCATTTGAAAATGGGAGCGGTAATGAAAAGATCACTTTTGGTGACAATAGCAAAGGAAAGGTAATTGGCTTAGGTAAAATTGCTATCTCAAATGACCTTTCCATTTCAAATGTATCTTTAGTAGAAATATTGAATTTCAATTTGCTATCCGTTGCTCAATTATGTGATCTTGGATTAACTTGCTCTTTCTCAAATAAGGAGGTTACTATTTTTAAAGAAAAGAAAATGAAATGATTTTCAAAGGTTTTAGATTCGCAATCTTTATTTGGTTGATTTCTCCTCAAATGAGTCTTGTTTGAAACTTGTTTGATTGCAAAACTTCAATGGGTTGGCTATGGCATAGAAGATTAGGTCATGTGGGAATGATTCAACTTAAAAGCTTTTTAAACATGACTTAGTGGTTGGCTTGAAGGATGTGAAGTTTGAGAAAATAGACTTTGTAGTGCTTGCCAAGCCGGAAAGCAAGTTGCTAACTCTCATCCTTCCAAAAGTATCATGTCAACTTCTAGGCCATTAGAGCTCTTACATATGGATTTGTTCGGACCAACAACCTATAAGAGCATTGGGGCAATAGCTATTGTTTAGTCGTTGTAGATGATTACTCTAGATATACATGGGTATTCTTCTTATAAGACAAAGGTGAAGCCTCCAAGATTTTTAAAAGTTTTGCAAAAAGGGCTCAAAATGAATTTGATTTTATAATAAAGAAAATCCGTAGTGATAATGGTTCCGAGTTCAAAAACACTAATATTGAAGATTATTGTGATGAACTTGAATAAAGCATGAGTTTTCCACTACCTACACTCCGAGCAAAATGGAGTAGTAGAAAGGAAAATCGTACATTAATAGAAATGGCTAGGACAATGCTTGATGAGTATAATACTTCGACGCTTTTGGGCTAAGCCATTAATACCGCTTGTCATGCCATAAACCGCCTTTATTTGCATAGACTTTTGAAAAAGACTTCCTATGAACTCCTTTTTGGAAGAAAACCAACATCTCTTACTTTAGAGTATTTGGGTGCAAATGCTATATCTTAAGAAAGGGTGTTCGACTTTCTAAATTTGCTAGTCGATGTGATGTTGGTTTTCTCGCTAGGTTATTCTTCAAATAGCAAAGCATATCGTGTCTTTAACAAAACAAGTGGTATTGTTGAAGAAAGGCACGGTGTACAATTTGATGAAACTAACGGCTCTCAAGAAGAGCAAGAAGATCTTGATGATGTAGGTAATGGAGCTCTTATGGAAGCAATGAAGAATATGCAAATTGGGGACATTAAGCCTAAAGAAGATCAAAGTGAACCATCATCATCCATGAGAGTTGAGCCACCTACCTCTTCCGTGACAAATGAAATTAATCAAAATCAAGAAGATGTCAAGGAAGGTGATCAATCATTTAATCTACCTCAAAGGATCCACAACGCAATAGCCAAAGACCACCCAATAGACCAAATATTGGGTGAAGTAAGCAAAGGTGTCCAAACTCGCCTCGTATTGCTTCTTTTTGTGAACATTACTCTTTTGTTTCCTCTTGGAACCAAAGCGTATAGATGAAGCACTAGAAGATCCGGATTGGGTGAATGCTATGCATGAGGAGCTAAATAACTTCACCAAATGATGTTTGGACAATGGTGGAAAGACCCGAGGAGCATAATGTTATTGGCACAAAATGGGTCTTTCGGAATAAACAAGATGAAAATGGAGTTGTGGTAAGAAACAAGGCAAGGTTAGTTGCTCAAGGATATACTCAAGTTGAGGGTTTAGATTATGATGAAACATTTGCACCGTAGCAAGACTTGAGTCTATTCGCATTTTACTTGCTTTTGCATCATGCTTTGATATTAAATTATTTCAAATGGATGTTAAAAGTGCTTTCCTAAATGGCAAAATATCCGAACTTGTTTTTGTTGAACAACCTCCAGGTTTTGAAGATCCCAAAAATCCTAATCATGTGTATAAACTCTCAAAGGCGCTATATGGTTTAAAACAAGCTCCTAGAGCATGGTATGAGCGCCTTCGAGATTTTCTACTCTCTAAGGGATTCAAAATCTAAAGGTTGATACAACTTTGTTTACCAAAATTATTGATGGTGACTTCTTTGTTTGTCAAATTTATGTTGATGATATAATTTTTGGTTCTACTAATCAAGATTTTTGCAAAGAATTTGGTGATATGATGTCTAGGGAGTTTGAGATGTCAATGATAGGAGAACTTAGTTTCTTCCTTGGACTTCAAATCAAACAACTCAATGATGGGGTTTTCATAAGTCAATCCAAGTATGTGAAGGATTTACTCAAAAGATTTGGCATGGATGACGCAAAGCCCATCAAGACTCCTATGGCTACAAATGGACATCTTGATCTAAACGAAGGAGGTAAATCTATTGATTTAAAGCTTTATAGGTCTATGATTGGTAGTTTGCTTTATCTTACCGCATCTAGGCCCGATATCATGTTTAGCGTTTGCATGTGTGCACGTTTTCAATCGGCTCCAAAAGAATGTCATTTAATGGCGGTCAAAAGAATATTAAGATATTTAAAGCATTCCTCAAGTATTGGGCTTTGGTATCCAAAAGGTGCTAAATTTGATTTGATTGGATATTCAGATTCGGATTATGCGGGGTGTAAAGTGGATAGAAAAAGCACCTCAGGAAGTTGTCAATTCTTAGGTAGATCCTTAGTGTCATGGTCTTCTAAGAAACAAAACTCGTTGTTCTTTCCACCGCCGGCCAATATGTTTCGCAGTAGTTGTTGTGCACAATTGCTTTGGATGAGGCAAACATTGATGGACTATGGAATATCATTTGATAAAATGCCTCTTTTGTGTGATAATGATAGTGCAGTGAAAATAGCCAACAACCCTGTCCAACATTCAAGAACCAAGCATATAGATATCCGCCATCATTTTCTTAGAGATCATGTGTGCAAGGGAGATATTGAAATTAGCCACATTTGCACTGAAAATCAATTAGCAGATATCTTTACCAAACCTTTAGATGAAGGCCGTTTTTGCCTATTGAGGAATGAGTTAAACGTCATTGACTATTCAAATGTCGCTTGAACTCTTGTCACATGCACTTTGGGTCTTAGTTGCATTTTTGTCTATTTTAAGATGTTTTTACTCAAATTTTCGCTCCAAATGTGATATTTTAGTAAAAATTACTTTATTATATAGACATTAGTCTTTTCATTGCATAATAATCCTGAATGATACTTGGTTGAGTGCAAAAACTAAGGATTATTTGCAAAATCTTCAAATTCAACTTCTTCTTCCACCGGTGTCAGATAATCGAACTTCCGCCTCCAGCGCGGAACTTCCGGTGTCCGGAACTTCCGCAGTTGTGTTGCGGAACTTCCGTTTTTCAGCCACTTCCGAAGTATCAGGATAATCGGAACTTCCGCCGTTGAAAAGTGCGGAACTTCGCTTCCGAACTTCCGCGTTGTATCGCGAACTTCCGCTTCCGTAGTCGAGAAGCATTTATTGCTGCGTTGGTCCGTTCCTTAACTCTCTCCACCGCCTCTTTGTTGACCCGAGCTCCCCTCTTCTCCTCTCTTCATCTCCACCGAAACTCTTTGATTCGTTCCTCGGTTTTTCTTCAATCTCAACCGATCAACTGATTCCCCAGGGTTCAATCATCCATTCTCTCAAGGTATCTCCAATTTCTTTTGGATTTTCACCTCTTATGAACCCTAGGATAAGATTTTGGGAAAATCAAATGTTGTTGAAATCATGGTTGATTCTTGGGAAAATAGGTTTATTCAAGATTGTATGATGTATATGCATCGAATCCATGGACTCAATCCATCCAAATACTGAAAATCCAAAATTCCTATTAACCTAGAATCGGCTCAGATAATCGGAACTTCCATTGTTGAAAACGCTGAACTTCCGCAGCGGTAGTTCCGGTGCAACTTGCGAGCTTCCGATTGTCCCGATGTAAATGTAAAATCCCATTTTCATTTGATTCAACCTTTGACACTTCATCCATTGTTGTTCTTGAAGATGCCGAGGATGAAGGTGTCGATCCCGGCACTATTCAGATGTCAAGCATCTTCTTCAAGAAATGAGGAAGAATCGATAATTCAGATCGAAGAAAGTGAATCAGAGAAGAATCAATATGAATCGATGAGGAACTAGGAGAACCTAAGAGATTGAAATTGATCTTAAGGGACTCACAAGAGATGATTACACGCTTCTTGAACTAAAGATCAATATTCACTTCCAGAAACCGTGATGACCCTCGATTTCATACCAAGTTTCAAAGACAAGTCTATGATCTTTTCTATGGACCAAACAAACCTTTTGTCGATCACAAGTATGTTAATTGGTCCTACCTAAACGGGCTTGACAAATATGAGGGTACCTACAGCTCTTTCAATGAGCCGATTCACAACTTTGTGGCAATAAAATGCAATTATAGTGATGAGATCATCCGACGCTTTATGCCACAGTGTGCATTCCTCCCGACTTTTCTCACTCACTTGGATGACAGAACAAGTGAGATATTCTTGCACAAAGCGTGCTTTTGAAAATGCATCAACATCCAATAAGCGAATATGAGCAAATCTATGATGGAACAGCTTCTCCTCTTTCGGCTTGGATGAATTTTATGACACCACACGTAGATTTGTCCTGGTAAGATCACAGACTTCTTCCTATTCCCACTTGGTAAATAGGATCATTAACCATACCATGTTACCAAAGAGCGGGAATTATGATGCAATTAGAGGACATGTTTGGAATATATTGGAATGCATCATGCATGGAAGAAAGTTTGATGTTGTGGATGTTATCATAAGGAGATAGCAGAACAAAGAATGATCGAGTCAAACGGATAAACTTTGCACCCTACATTATGGCTTTGATCATTAAACAAACTGGATATAATGGAGTTTTACCTTCAAAGACATAAAGCCTATAAACCAAGAGAAGGTCCTCCAATTCCTGCCAATCTTAGGCGTGCTCCAGCAAGTACAGAAGTCGCACCTCCTGCCGCCGCTTCGCTCCTCCACAAGGTATAGCCACTATGGATCAGATTTATGCCACCTTGTTGGAGATGAGGGCATCCCAGGATACCTTCCAGGCAGTGACCACCTCTAGACTGGATGCGTTTGAGGCAGCCACCTTTTCCAGACTGGATGCTTTCCAGGAGGCGACCACTTCGGACTCGACGCACACCGCCGGCCTTGACGCGCTTTCACCAGATTCGCAGAGCGCTTTCGCCACTGCTCGGTTTGACGGCGTCGCCTTCGTTCTCCTCCCGTGGTCCTCCCACGATCCTCCTGTCGCTCCTCCTGTTGATCTTCCTGTTCCTCCAGTTGATCCTCCACAAGATCCTCCTGCGGAGTGACCCTTTTTGGCCTTTGATGACAAAGGGGGAGAGAAGAGTGTGTTAGTGAGAGAGAGCTAGACTTATCTATTATGATATTGTAATATATTGTGTCATTTTGACTATGGCTTGTAATGTTGTGTTATCTTATATTTTGTTGTACTTGGATCTTTGATTAATGATGAATGACTATGTGATGTGAATGCTCTATCTTTATTGTCATTTGTTCTCTTCCAAGTAACAATGTTCTACGTAAACTCATGAAATTTCTCGAAAATCCAAACATGTGCTTTACATTATCTTCTACTCAATATGCACATGTTAAGGGGGAGCTTTACATTTTCAAACCAACTTTCTCTCACAACTTTATTGTGTTGTCATCAATTACCAAAAGGGGAGATTGAAAGCATCTAGGCCCCTAAAAATTGTATTCGTAATTAATGACTTTATGTGAATATGGGACTAACATGTTTGTTGAAGTGATTACAAGGCATAGTCCCAAATGTCAAAGTAAAACCAAGGAGCTGCATGTCAAAGAATGATGAGAAGATGGAGTTGATCTCAAAGACAAGGTACAAATAGACTAGGACCCCTTTTAATTTTACCGGTCTTTGGAGTATGGAGGAAGACCGGATTATAGGATAAATGTCGTACTATTAAGGGGGAGCTTGTCTAGTAGCTTGAAAGCATCTCATTATGCCTTTGGATCAACTTAGGATCATGCATGTTCTTTTGGTTTGTTTTAAAAGAAAAATCTTTTCTCGAAACATAATCGGAAGTTCCGCATGTATATCATGGAACTTCATTGTCTGTTGTTCAAAAAGCTGCGGCTTGATTTTTCCAGAGCATCCTTTTCGGGACTTAGCCAAATTCTCAAGCGCGAAGTTCCGCAATGAAATGAGCGGAAGTTCGATTAATCGCTGTTCAAAATGTGCGGCTTGATTTTTCCAGAGCATCCGCTTTAGGACTTAGCCGATTTCTCCAGCGGAAGTTCCGCAATGAAATGAGCGGAAGTTCGATTAATCGGTTGTTCAAAAATGTGCGGCTTGATTTTTCCAGAGCATCCGCTTTAGGACTTAGCCGATTTCTCAAGCGCGGAAGTTCCGCAATGATAAGAGCGGAAGTTCGATTAATCGGTTGTTCAAAAAATATGCGTTGATTTTTCCAGAGCACCCTTTTAGGACTTAGCCGTTTTGCGAGTGCGGAAGTTCCACAAAAGCGGATCTTCCGATTAATCTAAGAACCAAATCTTGTTGGCGGAAGTTCGCACATAAATCCAACGGCTAGTTCGAGCATTTAATGCTCACCGTAATGACCGCTATAAAGCACTCGAGTGAAGTGCGGAAGTTCCGCACCTTGTACTGCGGAACTTCCGATTTTCCTGAGTTTTGCCTGATTTTCTGCATAACGGTCATATTTGGTTGTTGGGGGTATAAATACACCCCCACCAGCTCAAGGACGCGTTGTTGAGCATTCATTCAATTCATTTGAGCCTTGAGCACTCCTCTCACTCCTCATTTACTCTCTTTGCACACATTTGTGAGGTAGTGAGCAAGAACAAGAGCATTGCATTCTTAGTTGATCCATTGGCTCTTGATTGTCGTCAAGTGAAGTTCAAGTTCTATTCTCTTGGTGCTTGTCGGCACCTAGATGACTTGGCGAAGGTCGCTCGGTGATCTCTTCAAGGAAGCTTGTGAAGAGACCCGTTGCCGTTTGTGATTGGTCGGTGTTCACCAACTCCGGAGAGGAGGAAGAACAACCAAGTGATCGAGGGTAGGCTTAATTTGTGGAGCCGGCTTGAGTGGTCAAGCTTCCTCAACGTGGACTAGTGAAGATCGACAAATCTTCGATACCACGGGAAAAACCCCCTTGTCCTTGTGCGGTTAATTCTTGTCTTTACTTATTGCACTTATTTTGTAGCTCATAGATTGTGTTAAATATCTTTGATTAGAGTATCTTGCTAATTTCGGTAATTTGATTAAGAAAATTTAGAAACCTCCTATTCACCCCCCTCTAGTCGGTTATCCTTGATCCTACAGTAATGCACTTTGACTTCGCTCAAATGGCTAAACACATTTGCCCATTCGAGTGCAATTCCAACAAAGGATATAGGTGATATTCTCAACAAGTTGCAAAATACATTTGCCAACTTTTAGAATCAACACCACAAGGAATAAGGTACATGGACTTACGCCATTTGCAAAACACATTTGCAAACTTAAGTCACATGCTACGAGAAATCAAGCATGAGCATCAACTATTTGCAAAACACATTCGCAAATAATAGTATCATGCCACAAGGCTAAGGTGCATGGACTTCAACCATTTGCAAAAACACATTTGCAAATTATAGTCACATGCTATAAAGATTAAATGCACGAGTCTCGGCTATTTGCAAAACACATTCGCAAATAATAGCTCAATGCATAGATGAGCTAGAGCAAACACAATGAGCTATCAACACATGACTAACTCATGCTACTAGTCAAGACCACTCTTAATAGTACGGTAATCCTATACTAGCAATCTGGTCTTCCAACCAAACTCCAAGACCGGTAAAAGACTATGAACACATTCTTAGCCCTAGCTAGTCATACCTTTGCCTTGCATTCTTCTTGAATGCTTGATGACTCACATCATCACTTCAAGTACAGGTCCTTGACTTTGATAATCATCAACACATGATGTTCTTCTTCACTTCGGGATCTTGTCTTGAGTATCATCAACACATGATGATTTCTTCATCCCGAGTCTTGATATGCATCAACACATGATGCATTCTTTCACTTGACCTCCATCAACGCATGATGGGTCTTCTCTTGACTGATGTGCATCAACACATGATGCATTCTTTACTCCAAGTTTTGATATGCATCAACGCATGACGCATCCTTCATTAGACCTCCATCAACACATGATGGGTCTTTTCTTGACTAGATGATCCACTCATGATCATCTCCTCTTCTTTAACATCATCGACACACGTTGATTTTCTTTTTCTTCAAGCTCTTCATATGCATCAACATATGATGCATCATTTACTCAAATCTTGACTTGATGATCAACTCATGATCATCCCAAGTCTTCATTATCCTGGAACATAACATATTCATCCAACTCATGAAAATGTTAGTTTCACAATATGATAATCATTAATTACCACATCATACCATTAACTCATAATGGTGGGACAAGATACGTCAATCTTTCCCTCTTTGGTAATTGATGATAACCACTTCAATTACACATAAATTGAATGTAGATAAAAGTAACACTACATGAGTATATATGAACTACACAAGTTATATATACTTCAACATGAGTATACAAGAACTACACAAGTTCTATATACTCACAACATGAGTATACAAAAACTACACAAGTTATATATACTCAAAACATGAGTATACACAAACTACACAAGTTTTGTATACTTAAACGGATATGTTTCAAAGTAAAGATCTCAAATACATGTGGAAATCGGAATATGGATCAATACTGATGAAACCACATAATATAGAGTGAACTCCCCTAAATGTGTGCATACACAAATGTGTAAATAGAAACATATGCACATATTCAAGTTTAACTTATGGTTAAGTTCAACCTATATTTTGGATCCGAGGAATGCAACAATATATAAGAGTATAAGTCGAATGCATACCTCGTTGAATTTCACCTTTATATCCAAATGAGACTACACAAGATAATACTAGACAAGAGAGTTAGTCTCATATTTGGATTTATCATTAATCACTAAAACATTCCATTAACTCATAATGGCGGGTCTAGATCCTTCACTAATTTACCGCAACTAATTAAGAACACAAATTTAATAATGCTTAAATGATGGGGACTAAATTAATTATGCCTAACTAACTACAACTAATTACTTACGACTAATTAACTAATTAGCTAGCTACACATTTAATAAAGATAATACATAGAAATCACCTATTGATATGACTGCTAATGACAGCTCTAAACAACATTTAATCCTCTACTTAAAGAAAAACCGAAACTGCGAGAGAAAATGAGTGCGAGAGAAAATGAGTGAGTGCGAGCGAAGAGCCTCGCTCGCAACACCGCATTTACAGTGAAGATGAGAGTGCAGTCTGTTAGGAGGGAAATGACTGCGGGGACTGCATGCATGCATGCGAGGGGTAGATGTGACAGACAAGGTATGAGGGAGCTTTCGGTGTGCTTTCGGCTCGTCTGGCTGCATGCGGGACGGATCTTGTATCTACATGCTCCCTGAAGAATCTTGTGTGTAATATTGTGTCTTGTCTGAAGCATGCGAGGACGGTACAACGCGTTGCCGTCCATCCCAAGGACGGATGGCCACAAGCGCGCCATGTCGGGCTGCCGTCCTAGGCGCGGACGGATGCCCAATCTGCTGTCCAGGAGAGGGACGGACGGCAAGGATGGCGTCACATGGCCTTGTCTGAACGCCTAGGGTGCGGACGACGGGGCTCCGTCCAATGCGCGGACGGACGCCTGCCACGTGGTGCTGTCCGAAGGCGGTAGGGATGGACGAGGATGTTCGTCCGTGGGTGGTGCGGACGCACTGATGTGGCGGCACGGGAGCCGTCCATGCTACCTATGGACGGTTTTGGACACAGATAGTGCTATTTCTGCTAATCGGTGTCCAAACAGCGCCAATTGGGGAAAAAAATTCCCACTACGCGTGATACATCTATATATTTGCATGATATATCTACCACCAACCTTGATCTCACAACAACTCTTAACAACTGGGGAAAAGGACAATTTAGCATGGATCGATTGATCTAGCTTTGTGTGTGTATATATATATAAGGACAATTTAGTATTAGAGTATCTTATAATTAATATTTTAAGTATACTGAGAATGATAAAAAAGTATAACATGTTCGTTTAAACGGTATAATATGAGCGTAATTTGCCGACTGATGCTACACAGGCCGTGTCGTGCCATGCAAGATATTCACACGTCAGCTTGCCAGCCGAGGTCATAACCCAAATGCGACATGGTACATCATGTCATGTAGCCTGACCAATCCTGACACGATACGACATGGTACATGCCCGACAAGCACGGCCCATTCGAATATGTCTACATACATCAGGCCAAATATGTGGGCATATCGATGAAAAGCGGAGAGAGGGAGGAATAACGCGTCGGCAGGAACAACGTCGCCTCTTCACGAGAAGAAAAGGCGAAGTGATGGAGTTTAAACAGTGAGGATCCATGCACATGGCTAGTCTTTTCACGAGAAGAAGCGACGCGAAAAGACAGAAGAATCAAAGTTTCCTTCGGGAGCAGAGCATTAGGACTACAATAGAAAAGGGAAAGGGAAAGGAAAAGGTGAAATCATACAGAGTGTAACTAACGTGCTCTATGCTTTATTTATTCGTGCGTAAATTAATAAGGAGTGAAGAGTGAACACAAGCCTACCTGCACACATGGGGCCTGACTGGTCATAAGCATGACAGGGAGCATCTACATGTATGGTCACAAAGAAGAAAAGCAGAGCAAATGGCACCACTTGTGCAGTACTAGCTTTTACACCTGTTTTGACAGATTTGCCCCCTTCATTTCTCATGGAAGAAGAAGAAGAAGAAGAAGAAAAAAACCACCCCAGTGTGCTATATAATATAACCACCTCAGAGAACTTAGGACCAAAGAGACACACACTGGGCCTAGGAAAGAACCAGAGCAAGCAACTAACATGAGCTCCCTGACCATGAAGTTCTTGTTCTTCACCTCAGCACTTGCCATCCTTACCCTTCTCCCCATTGCCGCTGTAGGTGCCGGCCTGAAGGTCGGGTTCTACAGCAAGACCTGCCCATCAGCAGAGACCCTGGTGCAGCAGGCAGTGTCTGCCGCCTTCAGGAAGAACAGCGGCATCGCTGCCGGCCTCGTCCGGCTGCACTTCCACGACTGCTTTGTCAGAGTATGTGCTGCACTCTACACTTGCATAGTTATTATAGATACATGCTTAACCATCTTTCTAACAGTAAGAAATACTATATCATATTTTTCACTAACTTGATATAAAAGAGATATGTACTGAATTGGCCAGCCAAGTGTCATTGACTGTCATTGTACATTGACTAGTATGCCGACTCTTAAGCAAAAAGCCTGTGGACATTAGTTCCATACATGCAACTTAAGAGGTTTTATTTATTGTTGGTCCGAGACATGTGTGTACGACAATTGACAGGTCGACAACGATTAGAGACAGTGATGATTTTGACCATGTCCAATGTCACTGCAGATCTCCCTTGAAACCATGCCCACTACCAAGTACTGCAGATCTCCCTTGCTAAATGTGTAGCTGGAGAGTGTCAAGTGTGGTCTACATATACTCTCTAGAACAATAAAAGCAAGACAGATTTGGATGAAGGCGTAGCATATCAGCAGCCCAGCACAGTTCCCTTTGAAATGATGCTTATTTTGCATCCACAAATAACTCTTTAAAAAAGGAATCAAATTGGACTCATGGGCCATGGCACACAGTCTACTAACAATCACAAATTAATCATTTGAAAATCAGACTAGCTGGACGGATGGTGATAATCAATCTTGAACTGTCAATACCTCTTTTGTTTGTGAAATAAAAGTAAGGATATGCTGAAGATTATCTCATGCCTGCCATGAGGGCTAATGCATCATACTGAGCCAACATTCATCTAATGTCATCAACTCATCATACATAAAAACTCTCTCTACGTGTGTCTACAGGGCTGCGACGGCTCTGTCCTTATTGACTCGACAGCAAACAACCCTGCAGAGAAAGATGCACCACCCAACAACCCTAGCCTCCGTGGATTCGAGGTCATCGACGCTGCAAAGGCGGCCATCGAGGCCCAATGCCCCAAGACCGTCTCCTGCGCTGACATTCTCTCCTTCGCTGCGCGAGACAGCGTTGCGCTAACAGGTAACATTACTTACAAAGTACCCGCAGGGCGCCGCGATGGCAGAAAATCCATTAAACAGGATGCCATTGACAACCTCCCCGCTCCATCCTTCAATGCGTCTGAGCTGGTCCACAGCTTCAACCTCAAGAACCTCACAGACGAGGACATGGTCGTCCTGTCTGGAGCTCACACCATAGGTGTCTCGCACTGCTTATCCTTCAAGGACCGGCTCTACAACTTCAGCAAAACCAGTGAGGTATAACGGTGTTCAAAACTACAGTTTTACAGAGTTCAACATTTTCCTTTTGGAGCTTATGTTATGCATCTAATCTTTCTTCTTGTAAACACTTGCTCTGCTACCAGGTTGATCCTACAATAAGCTCTGCCTATGCCTTCCTGCTCAAGAATATATGCCCTTCCAACACCAGCCAGTTCTTCCCCAACACGACAATCGCAATGGACATCATCACCCCAATGGTACTCGACAACAAGTACTACGTGGGGCTGACAAACAACCTAGGCCTGTTCATATCAGATCGGGAATTGCTCACAAACTCGACCCTGAAAGCATCGGTTGACGAGTTTGTGAAGAGCGAGAAGAGGTGGAAGAGCAAGTTTGTCAAGTCAATGGTGAAGATGGGCAACATCGAGGTGCTGACGGGAACACAAGGAGAGATTAGGCTCGACTGCAGGGTCATAAACAGTGGGAGCACTGGTCTTGAGCCTAGGACTGGCTTCGACTCTGGTGAATTCACTGAAATAGCAACAAACTAGTGGGTGTGTGCACAGTGTGTTCTTCAGTAAGCCAATAAGTCCTCAGTTTAGGTTGTTGCTTTTGAAAATAATAAAAGAAAACAAACATACAAAAAAAACTGGGGAAAAAAAAGATTGTTCTGTTTCCTGTTTTGTGTCGTGTTTGGATTAGTGTTTGTGGTACTAATGCAAGAAAATAATTTTCAACAAAATGTTGCTCACCAGAATGTGTTGTGCATTTAAGCAAGATGGCAATGGCTATTGTGTTCTTTAGTAGTTACCGGATTCACTATAAAACCCCGCGAACCGGATTCGTCGAACCCGAACCGGTTTACGGTATAGGGTTCGTGTTCACAGTGAAAATTGAAAGAAAAAGTGGTGAACTATGAACTCAAATCCCGTACCGCGACTCGAACGAATCGCACTTCTAGTAACTACGTTCTTTACAATAACTTCCTAATACAGGAAATAAAAAGGATGTTGGGGGTGCTTTCCATACAGCAATGACCTAAATAATGGTTGAGATATGGCCCTATTTCTGATCTACTCGGTTGCCAACTGCTTGACTTTGGTTTTAATGCAGCAAAACAGATATTCCAGCGTACATTACTTACATTTTAAGCAGTATCCAGTTAAAAGTTATTATCTGGTGCTTAGTAGCAAGAACAAGCAAGCAACAACTAATTGAAGAACAGTGGTCAAATAAATATCTCTGGATATTGTTTCTTCTTGACCTGACGCAGCATCATTGATTTTCTGTTTTGACAACCAGTAATATTAATTGAGCTTTGGATCATTATTTTTAAGTTTTAACCAACAGTCCATGGTCACCAATAATGTTCTTATTTGTCCAAATTGATTAACGCAAGGACGTACAATTATCCCATATTATAGTCATCGATCTTGGTGTGTTTGAACACAAACATGTGACACCAAATGCTGAATTTTATGCCATTATTGTGGTCAAAGTTGTTTCCTACCTCTTTTTCTTCTTCTTTGGTTTGGTCCCCTCTTCTTGGCTACCTCCGGTTTTTCCAGATATGCATTCTTTCCACAGAATCTTTGATAACTGTTGGATGTATATGTTAGCAGCGAGCCCTCCGCCTCCCATCCAGGCGGGCGCCGCGGGGGTGGTGGCCTCAGGTGACGAGCAGAGGATGCAGCAGCTCGCAAGGGTGCTCACGTCGCTGGGGTACAACGAGATGGCATCGACGGCGCCGCTCCTCGCCGACTCACAGGTCCTCACGCGAACTCTGCTCTGCTCGCGTCCGAGCGACCTTGCTCCAGCGCCTCCGGATCCCACGCCGCCGAGTCTCCCCCAGGCTGCGCCGCCGTGCCCCCGACGCCTTGACGCCGCTGCCTCCCGAGCACCGCTTTCCCCGAGCCCTCTGCTCTAGGGAGCGCCTTCGCCCGAGCTTAGTTCTTCTTCCTCGGGCTACGCCCCCGCAGCTCTGCGCGCCCGACGCCGCCCTCCGGCTGCCTCTGACCGTGGCCCCTGCCTCAGACTAGCTCGCGTGGGCTCCCCTGCTATGCATCCCGCCCGCCGTCTCAACGAGCTGAAAATCACGAGCTTGGTGGAGTATAAGAGAATCATTTTAGCATGTTTTTATTTTGTGCCCTCACTTTTTGTATGTGATAGGAGTGACACGCGTAAGTAAGAATACAGAATCTCAAGTGTTAATATACTCTAAAGCAGCAATTTTCTCAGACATCGCGAGCTACTACTCAGAGTAAGTAGCAGCCTCACGGTAGGTCGTAGGATCAGAAAGAGCAACAGATACGATATCGTAGCGCTCAGGAGGACTGACAGTGCGACGATCACGAAGATTGTATATGGGAAGAGAAGGTGGAGCAGGACCCAGTAAGGACGGAGAAAAAGAGCTGAGAATAGGGCCCAGAAAAGACGGAGGCTCAGCTGGAGAAGGAGTAGGCTGAGGACGATGAGAGTAGGGTAGGAGAACGGGTGGAATCTCAACAAAAGAGTTGGAAGAAAACTCCGACAGAGAGGGAACCAGAGAAAAAAAAAGTTGAGAACAGAGCCCAGCAAAGACGAATGCTCAACTAGAGAAGGTGTAGGGCGAGGACAGCGAGAGTATTATAGGGTGAAGGGGGGACCTTAACAAAAGAGCTAGAAGGAAACTCTGGAGGAGAGGGAACAGATTGAGGCGGAAGGGAAACAGAAGTGGAAAGCTAAGTGTTAGAAAGGACATCAACTCAACAAGAAAATCTAAGCTAACAGTAGAGGGACGAAGCTAGTAAGGCAAAGACTCATCGAAGGTGGCGCCTCCTCCTTCCCCGAACCAAGCCGAACAGGCTTATCTTCTTCGCGCTCCGCCTCCTCTATTTTCTCTACCCCGACGTGCCGCCAGATGCCTCTCCGACGAGCCATCCTAACGTGTCGCATCGTCGCCGCCCTTGAGCCATTGCTCGAGCTCGCGCTGATCAACGCCCGAGCTTGCGCTTCGCCACCCCCGGGCTTCTGGCTTTGCTCCCGCCGCCCCCAAGCTCACCCGGGCCGCCCGATCTCGTGCTACGCCGCCCCCGATCCCCTGGCTGCCAACTCTGCTCCCACCTTCCCCGAGGTCACCTGGGTCGCCGAATCTCCTCCCGTCGAGCACCCCTGCTCCCGCCACTCCGTGCTGCCCCGAACCATGTCGCCTCGAATCCCCGCCCCCTCTGCTCAGGATTTCGCCGCCGGCTCTCCTCCACCGAGCCTGCGACCCTTGAGGACGGTCGGCCCCAAATTTGACACCCCTGCTCCCTTTGCTCTTCCTGGCACCGAACCACTGGATCTGGGACTACCACCCCTCTGCTCAGGAAGCGGCGGTAGCAGTGAACAGTAAACAAGAGTGGGCTAGGGTTTTTGATATAGAGCCATTCCAATGGACTAAAAAGCCAATATAACATGTACAGGTGTAGGTGAATATACAGAGAACACCCTAAGCAATTTACATATCTAACACATGACAATGATAACTAGTTGACTATAGTGCAAGGCTTCAAAGCAGTTTGCTAAGGTGCACTGACCACTCGTGTTCCCCATTGTTCAATATGATGTAGGATGTTGAATCAACGTATGAATACTCATAGCCAAGGTTATTAAAAGTCGAGTCGAGTCGCAAGGGAGCGACTCGTCGATTGTTGCTGCTGCTACTACTACCACAGAGAAAAACAGAGCATGAGTGAGCAGAGGCAGAGCGTAGCGCAAAAACAGAGCAAGCAAGGACCAAAGAAAGGAGAGGACAGTGACTGCGGCGGCGGGAAGCTAGGGCTCCGCTCGGCGCTCACCCTCGCAGCACGGGCAGTGGCGGCGGCGGCATTGTGGATGGGAGACAGGGGAGGGCCGAGGAGGAGGATGGTCGATGGTGACTGGTGGTAGCGGGAGGCTAGGCTCCGCCCGACGCTCGCCCTTGCAGCACAGCAGGCGGCGGCGTCGTGGACGGGGGGATAGGGGAGACAAAGGAGGGCCGAGTTAGCAGGATGGAGACGGCTGGCGACCGGCGGCGACAGGCTAGGGCTCCCCTCGCCCCCGAAGCAATGGCGGCGGTGTCATGGGGAGCGGGGGAGACCGGACTCGTTCGGTACGGCGGGTTCCTTGAACAAGGAATGAAAAGTACATTAAGATTAGTAACAGCAGAGAACCCAACTCTTTTACACAGATACAGGATACAGAGCACTTGTAAACAACACATAACACGATACCACAACTAGAGCAAGCCAGAAGCTTACACTACTACTACTACTACTATACTAGAACTACTATACTAGAGTAGCACACAGTCACTTACATAGCTCTTAGCAAGCACAACCTTAGACCCTGAACCACAAAGTCAGGCAGGCACCCCCACCTTATCACGGCTTCGCAGCACCGTGAATGCCGACCGCGCCACCACCGGGCGTCAACGGCGAGCCACCAATGCGAGGGACAGGGAAGGAGCTAGAGCCCGGCATCCCACCGAAGCCGACCTGTGGGGTGACGCCATTCGGGCCTGGAAAGACCCAGCTGATCGTCGGGCCAGGGTAGAAGCCACCGTACCCGAAGACGTTCTGGGGCCTGTAGGGCTTGGGCTCGGCGGGGATGTCCCTTGCGCCATGGCACGCGAGGGAGGTGGCAAGCAAGAGGCCAAGAACAAGGCTCACACTAACACTGCTACCTCTCTCCATTGCTGCTGTTTCTGCTTACAGACTCGGATTGGCTTGACAAGAACCTAGGTGGTGGGTGCTCAGCCCCGTCATTTATAAGCAGCAGTGCACAGTGCATGGCTGGAGCTGGAGTCATTTATCGATGAGCACCAACTGACCAGTAGCAAGGGCATGTTTGGCTGGATGTGTGACCTGATCTGCATTTCTCTGCAGCAACACCAGTCTTGTGTTTCTTTGCAGCAACACCCACCTGTCAGTGACCGTAATCACACCAGCAACAAAGGCATTGACTACAGGCAAACCACAGTACAATAAATCAATGATTTGACCATAGAGCTCCAGACATCGCTTAGTTACCCTAGTAAGTGCACTTCTGGCTTAAATGAAGACCATAAAGCCACAAGGACTTGACCTACTTAAAATGACTTATGCAGGGATTAGTACTACGATTTGATGCTGGGTGTATAGTGCCCTGCGTGCAAATATCGAGGACTGTAAGGACGGGAGGAAATGAGGTTTCAGAGTTGCAGTAAAAGAGCATTCATATCAGGGCAGTGACAGCTCTAATTTACTTCTCCACAGGTACCCAACCACCCACATTTAAACAACCATGATTCATGTCATGTCTGCAGCAAATCAGGGAGAGTAAAATCAGAATTCAAGGCATCCTCAGCTTTGCGGCAGACCAAGCCAATACGAAATCGACAAGCATTTTGCCCATCAAACAGAGAAGAAGAAGAGGGCAAAAGTTGACTGGTTTTTTTTTTCTTTCTCTTAAACAGTAAGTTTTCCATCTGAGTTATGATAAAAGTTTGAGTTGAGAACAAGTAGGAAAAATTGAAGTCATGCATATTTTTGTAATGGACTTTAGCTCATAACAAGGTAAACACCGTTAGGATGAAGGCCAAACGATGTTGGTTTGGTGGGATGGACGATTAGACTATCGATTGAGATGATAGAATCTTGGAAGGGGGACTAGATTAATTTATCTTTCTTGTTTGATTGATAATGGATACATGCTACTCTTTTTATATGGATGACCGGACTTGACCCCTAAAAATAATACCTAAGTAAACCTATCTCTAACAATCCAATCCAATAATAACTTACCTAATGAATAGATAATATAAAACGCATAATAGATAGTTTCCTAAATAATAAATCTTTCCTAATAATTATGGGTAGTGTTCACACGTCAACAGTAACCCGTCCTATGACAACTACTCCCCTCCTTTCACGACAGCTCGTTCTCGAGCTGTGGTGGCAGCCATGGCTAAAGCCCTAGGAGACCCTATATTGACGAGATGTTGCAATGGCTACATGAGTCATTGGAGATCGTTGCCTCCATGCGTGGTTGCAACAAACTTATCGGTCGCTGCGGCAGGCATGACAGCAACCCTGGCGGTGCTACGGTGGCCACGACGGACTTCAGCAAGGCCGTGGTGGGCTCTGGCAGTGTAACGGTAAGACATGAAAGTGCGGCAGCTGCCGCAGCAGACTTCGGCGGCACTGCTACCACTGCGATCATCTTCTCTACGTCGGCCGGAGGTAGCGTCGCCATCGCCTCCTGATGTGACGTTGTAGCTGCTGGAAATAGCGTAGCCACCACCTCTAGGTGCGCCGCCGCAGTTGCTGGAGGTAGCTCCGCCGCCGTCGTGGAAGGCATCACCACCCCTGCAGAAGGCATTGCCACCACCGTGGGAGGCTTCGCTGTCGTCGCCACGGTCATCTTCTCCAAAGTGGCATACATGTCGAGGAAGATGGTCGCTATCTTCTTAACATTATCATTTGAAACTCATGGCTATATTGTTGGTGTTAGCCTTATCATAGCCAATGACTCGGCGACAGGTGGTCTAATCTGTCGCCATAACTATGGTAGTAGAAGTCGGGAAGGGATCGACTGCTCTAATACCAAATGTAACGAACCTTGGTTCATAACAGGGTAAACACCACTAGGAAAAAGGTCGGGCAGCGTTGGCTTGGTGGGATAAATGATTAGCTTATAGATTGGGATGATAGAACCTTGGAAGGTGAACTAGATTAATTCATCTTCTTGCTTGATTAATAATGGATACATATTACCTTTTTTTTATAAGGATGACCCGACTTGACCCCTAAAAAATAATCCCCTAAGGAAACATATCTCTAACAATTCAATCCAATAATAACTTGCCTAACTAATAGATAATATAAAACACCTAATAGATAGATTTCTAAATAATAAATCTTCCCTAATACTTGACCCCTAAGAAATAATCCCTAAGGAAACCTATCTCTAACAATTCAATCCAATAATAACTTGCCTAACTAATAGATAATATAAAAACACCTAATAGATAGATTCTTAAATAATAAATTTTCCCTGATAATTGTGGGTGGTCCCATCCCATGCCTTTTTTGCATATCTTTGCCTTACCTTTTGGTTATTTATCTTCTCCAATTAGGCAATTACTAGTGCAAAATCAGGTCAGGGCCTACCGATGACAATTTGCAACAGCCCAAGGTCCACTCAGTCTTTCGTCTCCTATTTGCACCTCCGTATACCAAAGACTCTATGTTTAGCCCTGTTTAGGTTTAATGCTACCATTTTACACCTTCCAATACCATGGTGGGACCAGGGTTTCAAAACCGGTTCAGGGGAAAATATCCTGTCAATAGGCTGCTATCGTTCCTGGCCGATAACTGGGCAATTTGCTAAACTCAGATTCAAATACAAATTTGAATTGACAATAGTTCCTGTGCAGCATAAACCGCTTCTCACCGCTATCACAGAATGTGGAATTCAAATCTGAAGTCATATTCAAATTTAAATTCCACTGGAAATGGGTGCATTTCTAAATCCCCGTTCCAACTAGAATTATCAGGAACCGGCAAGATTTGAAACCCTGCCAACAAACCTCCAAAGGTTTATATCGACCATACGCCAATGTTATGCAAAGGGGTTTATTTTCTAGGTTATATTTGTTACATATGTATATAACTTATGATGTTCTTTGCATATTACCTGCACTGTGCATGTTATATTGGTATTTGGTCTATTGGAATAGACAAGGGTTCTTATTCCAACATAGTATGAGAGCTAGGATTAGGGTAACCTATGGGGCCGTCGCCGCCGCCGACCCCGTGTCGTGCTCCTCCGCCCTGCTCTACCTTGCATGCGCGCCCGAAACAGAGCACTACTCTGTTTCTCTTCCCGCGCTGGCCGAAGCCCTCCCGCGATCCCGCGTGCCGCCAGAGCCTCCTCGCCACGGATCTCGCAACTCCCGCAATGGATCCACCCCGCCCGATCCACGAGCGCTCGAGCTCGACGACCGACACCGCTTGAGCTCCGCACAAGACTCGCTCAAGGCGCCTCCAACACCCAGCTTGTTGCCGCCACGCTCGATTCGGCACCCTCCACTCCAGCTGATCGCCTGAGCTCCCAAATGACCGCCGAGCACGAGTAAAATTAAGTTCACAATGTTTTAATTAACGCCTACATTCTCTATTTAGTTACTCTCAAATTTTCATAGAATTTTCAAATGTACCTACCATTTTCATTGTTTGCGAATTATTTAGCGTGCACGAATGAAAACAAAAAATTAAGTTCAGATGCATACCCTATTTAGCTACTTTGCAATTGTTACAGATTTTTAATAGGTATCTTTCCACTTTTCTTATTTAAAAAGTGTCTCTAACTGTGGATATCGTGAGGATATGTGCACGATCTTAGAATGATGAGTCAATTGGCAATGGCTTTGTTGGTTTGCAAAATCTCGCTTTGGTTTTGTTAAGGTCGCTGCACCACAAAGCGTCTCGATCGGGTGGCTCAAGGCGGTCGATCACCAGGAGAGGTCCGACCGCCGTGGTGGCCGGTCCGACCGATATGTTTAAAAGTGGTTTTTGGAGCTGATCCAAAAATAGGATGTGTAGGCAGGTGAGGGGAGTCTCCTGGATGTGGTCACATCATTTTTGGAGCTCCCAGTCAAAAGTTCTATTGAGTTGAAAATTCCGTAAGGTTTCGGATTTTCGTTGAAATTTTGGCTGTCCTTTCGCGCGTCCGACCGCCGTTAGGAATCGGTCCGACCGATCAAATCGGCGGACCGGTCAGGTGGCGGGCTCGATCACGATCACTTGAAGGTGAGCCTTCTTGGCATTGATGTGTTTTGATTGTGGTTATTGTATGCATGTCAATGCTTTATTGTTGCATATTGCATTGTGGAACTAACGGGTCAAGTTGTGAAGAACTTGTTCCTGAGACGCTTTGTTTGTCTATTGTCGCGCGTGTGGCTTGTAGGTCAATGACGCTAACGGTGAGGTGGATCGACTACGCTTGGAGAGCCGAGGTCCGTAACGATCAAGGATGCCGGTGAGGTCGTGTGACTCAAGCATGGTGCGAATGGACAAGATGGATCGAACGGTAGTTCGGCACCGTTGGATCAAAGCGCGCAAGTCTGCAAATCTCTAGGAGTTTCCGATGGGATTCGGACGGAGAGTCTTGCCGATGTGATGAGAGCCACGATCAACCTACACGTGGTGAAGGTGCGAATGCTTCAACAGCTATGTGTGAGTGGGTCCCATGTGTGTGTGGGTCCCAAAAGTGAAACCCTAGGCTTCTCCTATAAATAGAAAGGGGGGAGATGTAAAACCCTCAAGCACTCATTTGGAGTCCTCCACCTTTTTCTAGGGTTTGGAGAGGAGAGGAGAGGAGAAGCTAGGGTTTGAGAGATTGTGTGTGCTCCTTGTGTGAGCTCTTGTCCTCCTTGAGGAGTGGCTTTGTAAGCATCTTGTGGGATCAATCAATCTTGTGATGCTTGTTTGAGAGATCATTTGTCTCCTTTGTGTTCAACTCTCTTTGATGAATTTGGTGCTTCCTTGATTCAAGGGTTTATGCTTGGTCTCTTGATCTATTTTGTCTTGCTTTGATGTGGGAATACACCTAGAATCATCTAGATCACCAACCCCACAAGCAAGTCTTGAATCAAAGATTTTCGTATTTCTAGGGTTTGTGCACTTCTTTGGTAAAACCTTAATAGATCGATTCTACGGTGGATCCAAGGATCGCCGCTAGAAATAGATCTCTAATATCCTTAGGAGGTGTGCTCCAAATTTGGTCAAGTTTCATTGGTCGAATCAAAAGTTGGACCAAATTTCGCTTTTGGATTTGGGTTGTGTATTTTGGTATCGACTAAATCGGTCTCGACGGTTTAGTAACGGCGTCCGACCGCCCGCCTTTCGATCGTTCGATAGTGGCGTGTCGAACCGATTTCAACGGTCCGACCGCCATTAGTAGCCGGCTCGATCGCCACAACCGCTCGGTCCGACCGCCATCCTCAAATGGCTCGACCGCCAAGATTGCACTAATCCTCCGAGATCATTTCTCCACATTTGTGTCGTGTGGTTAATCTGGTTATCGACCAAAGACAAAGCTTCCTTTGTGCGCTATCGATCTTTTAGCTTTCATAGCTAAAGGAGTAAAGTTCGTGTTGAATTTGATTAAAGTGAGAAATTTGAGAAAGCGCCTATTCACCCCCCTAGTCGCCTTTACCGGTCTTACACTAACATTTATGAAATATTTATCATGTCCAAATGGAAACAAAAATTAGATTCACAATATTTTAATTCAATTCTACATACCCTATGTACTTACTGTGGGTTTCTTACATAAATTTTAGAGGTGTATTGCTATTTTCTTAGTTTAAAAAGTATTTTTGCATTAACAGAATATTTAACATGCACAAATGAAAACCAAAATTAAGTTGGGATTAATTTGATTAAGCTCTACATACCCTATTTAGCTACTCTGTAATTTTTTATAGGCACCTTGCTACTTTCCTTGTTTGCAAAAGTGTCTCCAGCATTTACAAAATATTTTGCTGCGTATAAATGAAAACAAAAATTAAGTTAACAATATTTTAATTCAGCTCTACATACCCTTATGTACCTACTCTATATTTCTTAGAGAATTTTTAGAGGTGTCTTGCTATTTTTATAGTTTAAAATATATCTTCGGCATTAACATAATATTTACTGTGCACAAATGAAAACCAAAATTAAGTTGTGATTATTTTGATTAAACTCTACATACCCAATTTAGCTACTTTGTAATTTTTACATATTTTTAATAGGTATCTTGTTATTTTTAGAAGTGTCTTCCCACTTTCGACATTAACAAAAAAAAATTAATGTGTAAAAATAAAACCTACAAAGTATTCTTAGTATTTGGCGGATGTGTTATAAATCATAGGAGTAGCGCAACATAAATAATATCTATACGACGAACTAAACTATACACAACTAAAATGATATACTACAACAAGCAACTATACAACTTAAATGATATACTACATCGACTAATCCATTGAATTCTATGTTGCTATTTTTATTTGCTAACCTAGAAGGTTTCGAATTTAGGTACAAAGTTGCAAGAACATTTACCTGCAAAATGAGTGACCAGATCTACTGCCCCGTCTCTCTTCTCCGCTGTGAACCGATAGGGTTTCGTTACGTCTCTTCTCCTCTCTCCTTCGCTCTCTTCTCTTTTTTTTCAGGAATTAAAATAACTTTTTCACCAAATTTTTGGGGTTTATATAGTTAATTCATGTCGCCAATGAATCGATTTACGTGAACTCATTTGCTTCCTATCGCCTTTTCAATTGTCGATTTGCACACTATTCTATACAAATCACCAGTTAAAATGACGACAGATAGTTGGAACGGCGGCTCACAGTAAATAGGTTATTGAACGGTAACATGCACAATTTTTTTAAAAAAATCGGCTATTTTTTTTGTAATTTTCTTTTAAATTAATATTGTTTTTTTAATCAACGAAATACTACACGCATGATGCTCAAGGCCACGTCACCGCATTTGTTCTGACCATCGGATCAAAAATGGGTACCTAGGATCAGCTGAAGCAGATGGTTGCCCTAACCAAATAAAAAAATAATCGCGTCCAGGCTCCACTCCCACCTGACGCCGCCTCCTCCCCTCCCGACCTCGCTCCTCGCCTCCTCTCCCCACGCGCCGTCGGGCCACCGAGCCGCCGCCAGCGGATCCCCTCTCCGGCACCTCCTCCCTCGCCCAGTATGGTGGACGCGTGGTGGCCTCTGCTCGCCGCGGCCGTCCCGGCGCTCGTGGCTGGCCAGGCCATCCGCGTCAAGCGGCGGCGCGACGAGGAGCAGCGCCTCAAGGCGGCGCGCGGGCGCGAGAAGAGCTCCGACGAGGTCTTCGTCTGCGAGCGCGTCTGCACCTCCAAGCGGATGCTCAAGAAGGTCGGCGCCTTCTCCAAGGACCCCATCCCGGACACCTGCGTCACCGTCTGCGGCGTCTCCGAGCTCGACGCGTGCGCCGACGCGTGCGCGCGGACCGTCTGCGTCAACCAGCACCAGGTGCCCAACTGGAACGACGTCTGCCTCAAGAAGTGCCAGAGCGAGTGCCTCAAGCTCTCCTCCACCCTCATGTAGTAGCGATTGCTATGCTCTTATCCCTGATGCAGTGTTTCCTGCTTCAGTTTATTTTTCTGGGAACTTCAGACATCGGTAGCTGTCGTTTATATATCGGGGGGAATGGAATTGAGTGAAATGACTTATCCTGGTTGTTATGTTCTGCTCATTCCATCCATTCTTGCACATTTTATGTTTGGCAAATGTGTTGTCTACACCAATCGTGATTTCTGCCGCCATGTCCTGATTTGTGGGGTTGTGACAGAATTCGAGTTGCGCCTGTTGGATGAAATGCTTACCGTGCTAGAATTCGATGTCTGCTTGCCTGGAGTTGCTAACTTTGATCTCAGTTTGAGTAGGATGCTTATTTATTCTTCGAATTGAAGTATTTTGATTAATTAATTTTGACTTCCACAAATTGTTAAGGTGGTGGGTGTGGCACACAGGCATATCTACTTAGCCTTCATAATATAAGAATTCTGAAATACATTTGAGCCTCATATGTCAAATCTTAGAAATGTGATCTTTTAGGTCTTTTGAGTTAAATCCTGTGAGCACTGTATACAAGTACATCACATTGCTTGCTGGTGTATCTGGTGCAAGCATCCAAAGTGGTGATAATTTTTTTTTTGTTTTAAGTTGAATCATGGATTGGTGGATGGTGTCATGGTAGATAGAGTGGAATGCATGTTTCATTTGATTTAGACTGGACGGCTTCTTTTTTGCAACACAATTTCTTGTTGAAAAGAAATGGTAGACCCTCTTCTAATCGCCATTATCCGAATGGAATGTAGATGTAGCGGATTAGATGAGCCACTTGGTTTAACCTAGCTAGCTCACTTATGATTCAGATGTAGCCGACTTCGCTGAATACACACCATCTCATGTCCATTTCCATGAGTTTGTGTCTGGAACTTGAGTTCGAACTGATTCAGTTCCAATTCTCTTAGCATCAGGATCAGGAATTTCCCTATGAATATCATCATAGCCCTGCAAATGATAAATTATGAGTCATATTGCATAAACAAAAAACATACAGCTCCTTTCTAGCTTCGCTGTAGATAAATCCCCAAGAAACGAAGCCAAGAACCCTAAACTATGCCCAACAACATTACTCCTCCCAAGATTAAATCCAGACCCCCAAGCATTCTTCAAAAACCAACGGACTATTCATACCGAAATACGTATATTCAAAACATGTCAACAGGTGAGAACAATTTACATTTGGGTTGAAACAAGGAAAGCAACAGAAAATATATGTACAACTGAAGCCATGTACTACTCTAATGATATTATTACTAAACTCACATTTGAAAAAACATAGTTCTTTTTCCTTTTTCGTTATGACATCGATGTAGGATTTTAGCAGAAGCCCCTCATCCAACATGTCTCTTCATGTGTGATATAACAGAGGTGGTAGAAGCAAATTGGTTCAATCACTTACCTACTACAAGTTTTTTTCTATAATTGCAAAGATAATTCCCTACTACCGCATACAACCAGCTTATGCATGCATGTTCATAATTGAGCACCAAAAAAAATCGATGTGAGATGTATTCTTCCTCTTCTCCTCCAGCCTCGTCCTTTTCATCTCTCTTCTTTCATGGATCTGCACCCAACAAACATGCGGCAACCACATCGGAAAAAAATCTAACAATATATGAAGCCAAGAACGCAAGGAGAGAGGCTCACTTCTTGGTCCAGCGCCGGTGGCAACGAGGTAGCTATGGCAGAGTTGCAGAGACGAACTGGAGGGAGAAGGGGAGGGGGAGGGGGGGAAGGGGCGGGCGCACCCCCTCTTCCGAACACATTTATTCTAATCTGTTAAGTATGTGACTATGTAGGTTCATGCATTGTTGGTTGTGATTCGAAAACCCTTTCCGACCACGGGTCGTTAGCGGTTCCTAACAGAACATAACGATTCTCGAATACACACAAATTATATCGGATTAACCTTAATGCAATATGATCTACGACTAGGTCCTTATGACTTATGACCAGTTTGTATCTCTATACGACCAGTTTATATTTTGCCTCGACTGTGTTTCGACTACCAGGATTATATTCGACTATCCACGATCACCAGATTCCATACGACTAGTCCGTGTCTGATCGAACTGAACGACCTGCTCATGCATACTCCCTTTACCTCACGATGTCTGATTGAACTTCAAGTGAGATATTATGTTATCCATAAACTGTTCGATATTTTCTCGATCGAGTGTCGGATAACTTCATGTGGTCGAACTCTTCGACCACTAGTGGCATGACCATGCACTTTCTTTATCCGACTACATCGAGGGTGAAGGACCGAAATGGCAACAGAGGGGGGGTGAATGGTGCCTAAAAATTAATAACTCTCCTTTACTGTATTTAAACAAGCCTACAAAGATCTCTGGAGATCTAAAGAAAATAAATGAAGCAAGGTCAAAGAACAAAACAAGCCTCGGCCGTTTCTTCCGAAATCGAAGCTCCGCCAACAAAGGAAGTTTCAAAATCGAAGTTCCGAATTCCTGTGGAAGTTCCGCTATGTAGTCCCATTGTAAAATCTAAGCTCGATTATCCCGATCAAGAATGTAACGCTCGGTTTTTGCCCAAAAATCCAAACTACTTTTGATTTTTCGTTCTTCTCCGTCAAGTTTCACAGACATCATTCTAAACAACATCTTGACCGTATTGAGAAGAAGTTGCAAGCAAAGATTCAATAATCAAAGCAAAATCGGGTTTCTTGAAGAATACGAAAGAAAGACCAAAACCCGCGAATAGAGAGATTCTTAGATTCTTAGCTCATGAAACTTTGAGGATATATTAGCAATATCAAAACGACTCTAGCTCTCAAGTTTCATGCACTCTCATAAGATGAATCAAAAGATACACCAAACCTAGATATTCAACGATAAACAAAGTGAGAGGAAGAGTTGCAAAATCAAATAATCAAAACCTCGATTTCATTGATTGAAACAAGGATTACAGAGGTAAAGCAAAGAGGAATGATTACAATAGGTTTCAGCCATACACTCCAACTCAAACACTCTCCAAAAATCCAAACAACCTCTCCAAATGCAAACCCTAATTTTATCTCCAAGGTTCCAACCCTATCTCCGTGGTTCTCCCTATTTATAGCTCCTTGGCTAATGGGCCTACAACCCATTAAGCCCACTAGACCCAAACAGAACCGCCTCCACTTGTGCCGCTTTGCTAAAAGACCCTTTCGCCTTTGCACACCTTCTTGAAGGTTCCGTTTTCCTTCTTGTGCACGACTCGCAACCGCTTCAAGATTCACGCCGCCTTCGACACATCCCGACCGCTCGACCTCAACGCCTCGCGCTTAGTCCGTCCACGTGTCTCGCCACGACTCCATCTCGATGCCCCGCAGTCATCACAAGCAAAACACATCACATAGCATTGCTCACAATCATAGCAACAACATTTGTATAAGACTCAAACTCATACAACCTCAATTACACAAAATATGCACGCATCGCTCATTTCGTACAATCGAAGTTCCTCCTTAACAATCGGAAGTTCCGACATCGGACGCCCGCTTCCCATAGTGGAAGTTCCGACATCGGACCTTCCGCACTCCTGTGTTGGAGGATCCGATTCACAACACACTGCCGCTTTATCTAAGTTCCGCCCCTGTAGGCGGAAGTTCCGCACTTCAACTCAACAGTAACTCAAAACCTCAGATTAATCGGGAGTTCGATCATCGAAACTTCCGCCTCCTTACACAAAGTAGTTCCGATCATCTAACTTCCGCACTACACGCCAGAGTTCCAATTATCCCGATTCAAAGACAAACCAAAGACAAACATGGGGATTCAAATCCCAACCCATCCAACAAGATGTCAATTACTCATCACTCACAAGGAGGACCTCTCACATGGTCTCTCAATCTCCCTTGATGAGTATATTGACAACCACCAAAAAGCATAAGATGAGTTTGAGTTAAAAATCAAACATGGTCTAAAAAGAAGTAATAAAGCTCAAGACCATGTTGACACAAGAGAAAGACTTGAGAAAGATGAAAGAGTAATTTTATTTATCGCAAAAACTCAAGGTTTTTCTCCAAAACTCCTCCCCCTTTGGCAATAAAATCATCAACATGCATTTAAGAGGAGGAGATGAAGTTTTTCATTTTAAGCAAGTGGAGCCATGAAGATTATCCAAAATGACTATTAGAGAATTACACCAAGCCATAATTCAACAGAAAGCTATCAAGATCATGACAATTGATGTATAGAAAAGCTAAGCCAAAGAAGGCATAATCTGAGAATTTGACCAATTTCTTAGCATGCCAAGTGTATCAAGATTATAATCTAGCTAAGAGTTATCCAAGGAAGATGCAAGCCATGTCAAATAATCTAAGTTGAACCAAGAAAACTCATATTGAATGCTTTAGAAAGCTACCACCATAAGATTGACTCATTTGATCCAAGATTTGGTCTTTTAATGATAAGCACTCTTAGCACATTTTGCTTTTCTCGAAAGATATTTATGGCTTTATCTTGGTAAAGCAAGTCCCGGACTAGGAGCCATCCACAATCGCCTCCCAAGCTTCAACCATTTTTCAATTTTTGAACCATGTGCTAGATCTCAAGCCTTATGCGATCACCCAAGCAAATGACTTAAGGAGGTGATCTTAGGTCATCCAAAACTCCCCGAGTTCATGCCTAGTGCAATGGCAAGGCCTCATGAGAAAGCATTGGTGAGACTGCTTTTTCGCACAAAAGAGATCATTTTTTTAAATTTTGACCAAAGATTCAAAGATAAGTCTTGTTTCTTAAAGAACCGACATAGCTTAATCTAAGGTTCAAAAGAGATTCAGACTCAACTCACCTTACTTGACATGGCGAGAATCATAAAAGGATAACTAACAACCTGACTAGTCTCAAGAGTTATCATGACAAGATTTTAATTCAAGTTGAGCAATTTTAGTCATTTCAACATGGTAAAGACTAGACTACATATAAAAAGTCATGATAAATTTAGCAATTACACGATCATGGCAAGATGTAAAGCAATGAAAACAGATCATAAGGAATAATAATCGTGGCTCCATGCAATTTTATTAAAATGTATAATCGAAAAGCAAGAAAATCCAGATTCTCTTCGAATGAGATGCACTTTAATTCAAAGTTGAGTTATGTCAATAAAGAAGATTCAAAATGAACTCCCCGAACCAAAGGAATAAAATCGAGAACCGCAAAAGAAATGTAAAGGCAATCCTTAGAGCATAGATAAGATATAAAGGATACTAGCTCGATCGATTCTCATCTTCCCATATGACTCTGTGAATATCAACTATTCATCCAACAAACTAAGGAGCAAACACTATCCTCGCCTACCCAAGGGTGGCCCACCTTGCTAGAACTCGTAAGAAGTGAGTAAGCTCAACCTAGAAGAAGAGAAATAGCTAATAAGAAGCACCCTGTATAATAAGATGAGAATAAGGCCTAAACAAATTTGCAAGAGAACCACTCTAACCTATGCCGAAGGACTACACCCAATGCACCCATATGCAATGCAAATGTATGAGTAAGAGCATAAAAAATATAATACAAGAGTAAAGCATAAGCTCCTCTCACAACAAATCCATACGGACAAACCACCCCAAGCTCTCCTCAGCAGAGTCAAAACCTAGAGCTATCCAAAGGCTTAGTGAAGATATCACCAACCGGTGCTCACTCTCCACAAACCGAGCACAATGTCACCCTTCTCTACATGGTCTCAAGAAAATGATATCTCGATATCAATGTGCTTGGTCCGAGAATGTTGCACCGGGTTCTTAGCAATACAAATTGCGTATGTTATCACAAAAGAGTGGAACACTCACAATACTTAACCCAAAGTCCCGCAGGTCGAGACCATCCAAAGCACTTGGCTACAAAGAATCGGTCGCAAAGAACGCACTCGCCTCTCGCAGCGGATTGTGCAACACCGATCGCTTCCTTGAAGACCAAGAGACAAGAGAAGTGCCAATGAATTGGCAAGTGCCGTAAGTGCTCTTCCTATCTATCCTACACCAAAGAAAGTCTGCAGATCCAAAAGGCTCTAAGAGATAGACAAGAGGAGGAAGAGTACCGTATACCATAGTCAATGGTAGCTCAAGGTACCGAAGATGCGCTTCACCGCCGGCGGTGAGAGACGCGAGGAGAAGCTCAAACCGAGCACACGCATACACGTAGAAATGTATGTCGTCTCGAGGTCGTGAGGTACAAGAGAGAGCCAATCATGCTCCTAAACTCCTTTTGATCAACAGTTCACCGCCTTCATCCGGGTCAAGAGATGCCGTGGAAGACATTGAGTTGAAATCGCTTTCCATCGCCATGTCGAACGCTCAGAGGTCTCGAGTGTACTTGCCTTGGTGCGTAAAAGTACCTCCCGAGTCTGCTTGATTTGGAAGCCAAGGAAGAAGCTCAACTCGCCCATCATGCTCATTTCAAACTCCGAGCTCATGACATCGAAAACTGGAAACAAGAGCATGCGAGGAGCCGCCAAAGATAATGTCATCCACATAGATCCGACGAGCGTAAGATCGCTGCCAAGACGGCGAATGAACAAGGTCTTGTCAATTTTACCCATTTGAAAGTCATGACTCAACAGATAGGACTTAAGCCTTTCATACCAAGCTCGGGAGCCTGCTTGAGTCCATACAAAGCTTTGGAAAGCCTGAGACATGGTTAGGTATTTGGGGTTCTCAAACTCGAGGTCGTCTAACATAGACTTCTTCCTCAATAAGGCCATTGAGGAAGGCACTCTTGACATCCATTCGTAAAGCTTGAAACCCTTAGAAGCCGCAAAGGCAAGCGTAATTCTAATGGCTTCAAGTCCGCTACAGTGCAAATGTCTCCTCAAAATCGAGACCTCAACCCGAATAGCCCCGAGCTACCGCCTAGCCTTGTTTCAATGACTAACCCATCTTCACTTTGCTTGTTCTTGAACACCCACTTAGTCCCAATGATATTGTGACTCATGGGGCTCAAAGCTGCACCTTGTTTCTTTCAAAGTTTTCCAATTCATCGCATGGCGTTAGTCCATGACTCATCGTAAAGAGCATGACAAACATCTTTGGGCTCAAACGAGGCAACAAAGGCGTAATGGAGACAGTAATAGAGACATGCCGCTTTTGAACGAGTGACTCGCTTAAAAAGATCTCCAATGATCCGCTCAAGGATGGTTCTTTGAATGTGTCTAGGAGGTCCAGGTGAGAAGAAGAAGTGGCCTCTATCTCATGAGCAGATGAGATAGGAACAGAGCCACTCGCCTGTAAGAAGCAGTAGGTAAGGGTCGATCTCCTCGAGGTGCGGTGGAAGAAGGCACCTCAAGAGGAGGAGAAGGAACTGGATCTGTAGACAACCTCATCTCCATCCTCCTCATCGCCCACAAAGATGGACTCAGCATCGCTTCTAGAGAACTCGAGATATCGTGCCTAGTCCCTGACCGCCTCATCAAGGTCACCTCACGTGTTTCTAACATTTTGCTAGACTCAGCCTGCACTCTATAGGCACGAGAAGAAGGCGAGTAACCCGTAAAGATCCCATCACAAGATCGTGATTCAACTTATCTAGGTTCCTGCACTTCAAAATAAAACACTTGCAACCAAACACACGAAAATGCGAGACGCCGGGTTTTCGCCATATCTCAACTCATAAGAAGTGCGATGCAAGAGTGCCCAAGAAAGACTCATAGAAACATGACAAGAAGTAGCAATAGCCTCACCAAAACTTCCTAGGTGTAGAGTACTCATCAAGCATCGCCCGCCATCTCGACTAAGGTACGGTTCTTCCTCTCCACAACGCCATTCTCGTTGAGGGACGATGGAGACGAGAACCGGTGCTCTACACTGCCTCACCACGTAAACTCTCAAAGTAGGAGTTCTTGAACTCGGTGCCATTATCACCGCGAATTACACGTAATGCACCGAGAGCTCAACAGAAAGCCTACTAAAAAGACCTCAAACATAGTGAAAACGCCTCATCCTTCGAGGCTAAGAAAACACCCAAGAATACCTCGAGAAGTCATCGACCACGACAAGCACGCACTCACTTCCTCCCATCGATCGCACTCTAGCCGGTCCCATCAGGTCCATATGGAGCAGCTTGACCCGTGCATCCGCTATAGTCATCAGAATCGAGGATGTGAAGCGGCAACCATTTTGCCATGCCGGCAAGGAGCACAAACAAGATCCTTGACCATTTTGAGTTTCGCAAACCACGAATGAGATCGTGGCGCTAACTCGGTCGATGATCAAATCCTATATGACCAAGTCTCCTATGCCGAAAGTCAAATCACGGATTCGTGTTACTAAACACCGAGAGGATCACCGTAAGACTCGTAAAATCAGCACGAAAGATCCTCCCATATCGAGAAATCCCGCAAACCGCACTACCCAAGAATCAAGAATTTTGCAATTGTTTTTCTTAAAGCTCACCTCATAACCGCTACTCCAGAAGTCGAGAGATCAAAGCGATTATATCGCAGCTTACTTACTAAGGCAACATCTTTCAAAATAAAGGAATTATTAATGCTCATCTGCACTTTTAGCGATGACGCGCCAAATGAAGCATCTCCAAAGGTGATCGCCTCATCACCGGAGCGCGGCTAGGAAGAAAACCAACGAGACTCACCACCATATGACGTGAACACCCGAGTCTACAATCCAAACCTTTCCTTCCTCGCCTGCGAACCCGAGTCAAACAGAGTAAAGTCTCAAGATCGGGTGAATCAACAACGATTTTGGCACCCAATACCGAGTAACACGCCGAATGATGAAGTAGTCAAGCTAGACCGACTCTATCTACCCTACGCCTCTCGCCACTCAACAAGTTAAAGATCTCACCAATTGGTCGGATCCGATCGCTATGGGAGAGCGAGTCGGCGCCAAGAATACGCCGATCTCGCCATGGTAGCTATCTCGAAGGAAAACGAGATCTACCTCGCAGACGGCGGGTTACGACCAAAGGGAGCATGAGGACGAAAATCGAAAACTCGTAAAAACCAAGTCCTCTATGTCGCCCAAAATCATCGATGGAACAAACCTAGACCTCGTGTTGGTCTTAGGTGCACTCAAGATCCGGGTCGACTCGAATGTGCCTAAGAGACTCAACACGGCCTCTACGCGATCTTGGCGCGCCTATAGCAATGATCAATCAAATGTCCATCCTTCTGATAGAAGGTGCAATGATACTTCGCCTTAGAGGCTGAAGCTGCAGGTGCAATCACCTTGCTGTCAGAGATCCTTTGAACAAAGCCCGCTGATTTAAAATTGACTTTGTTAGACTTGGGCTTAGTCTTGAACACACCTGGTGCTATGGTTTTGAGCACGACAGGTGGATTCTTTCTCATGTCCTTGTGGACATCATATCCTAGACCCTGATTAAATTTGCAAATCTTGGATTGGTCTAGAATGAGATTGAGCTTCTTCTTGCCTCCTACAAATTTCTCAAGAGTGTTCATAAGATACTGACACTCCTGAAAAAGAGAGGTGCAAGAAGAGCAGGGGGAAGAAGGAACAAAGAAGAAGGTAAGGGAGCGTAAGAAGAACCAACAAAGATAGGAAAGATTGGCTTGTGCACGCACAAACCGACTTTGGGGGACACCCCATCATCGCTAGCGATTGGTTCACGCTACTAGGCGCCTCTACCATACCCTTAGACTTCTTTCCAAAGACACACAATACAAGGTAAGATTGTGTTTCTAGAAAGTCCTTAGTTAGCTTCACACATTTTTCATCCAAGGCAACCAAATCACATTTTAGTTTATTACATTGATTGCATGGTGAGCTAACAAGGTCCTTAGAAGCATACTGAGCCAGTTTGTTATTGTGATCAATCATTTCTTGGAACTGCTTAGATACAGATTCTAGTTCAGCAGCTAACTTAGGACAGCTTTAAGCAAGAAACAATGGGCTCTAGTAGCGCAGCCTTGAATTCAAGAATTTTGTGATCCGCCTGCTTTAGGTTCATCTTGAGATTATTACAATTTTCACAAGTCTCGCATCAAGCAACATGGTATACGCACTCTAAACGAGTTGTCCTTAACCTCACATGAGGTGCAAGCAAGAATCTCAACAAGAGTAGATGAAGGAGGTGCTACCCTACTCATCTCTAGTTCAAAGAAGAAGGCTAATGTTCTCCACTTTAATCATGTCTAGTTCAGAGGACACACTATCATGCAAGGTCCTTAGTTTTTCCATGTCATCAAGCAAAGCACAAGAAGTGTCACAATCATCACGGAGGGAGCAGATGTAAGTAAAGTAAGCTCCCGTGATAGTCTAGATACTTCCTTCTCCAACTCGTAACACTTAGCCCTAGACTTAGCATGAAATCTACCTAGCTTAAGGAAAGCATCATTGTCGGTCGTAAGTGGACTAACCTCGCTCGAGTCGGAGTACACCATTGTCGCTCGGGCCGCCCGAGGGCCATGAAGCACATGCCGAGAAGTTGCCGCCGCCCTGGGATCATGATCGCCCTTCCCATCATCGCCACTCCACCCTCCACCTTGCCGGTGTCCAGCCTGTCGAGGGTGGTGAGGACGCCGATGGAATGCCTTCTTTGCCTTCCCAAAGTTGCGAAACTTCTTCTTGCCTTGGTCAGTGCCGAGGGCTTCGTGTTGCGGTTCTTGTCGATGTAGTCGTTTTGCTCTGACCGCCATAGTCACCTTTGCCCTTCCCTCACTTGGGACGCTTGCTCGGATGTGGTTGGGGCCACCACACTCAAACAAATCACAGACCTCCTCTTTTCCATCCCTCCTCCTCTTGTAAGCATGGGAAAACTTCCGAGCTAGGAGGGCTAGTCTGCTCATCCTCAAGTCGCCTAACCGATCATCGCTATGTCACAGAGAGCAATAGGAGAACCCGCAGACGACTCGTAAGAAGATCCAGAGGTGGGATCGCTGACTAAAGCCATCGATCGTGACTTCGACCTTCGAGAGACAATGTCAATCTCATGAGTCTTGAGACGCGAGTAAAGCGCATCAAGAGTCAGGGTCGAGAGGTCCGTTCTATCCTTGATGGTAGTCACTTTCATCTCCCAAACACGAAGATCGAGTGCAGAAAGCATCTGTCGAGCGCTATCCGAGCCTGGTATGTAAGACCGACCGCCGGAGGTTGCTCAAAATCTTATGAAACCGCGAAAAACACTCGCCAAGAGATTCACCAAAGAAGCATCTCAAATTTCATCAGATTCACGCTTGAACCGGTCTTGTCGAACTGTTTTAATTTGGGTGGTGCCTCATGGTATGCATCGAGGGTCACCCAGATGTCGTAAGCAGAAGTCAAATGAGAAATGCGATCAAACTCACTTCTACTCAAACCCTGAATGATGATGTTCCTAGCCTTAGCATTGGCCTCAACATCAGGCATGTTTCCCACATTGATGTTTTCATCGGCAGGAACTGCAAATCTCACCTTCACCTTTCTCCAGATGGCATACCCCTGAGCCTGGATGTATGTTTCCATTCGCTCTTCCGTATGGGATAATCCAGCCATCAAAGACCGGAGGCTTGGTGGAATACTTGTCCGTTGCCATGGCTCAAATGACCTGTTAAGATCTATAAAGAAGAGCTAACCTGCTCTGATACCAATTGAAGGACCGAAATGGCAACAGAGGGGGGGGGTGAATGGTGCCTAAAAATTAATAACTCCCCTTTACTGTATTTAAACAAGCCTACAAAGATCTCTGGAGATCTAAAGAAAATAAATGAAGCAAGGTCAAAGAACAAAACAAGCCTCGGCCGTTTTTCCGAAATCGGAAGCTCCGCCAACAAAGTGGAAGTTCAAAATCGAAGTTCCGAATTCCGCATGGAAGTTCCGCTATGTAGTTCCATTGTAAAATCTAAGTCTGATTATCCCGATCAAGAATGTAACGCTCGGTTTTTGCCCAAAAATCCAAACTACTTTTGATTTTTCGTTCTTCTCTGGTCAAGTTTCACAGGACATCATCCTAAACAACATCTTGACCGTATTGAGAAGAAGTTGCAAGCAAAGATTCAATAATCAAAGCAAAATCGGGTTTCTTGAAGAATACGAAAGAAAGACCAAAACCAATAAATAGAGAGATTCTTAGATTCTTAGCTCATGAAACTTTGAGGATATATTAGCAATATCAAAACGACTCTAGCTCTCAAGTTTCATGCACTCTCATAAGATGAATCAAAAGATACACCAAACCTAGATATTCAACGATAAACAAAGTGAGAGGAAGAGTTGCAAAATCAAATAATCAAAACCTCGATTTCATTGATTGAAACAAGGATTACAGAGGTAAAGCAAAGAGGAATGATTACAATAGGTTTCAGCTCATACACTCCAACTCAAACACTCTCCAAAAATCCAAACAACCTCTCCAAATGCAAACCCTAATTTTTATCTCCAAGGTTCCAACCCTATCTCCGTGGTTCTCCCTATTTATAGCTCTTGGCTAATGGGCCTACAACCCATTAAGCCCACTAGACCCAAATGTAACCGCCCCACTTGTGCCGCTTTGCGAAAAGACCCTTTCGCCTTTGCGCACCTTCTGAAGGTTCCGTCTTCCTTCTTGTGCACGACTCGCAACCGCTTCAAGATTCACGCCGCCTTCGACACATCCCGACCGCTCGACCTCAACGCCTCCGCGCTTAGTCCGTCCACGTGTCTCGCCACGACTCCATCTCGATGCCCCGCAGCCATCACAAGCAAAACACATCACATAGCATTGCTCACAATCATAGCAACAACATTTGTATAAGACTCAAACTCATACAACCTCAATTACACAAAATATGCACGCACTGCTCATTTCTCGTACAATCGGAAGTTCCTCCTTAACAATCGGAAGTTCCGACATCGGACGCCCGCTTCCCATAGCGGAAGTTCCGATTATCGGACCTTCCGCACTCCTGTGTTGGAGGATCCGATTCACAACACACTGCTGGTTTTATCTAAGTTCCGCGCCCTGTGGCGGAAGTTCCGCACTTCAACTCAACAGTAACTCAAAACCCCAGATTAATCGGGAGTTCGGTCATCTAACTTCCGCCTCCTACACAATGTAGTTGATCATCGAACTTCCGCAGCCTACACGCCGGTAGTTCCGATTATCCTGATTCAGCACAGAACCAGCACAAACATGGGGATTCTAATCCCAACCCATCCAACAAGATGTCAATTACTCATCACTCACAAGGGAGGACCTCTCACATGGTCTCTCAGAGGGGTTCAGAGATAACTCTCCTATTATGTTAGGAGGGGAAATTTTCATATCCAACCAGTCACATTCCTCCGCATATTTCATAACATACCCGAAAGCTATCTTTTTAACTACCTAGTTACGAGTAGCGTTTGGAAACCCCTAAGTGTATTATTACACATGTATGAAACCATATTGATCTCATGTCTAAGGATTATACATCATCATTAGTTGAGACCAACTAATGACACATAGAATCATAACAATCTCAATAGTATCTCAAGGTGGGTCTATCCAACCCCATATTCTCTAACATGTGTTCATATTATTTATTCGATATCTCTATATCTATGACCGGCAAAACATGGTCATCGATCAGTACATACGTTGGTCGATAAGTCACTAGTGTTCCGACCAGTGACATCCGATCAGGGATACATTTAGAACGACATCATATAATTTAAAGAGCTTCACCAACATGGCACATACTTATTGATCTATACAACCGATGATTCATTCAAGGAACAGAATAACATTTATTCAATAACTCATAAACACAAACGTTATACAATCATCTCTATTATTGCCTCTAGGGCATATCACCAACACCTTCGGGACTGGAGAGGCATCGAGGGCGAGACGAAGGCGAAGAGGCGCCCGCCGGCGACCCCCGGCGTCCTCGGTGGTGGAGGGAAAGGCGGGAGAGGCATCGCGCGTCGGAGGGGGAGGCAGTGGTGCATGCGGTGTGACGTCGATGGGAACAAGGGGCCAACCGACCTATTGGTTTCTTGAATCCAAAAGACCCAGTGCCAGATCTGTAGATAAATCCCCAAGAAATGAAGCTAAGAACCCTAAACTATGCGGCGACTAGCGGCGAAGGAGATTGGGGGAGGAGGGGAATGTGGTTGCGGAGGTTAGGCTCGGGTCCTCGGGGGTAGGGGAGATGCCGACTCCTACTGCTCAAACATGGCTTGGGGTTTTCCTCCTGTGGAGATGTGGTGGTACACGGAGTGTAGAAGGAGGGGGCACGACGGTGGAGATGCAGGTGAGAAGATCCAGGAATAGGGGAAACACGACAGTTGGCTGCAACGAAGATGAGGGGAGGAGGGAAACGTGGTGGCGGAGGTTAGGCTTGGGGCCTCCTGATAAGGACATGACCCCTATGGATGCAACCATATTTGCTATGCTTGTTCCAAGTACAAGAGCTCGTACGCTTCACTTAAATTATCAGCACCATGTCGCTTTTGGTCCAAGACAAGCAAGCAGTTCGAGCTGGACCCGTTTTGGAATCCAGTTCGGCCTCCGGAATCAGCATGACAGCACCAACCTAAAACATACATAACTTTTGTAAACGGAGTCCGATTCGGGTGTTCTTTGGCTTGTTGGAAAGCTAACGACGAGATCTTTCCAACGGATCTAGCCTCACCTCCAAATTCCTTATGTAGACTTCGGAATCGTCAAAAGAAGGTGTTATATCACCGATTTGGGCCAATTTGGGCCTTGTAATCGTACCGGAATTGGCCCATATGCCGCCGGCCCACCTGGGGGCATGGTTACTGTTCACATGAACAGTAGCTCACAACTTTAGTCCCACCCCGCTATTTTTTTTAGATTTGTGGCTCCTCATCCCCTATTTAAGGAGGACGCACCCCCTCTAGTTTCCTTGTAATTCGTTTGATTAGTTTCTCCATTGTGAAAACTCTCGTTTTTCGCTTGTGTCGACTAGACCAACCGTAAAGGACTTCTTACGGAATCCCACCTTTTGAACTCAATCAAATATTTGCAATTCAGGTTGCGTTTTACCTTGTTCTTGCGTGCTTCTTCGGTGTATGCAGGAATTGATCTTCGTGATCGTGTCATCCGGTATTCGTGCGGCTGATAACGACTTATCGAAAGCGCTTCAAATGATTACGTAGTTTCGGGCCTTGCGAGTTCGTAGCCAGGATCGTGAGAGTTGAGCGACTTCTACCGAATTTATCTTCTTATCGAAAGATCAGGCCAAATAAGGACCTTCGGGTTCATCAAGTGGTATCAGACCTACAGTTAATCGGTGAGAGTTTCCAGTTTTCTAGTAGTAGATTTGTTTTTCATACCTAGAGTCCAGAAAATTGCCAAAAGAACAAAATTCACATCTATCATCCATACCGAGCCCTTTGATCCTTTGCAATTTTTTATTTTCAGTTTGCTTGTTGAATCATTAGTTGCATTGTCATGTCTAGTTGCTGATCTTTAGTTCTAGTTATTGTCTAGTTGGTCGTTGTCTAGATTGCTTCTCGTGTTTTTTCTTTGCGTCGCTTAATCGTTCTTTAGGGTTCTTAGTTTTTGCATCTAAAACAGAAAATTCGTGGGTTAGAACTTCTCTAATCTGCACCAAAAAAGAGAGAGAACACTTTGCTGTATTCGCGACTTGTGGAAAACCCTAGGGCAGGCAAATTATAGAAGGAGAAAGAGGCCGCCACAGAGAACAAAAGCCGTGGTAGAAAAGAAGAAGAAGAAAAATAATCTTACGCCAAAAATCAGTAAAAATTGGTGGAGTCCTTCTACATATATCCATAAGCTTGCACAACAAATTTTAGCAAGTTTGGCTCACGGAATCAAAAGATATAGCGGTTTCAAGATTGAACCTGAGTCGGTTTCGAGTTCAAGTATGATTCCGTTTCTGAGACACTTTTAGTAAAATGTGCATAACTTTTGCATACGGGGTCCGTTTTGGACGTTCTTGTGCTCGTTGGAAAGATAACGACGAGGTACATCCTTTCCACTTAAGCCACTAGTCTCCCTCTGGAGCCTCCAAAATCGGCCATCTTCAGCCCCGAATTCGCGTCACAAGTTTTCGATTTCTGTTTTTGCCGTTTCTTTCAGTCTTCACTTTGGAATTTGGGGTTTGCCTCAACTGCAAAGTTGTAGATATCATCGAAACCTTTCAAATGAGCATATATAAGACATATAAAACTTTGATATTTCATCTTTTGAGACTAGCTTTTATTTACTGCTTCAACTAGAGGGTTGTTTACATTGCACGTTATTCTGGTTTTGTGCTCTACATCGTGTGAACAATCTTGTGCCCTACAAAGAAGTTTGAGTAGTTGGTTAGCGTCTCTCCTAGCACTTGCTGTGAGATTTTTTATTGCTTACATCAAGTTACATTTTATCTTTGTGTGTGCGTACATACATATCTCTTAGTGGGGCTTTGATTAGCTAACTTTGATTAGGCTAGGATCAACAACATTGACTAATACTTTGAATAATTTTTCAACTTGCATTAACTGATTTGATTATTGCTTATCCTTGCTACCATATTGAACCCTTCTAAGCTCCACTTCCTACTAACTCAGCAGGTTCCGTTTATTGCAATCGTTGGGCAATCACAAGTGAGAGTATCACGAACCAGCCACTGGTTGTACCACTTTCTTGCTACATTGGTAAGAACTAGTAAGAACTTGGTAAGGCGTTGTGAGAGAGCAACTGTTGAAATGCCAGAACCTAGTAGTTGATAGCATATACTTATGATTTGTTTTCTTATTTTCTACTAACCATGGCATGTTCATGGGATGATTACGAGTTAGATTCACGTCTTCTTCGAGCCATTGAATGGGAGCGCAAGAAAGTTCATGAGGAAGATGCACATTTGAGACAAGTTTCTTCACCATGGGAGGTATATGATCATGATGGTACGTCCAATAAAACTAAAATCACTTTGCCATCCTTTACTGGTAAATTTGATCCTGATGCCTACATTGACTAGGAGATTGCTTTAGATAAAGAGTTTGAATATTATGAATGGTCTGATAGGAAAAAGATTAGAGCTGTCACTAGTATTTTTGTTGAGGATGCAACGCTTTGGTGGAAGTATTTACGTAGACATCGAATAGTGCCTCAAACTTGGCATGCATTAAAAAACTTTTGAGAAATGAATTTGTTCCTAAATATCATGCTAATTATTTGCTAGCTAAATTGCAATGCTTAAAATAACTTAGTAGAACTGTAAGGGCATACTATCATGAATTGAAAAAATCGTTTGTTGCGTTGTGGCTTAGAGGAATATGCTGAAGCTACAGAGAATAGATTCTTAAGTGGGCTTAATCAAGAAATTAAGGACCTTCTTGTTCACAAAGAATATAATTCTCTCTCTTATTTGTTTATACTTACCTGCAAGGTTGAAAGTCAGATTAAGGAGAAATTGAGAATGCTTGATGTTAGGAAACATGAGAACAAACCTGTGTTTGTATCTTTTTCTGTGACTAACAACAAGCAGGAAGTTGAGAACCATATTGAAGAGGAGAATGAGTTAATTGAACCATCGACTCCATTGGTTGAGAAGGAAGATGAGGAGATGGATGCACCTACATCATCTGAGGAGAGCCACAAAGGTAAAGATCTTGGTGCTATCATCACTCAAGGTGGGTATGCTTGTGAAGAACTACAATTGTCCACTGTTCATGCTAGTTTAGAGCAAAAATTAGTGAAAAATAATTCTGATATGCACATGTTTCACGAAGAGAATTCAGACTGCATTGATTTTAGTGCACCATGTGATAAACTTGTTGATTTACCTGTTGACTTGAGTATACCATATGATAACATAATTGAATTGCCTGCTGTTTTGAGCGATTCATATGATGAGACAATCACATATAATGATCATGTGGAATTGGTTAGACATAAAGAAGTTTTGACTAGAATTTCTCCTACTGATTCTTTATGTTACATTATGTTAGAGCTACCGATGAAATTGTCACATGCTATGGAGAAAGTTTCTGAAATCGCATGTTTGAAATCTTTGTCTAGTGCGTACACCCCTGGATATAAGTTTAATTTGATTGGAGATTATGGTGTAGACAATCAATTTCATGTGTATCGAATATGCATAACTTGTGATCACATAGATGAATTGAAGCTTACTGTTTTGAACAACAATTCTTGTGTACCGAATCTTCTTCATTATGAGAGGAAAATAAACTTTAGTGATCATCTAATACCTATACGTTCATCTCTTATTGCACCATCTAGTATTGACAATCTGAATTATGGTGTTGAAGTATGGAAGAACTTTCAAATCGTTTCACCCTTACTAGATGAAGTTGCTAACGCTCAATTGAAATCCGATTATATGGATGAACTTTGTTTGATTCCAAATGTTGTAGATTTGCTCATATGTGCTACCACTGCAAGTTTACAACTTCAGATATTTGAATTGAGTAAATGCTTCACTTACATTTGCAAAACTAGTTGCAATAATTGTTGTGTGAGAAATTTTATTTTGATCATTCGCATATATGATTACTCTTGGGTTAATAATACAATGAACATTTATGATCGCTGTTGTCCTCTAACATTAATTGTGCAACAACGAAGAACCATTAAAACAGATGACATATACATATACCATGCATACACCTTGGTTTCTTTGTTACCCTATTTTCAGCTTATCAAAAGCCGAGGACGGCTTTGTTTTCAAGAAAGGGAGGATGAGGAGGACATGACCCCTATGGATGCAACCATATTTGTTATGCTTGTTGTTCCAAGTACAAGAGCTCGTACGCTTCACTTAAATTATCAGCACCATGTCACTTTTGGTCCAAGACAAGCAAGCAGTTTGAGCTAGACCCATTTTGGAATCCAGTTCGGCCTTTGGAATCAGCATGACAGTATCAACTTAAAACATACATAACTTTTGTAAACGGAGTTCGATTCGGGTGTTCTTTGGCTTGTTGGAAAGCTAACGACGAGATCTTTCCAACGGATCTAGCCTCACCTCCAAATTCCTTATGTACACTTCGGAATCATCAAAAGAAGATGTTATATCACCGATTTGGGCCAATTTGGGCCTTGCAATCGTACCGGAATTGGCCCATATGCAGCCGGCCCACCTGGGGGATGTGGTTACTGTTCCTTGGATTTTGTTTGATTAGTTTCTCCATTGTGAAAACTCTCGTTCTTCGCTTGTGTCGATTAGACCAACCGTAAAGGACCTCTTACGGAATCCCACCTTTTGAACTCAATCAAATATTTGCAATTCAGTTGCGGTTTTACCTTGTTCTTGCGTGCTTCTTCGGTGTATGCAGGAATTGATCTTCGTGATCAGGTCATCCGGGTATTCGTGCACGGTTGATAACGACTTGTCGAGCAGTTCAGCGATTGCGTGGTTTCGGGCCTTGCGAGTTTGTAGCCAGGATCGTGAGAGTTGAGCGACTTCTACCGAATTTATCTTCTCATCGAAAGATCGGGCCAAATAAGGACATTCGGGTTCATCACCTCCGGTAGAGGAGACTCCAACTCCTACTGATACTACTCAACCCAAACCGTAGACAACCCATGTGTTCAAACCGAATGGAATCATAAATACTCCACCCGAACTAACCCATTTCACAAGCAAACCTGACCCAACCCAATCCGTTTTGCACTTCAACCCATTTGAATCCATGTAATTGTACCCATTCCTTGAACCCAACCCACTCAATCCGTTTGAACTCAAACCATTACCAAGCCTAGGTGACATGGTACACCATGTCGGTGGAGAGGTTGTGCAAGGTGGCTATGTTAGGATCGCGATCGTCGGATGAGAAGACGAGGCAGGGGTTTTGGTTATTGGAGTAGAGGCCGAGCCGGCCGGTAGGCCCGCAGATAGCTGACACGCCAGGTGCGGCAAACGGTGTCCAAACTGAAAAGATCTAGGATCTCTAGCGCACCCAAGATGCGGACGAGCAGGTCCAGTGAGAGTTGGGACCAATGAAAATCGGGACTTGAAGATGGACCTTGCTTCATCAATTATGTGGCAACAAGTGGCGACAGTTGCTTATGTCCTTGTTGTGGCCCTTAGTCTCGCCCAATGCCACCGGCCGGTTCCATTGCTGTTGCCCCCTCTGCTCCACCGTGTGCTTGTTGTCATCACCCAACAATGCGGGCCTGAGGAGAACAACTGACGGCGGCGGAGTAGGACGACTGATACGGTGGAAGGGGGATTGTGGTACGGGAGCGGGAAGAGGTGTTTTTTTTCCCTTTTCTGTTTTTTAAATGAAACACGTCTGTTTCTCAAAAGAAGGGTGGTAGTAGGTTGAAAACTAGTAGAATATAATGGCTTTTATCATATATATATATATATATATATATATATATATATATATATATATATATATATCGGATACGGATACGGATACGAACACGTAAAGTGTCTAATACAAATGTGGAGCAAATATTTCTTCGGACATGAAAACTGCTTAAACTGTTCACATAATAACAACATAAACAAATAAATAGTTTGTATGATGAAAATATTCATCAATTTATCATATATTTTTATCGGATATGGAAAATAATATGAATACCTCGTATACAAACACCGACATAAATAGTGCAAATACAAATACGGAGCAAATATATATGCAAAATATTTCTCAGAATATGAAAACCACTTAAATTGATTGCATAACAACAAATGAAACAAAGTATTTGTTGATGTGATCAAAATATTTATCAATTCAACATAGTTTCATTTGCTCAGTACGTGCGTCCACCCGCTCCTGCGCGCACACTCGTCCGCCTTCCGCGCTGGTCTTTCGTGGACAGGGTCCATTTCTCGTTTTACACAGTTCCCGGTCGCGGTGACCTCTTCGCCCGTGCGCTCGTGTTTCTTCTTCGACGCGTTTCCTGGCCGCTGCGACTTGTTCGGCCGGTCCCGTTAGCCCACGCGTGTGCGCAGGCTCCGTCGCCCTCTGCATCGGGAGCTGTGCAGCCGTGCTGCTCCGCGCCTCCGCGTCGGGAGCGGTGCAGTCGTGGTGGGCGGGACACGTGATGCTTCCGGCGACTATTCGGGCAGTCTCGCGTCCGGTCTTCGCCCTCCTCACATCCCTGCTCCTTTGCTACTGTGCTCTACTGCTCTTCCTGGTTTTCTCCGCTATTCGCTTTTCCTCGGTACATTACCTTTTGATTCTCGCTCCTCTTCCCAACGACGCTGCTTCCTCTTCCCTTGCCTCGCCGCCGACTGCTCCCCTCTCCACACAGCCGCCTCCCCCTTCCCCGCGATACCAGCCCCCCTCCCTCGGTACTTAACCCTGAAATTGTTCCTACATCTGCCGAACATGAGAGAAACTGATCAGGTTTAGCCGACTAATCACCTGTTATGCCATTTAAGGCCTATACTTAGAAACTGCAGCACTCTTAAGCCTGTACACTTTGGACCTGTACTTAGATTATTCAGTTCAAGAAGGCGCAATTAGTGATCTAGCACCACCTCTTGCGATGTTAAATTATATTAGTTAGCTTCAGTTTCCTGCATAATTTATTTTTATCACCATAGACCTATGTTATATTATTTGGGTAATAGTACATTCGCTTTGAAGAGGCAAGTCTGGCCTATTGCTTCCTATTCTCTTTTGTAGTGATATTTATTTTGGTTGCTTGCAACAAAAATATGTTTTATTTCACACTAAACAGGGTAGTTGTTTTGCCGTGTTTGTACTAGAGTTGCTTCTGAGCAAATCCTTGAGAGTGCACATTACCGATTGCAGCTTTACCCAAGGCAGGAGGATAGGAACTCACCAAGATGCCAAAACCATTACTACCATGTAACTATACAACCCTGTTTTCTGCTCACATTAGGCTAGGCTACAGAATGCAAATTCAGCAAACAAAAAAAAAACTTTTTTGGGGTCTTCGCTGTCCTGGCAGAATAAGTAAATAGCGATGTGAAGAGTGTTATGTGAAAATTGATTATGCTACAGATATGGATGTTTTCTTCTGGAATAACATTCTGATGCCTCGAACTTGATTGATTGTTTGTTCTTGTTGGCCTATAGGATATAGCCGGCTCTGTGTTGTCGAAATTCAACTGTTTTGTACATCTCTTACTGGAATGCACCACAGTGTATTACTATATCGTCTTCCTAACATAAAGTGCATATGCTACTGGAGAATTTCCTATCTTTTCTATCGGTTGTTTATGCTTTCTAGCTCTCTACATCAGCCTGGTGAGTTTTAACCCTAACACTTGGCCCTTTCATTTGTCATTTGGATTTTTTGTTCGGCCATATCTACTCCAAATCTTTACAAGACCTGGCAACCATACAATTAGGATTGCCTATGTTTCTCCCTTTTTGTGGTGAAACTATGGAAGAAGATGCTACTACTGTTGTCTGCACTGTTACATGCCTAGATATTACTCTAGAATCTATGAGAAGTCATAACTCACCAACACAGCATATACAACTACGAGAATTTTTTTTTTGTGGTTTACCATGTCATATCACTCGGTGTAATTGTTTTTATGAAAACATGTTGTGCAATTTGCCACGTCTATGTATTTTTTAGGTCTTATATGTGGAGTATGATTCCACAACTATTGCTTTTGTCATTTCCTTTACGATCACTACACTACAGCTACATGATATATGCTTCAGTTCTACCTTTAGCTTTATACTGTTTTCCATGTTTAATATTGTGTTCATATTTCTCTAACATAAGACTGAAAATTCAGCGCAAAGTGACAATTCTACCCAAGAGAACAAGAAGATTGTGACAGGCCTGCCAGCACACTCCTAATTAAGACAATTCTTTTCGTTGACTTACTTAGAACATCAGTCACAGTTTGTTACACTTATATACATGCATTTCCAATTTCTTGGCTTTCCGTATTTATGTTTTTTTCCCACAAAACTTGTTATACCTCTTATGAAAAGTCTGTTATGTCACGAATCTTGTCATTATATTATTTAATAGCCTGCAAAAGCACCCCATTGAGCACAGATTGTATGTAATTCCATCTCTTAACAATACCCAACTGTCCTTGACAAGGGTTGCTTGTCTATCTCTATAACTTGCTAATCTTCATTGGTAGATTTTCCAGTCATTAACCCAGTTGTTTATGCTTATATGGTCTTATGATGGATCTGACATTGCCTAACAAAACTGCAGCCACATTTCAAAAATGTTACTGAATTCATCATGCAAGGTGATGAAGATTCAGATGATGAGGTTGCTCTTGACTCTTGTGAATTCTGGTACATTTTCTCGCAACATAGTGAATTCGACATGTCATGTTCAAGCTTTGTATTATCATTTTTATCTTAGTACTAACTATCTGTAAACTTTCCAGGTCTGTAAACTGTGATGTCAACATGCCTCCTGAAGGCTTGCAAGAATTCTTGCCATGCTTAGTCCCAGTATATATATTTTTTCCCCTTATTTAAAGTCATGTTCAAGCTTTGTATTATCGTTTTTATCTTAGTACTAACTATCGGTAAACTTTCCAGGTCTGTGAACTGTGATGTCAACATGCCTCCTGAAGGCTTGCAGGAATTCTTGCCATGCTTAGTCCCAGTATATAATTTTTTTCCTTATTTAAACTACCGCCGATACATGTTGGTGTTGGTTACAATTTTGTAACACCATTTTTAATATTTATTTTCTAGACTTTGTTATCGAACATGATCTACGCTGATGGTAATGAGTCACTCGCAAAACCCAGGTTTTCTATACCAAAAAAGTCTACTGTGTACAATTCAATGACTAGGTCTACTGTTCAAACAACCTAAGATATACCTTAAAGCCAAGGACGACATTGATTAAAGGGGAGGACGACATACCTCAACCTCCCCTAACTGAATCAATTCCTAAGGTTAGCACTGATTTCAACGCTACTTCCGTCGAAGATCCTGATGTGGCTCTGAGGAAGGGGAGAGAACAAAGGAGGTCAATACTATCCCTGTTCTTTGTATTGTGGCTTATAGTGATTAGGGAAAACGATATACATACGATGATTTCTGTACGACACATGTACATAGTTGCTAGTCACTAGGGTTTACCATGATAGGTATTGTAGAATTTGATTAGGGATTGAAGTGGGATTCGATGCCTGGAGGGAAGAAAGAGTAGAGTCACAGTAAGATAGGTTTGGTGGGCTTGGCCAATTAACCAGTTGGCTCAGGACATCAACGACCATCACTTGATTTGGCGCAGCCCATACAAGAGAATTTTGGCACAAATCATTTCCCTGTTTTTCTCATACCCCAACTAAGTTTTTATGCAAGAGAATTTTGACACAAATAATTTCCTTGTTCTTCTCATACCCCTAGAGCAACTAAGTTTCAAACCATGACGCCGGATGGATAGACGTGCTAAGGGTACCCATGGTCCAGTCGACCATAGGAGGTGCTCTGCCCCCTTAGCCCCCCTGTTGGGTCCACTGCGTGTACACATGACCATCTCACGTGAGATATAGGTCGGTACACGCGCAAGATGAGGCATCGAGCTACGTCTGGCGTAGTGTAACCAGCAAGGTGGCCGGAGTCGGAGTTTGCACAGCCACGGTAGTTTGGTAACAAGCGGGCAAAGCCACCACGCGCTGCCTCTGGCTCTGCTGATGGTGGGTCAGTAAAATACATGTGTGAATGGTGTGAATATCATAGGGATATGCTCATAATCTCATGATGATGTTACAATTGGCAATGGCATTAAATGTTTATGTCGAATTACGCGTTTTCGGCAAAGTTCTTGTGCTGGCAGGTTATTGGTGATCAGACCGGCACAGAAGCAGCGGTCCGACCGGCCAAGAAGCGGCGGTTAGACCGGCCAGGCCTTGGGGTCAAGAGGCTGGCGGTCTAATCGGCTACCTCGGGAGGTCTGACCGGCCATTATGAAACCTTGATTTTGCAGCTGGACCAAAAATAGAGGGTGTGGGAAGATAGGGAATTCTCCTACACTTGGTCTCATAATTTTTGGAGCTTGGAGTCAAAAGTTCTATTCGTTTGAAATTTACAGAGATGTTTCGTATTTCCATGGAGGAATTTTGGCTAAGTCCCTTACTAGGCGGTCTGACCGGCCAGGGGGCGGTCAGACTGGCCAGAGGCCGGTCAGACCGGCCCTTGAGTGGCGGCCTGACCGGTTTTCACTTATTCGTAGGCCATCTTGGCGGCGATTTTTATTTGTTAGGTTAAGTTCATGAGTTTCAGTGCATATGTGTTGCATGATGCATGTTTTGACTAACGTGGATCAAGTTGTGAAGAACTTGTTTCCGGAATCGATTTCTTTGTCTATTGTTGTGTAGGATGCTTGGAGGTCAACAACGGTCAACGGTAAGGATGATCGGGACTAGGCTTGGAGAGCTGAGGTTTGGAACGATCGAGGATGCCGGGTGAAGTCAGTGGACTCAAGCATGGAACAAAATGAACAAGGATGACTGGACAGGAAGTTTGGTGCAACGGGTTGTATCAAGTGGCACAGGGGTCGGTGCAAGTGCCATGGTGGTTTCAGTGGGAGTCGGATGGGAGAGACTTGCCGACTTGAAGAGAGACGTTGATCAACCTACACGTGGCGAAGCATGAGTTTGCTTCATGAGGATTGGACTCGGTCTTTGGAGAAGGATTGAGAAGGGGTATTTTGGTAACTTCACCAAAATACCACCTTGATTGCTTTTGGCTAAACTACGGCGCAAGACGGCGCAAGGAGAAGTGGTTTAGGTCAAGAGAAGACGAAGACGACGCTTTGAAATATGTGCGTGCGTGAAACCCATTTGTGTGTGGGCTTAACGGGTGCCCATTAGGGAATATCTTCTAGAAGCTACCCTCCACTATAAATAAGGGAGGGTGCTGGTTGTGCACCTCCCACCTCTTGTGTTTTTTGTTGAAACCCTAGTTTTGGTGTTTAGGGAGAATAGTGGAGAGGTTATGTTTCTAGAGATTGGATTTGATTGTGTGATCAAGTGTTGAGTCTTCGCCCTCCACGATGGAGTTGCTATAAACCAACATCTATATCAAATCAATCCAAGCAAGATTCCTCAAGATGGTCTTCTTCTTGTTCTTGCTATCTATTTTGTGATTTTAGGGCTTTCTTTGATTCCAGTTTTCCTTTGGTTTCTGGTCTGCATCTTGCTTGTTGTGATATGTGGGAATACATCTAGGATCATCTTGATCATCTTTAACCCACGAGCAAACTTTTGGATCATATTTCGGTTTTGGACCAACCTTCACTCAAACGGAAAAATGCCAGAACTTTGACAAAGATCTTCGCGATCTTTGATTGGAATAGGTTCCTGACATCCTAGAGAAGGTGTGTTCCAAGTTTCGTGAAGTTTGGAGTTGTAGATCAAAAGTTAGACCTATTTGTGATTTTATTTTCGGGCAGATTTTATTGTTCATCGTGCTGGAGGTCAGACCGCCCATATCAGAGGTCAGACCGCCCCATGTAAAAGTTGACCCGCCAATTTGAGAGGTCAGACCGCCCAACTTATTGCAAATTGAGTTTTCGTGGTTTTTGTTGTTGTTTGGCTTTTTGGTTTTGATTGGATTCAATACAAGTCTTTCGCTACGCTTGTACATTGATCTTCATAGCTCTCATAGCTATTGGAGTGAAAATCGTGTTGAATCCGATCTAGGTGAAAAAGAGATCGTGCTCCTATTCACCCCCTCTAGTCACCGTTTTGGTCCAACAAGTGGTATCAGAGCCCAGTTAGTTCAATCTTGATCTTAACCGGCCACTGAACTTGGCGATGGAGAAGTACTCCACCAAGCCGCATGTCTTCGATGGGATCGACTATGCCTATTGGAAGAATCGCATGCGTGTCTACCTTCAGAGCGAAGGTAAAGCTATATGGGAGGTTGTTCGAGCCCCGCTCGTTTTGCCCGAGGTTGCTACGCCGGCTTCAGCGGCCCTCTTGGCTAACAACATAAGGCAAAGAACCTCCTATATGCCGGACTTGGTAGACAGGAGTACGATAGGATTTATCACCTTGAGACCGCGCACGAGATTTGGCACACCCTCGAAACCTACCATGAGGGTTCGTCCCAAATCAAACAAGTGCGTCAAACGGTCTTTAAGCGAGAATACAACAAGTTTAGGATACGTTCTAGAGAGAGCATCGATGACGTCTTTACTCGCTTCAACAGTGTGCTGAACCAGTTGAGAACGATTGATATTGAGTATTCTCAGTTTGAGAATGCCACCCATCTCTTGGCTGCAATCAACACCAAGGAGTGGGAGATAAAGGCTACCACCATTGAGGAGAATATCAATCTCTCTAGTCTTACTTTGGAGTTGCTATACAACAAACTCAAGACTCATGAAATCAAGAGAGTTGATCATCCTAAGAAGGAGAACATGGCTTTGGTAGCAGACCCTCTCAAGAGAACTTTTGATGGTTTTTCTTAATCGTCTTCTGAATTTTCTCTTGCTTATTTATCTGTAATTCATGAAGAAGAACTTGAGAGTATTCCTAAGGCCGAGTTAGCCCTCCTATCCAAAAAATTCACACAGATATATAACAATGTGAGAAATAAAAAGGGAGGTGGCCCTGTGACTTGCTATGAGTGTGGTGAGCTCTACCATATCCGGGCAAATTACCGCAAGCTGAAAGGAAAGAGCAACCACAAGGAGGAGAAGACAGCTTGGAGGAAGCCTCATGGGAACAAGCCCAAGTTTGATGTTGCCAAGCTCATGAAGGCAGCTTACCGGGTCCTTGCCGCTTTTGGAGAGCAATCCATGAGCGATGTAGACTCCGAGAGTGAGGGGGACAAGGAGGGGGAGCTTCCTCAAGACAAGAAGAAAGGGAAGGCAAAGGACTTCACCGGCATGTGCTTCATGGCCGACTCCGTCGACATCGATGATGAGGTACCTCCGTCCTATGATGTTCTCTCTGCTAGATATGATACCATCTATGAGCAATTGCTTAGACATGATGAAGCGTTAGAATTCACCATTGCTAGGAATAAGGACTTAGAGTCACAAGTTGAAAATCTCACACTTGAACTTGTGAATGCTAAGAATCTTGATGCCGATGAATGTTCATCTTGCCATGCTTTACATTCTAAACTTGCTAAACTGCAAACTGCTCATGATGTTGCCTTGCACCAACCAGAAAATACTAGGAATGAGCTAATTGAAGTTAAATCTGCTCCTTGTGAAAAATGCTTAGAATCTAGCAAGTTGGTCGCCTCTGATAAGGCTGAGTCTAGCACTTGTTCCTTCTGCTTAGAACGTGAACATGAAGTAAAAGATATTTTAGAAGCAGTTAGAGCTAAGTATGCCAAGCTTAAGGACAAAATTAATTATGCTTCCTGTGTTTCATGTGAAGCCCTTAAGCTTGAGGTTGCTATTCATAAGGAGAGACATGCTAGAGCCATTAAGGATAAAACTTGTGAATCATGTCTTAATCTTGAAAAAAGAGAATGGTTATCTCAAGAATAATTTAGAAAAATTCTCTAAAGGTAAGAAACAGTTAAACATGATTCTTGACAAGTCCAAAACTCCTTATAAGAATCAAGGGTTAGGATACAATACTGCCCAAGATAAGTCCAAACCAAATGACACTCAAGTCTTGGAAAATAGCTTAGTTAAATTCAAAACCCAACTTGCAAAAATACTTTTTAAATCTGCAGGTTTTGCCCAACCATCTGTTGTGTCAAAATATGCTTCTCCCAGTGGTACTAAGTACCATTGCACCTATTGCAAGAAGGATGTGCATTTGTTTGAGTTCTGTTGGCGTAGGTTGAAAAATGATAAGAAAAATCTTACTAAAATTTCATCTCATCAACCTAGAGTCGTCATGAGACATGGTCATATAGTAAAGAATAAACTTAGACTAGGATCTGTTTCACATGCTCATCATTATCATGTTCCTAAACATGATGCATCTCATGTTCGTGTAACCATTTCTAATAATAGAACCTCAAGTAGGATCAATGATAACAATTTTGTTTTTTATACTACTTGCAGACGTGTGTCTCAGTACTGGGTTCCCAAGTCAAATTTAAATAACCCCAGTATTGAGACACATTGATCTTTTGTGTCTTGATTTTCAGGATCGCCGCGGAAGGGGGAAGAACACGTGGTTCGTCGACTCTGGGTATTCACGCCACATAACCGGGACTCAAGATGGTTCACCTCATTCACGTGGTCGACGGGTGATAACTTCATCACCTTTGGAGATGATACACAAGGGCGGATTGAAGGAACATGATCGATCAGGGTGAACGACAAGTTCATCCTTAAGGACGTCGCTCTTGTGGACAAGCTAAGGTACAACTTTCTTTCTGTCTCACAGCTTCTTGATAATGACTATGAGACTAGATTTAAGAAAAATGCTTGTCGTGTGCTTGACTCAGCTGGTGAGCTTGTTTTTGGTATTTCTAGAGTTGGTAGGATCTTTGGAGCTGACTTTTCTGAATCTCTTGTTGGTTCTCTCAAATGTTTGATTTCATCTTCTGAGTTCTGGCTTTGGCACCGTCGTTTGGGGCACATCGGCTTTGATCATCTGACGCAAGTTAGCAGCCTTGATCTCATGAGAGGTTTGCCCAAACTCAAAGCTGTCAAGGATGATGTATGTGCGCCCTGTAGGCATGGCAAACAAGTTGCCGCCTCACACCTTTCATTGACTATGGTCATGACTAACGGACCAGGACAGTTGCTTCACATGGATACTGTTGGTCCTGCTAGGGTTCGGTCAGTAGGTGGTAATTAGTATATTCTTATCATAGTCGATGATTTTTCGAGATACTCTTGGGTGTTCTTTCTTGCTTCGAAGGATGAAGCTTTTGATCATTTTCATGATCTTGTTCTTCGCTTGGCTTCTGAACTTCCTGGTGCCTTGAGACCAATCCGCAGTGACAATGACACGGAGTTCAAGAATATCTCTTTTGTCTCTTTCTGTGCTGAGCGTAGCATTGAGCATCAGTTCTCTTCTCCACATGTCCCTCAACAAAATGACGTGGTGGAAAGGGAGAACAAAACCTTAGTCGAGATGGCTAGGACGATGCTAGATGAGTATAGCACCCCATGGAGGTTTTGGGCCGAAGCTACTGCTACAGCTTGCCATATTGCCAATCATGTCTTCTTAAGACCGTCTTTGGACAAGACATCATATGAGCTTCGGTTTGGTAGAAAACCCCATGTTTCTCATTTTTGAGTTTTTTGAGCTAAGTGTTTCATTCTCAAAACAGGAAATCTATATAAATTTGAGTCAAGGACTTTTGATGGTTTATTTCTAGGTTATTATGCACATTCTAGGGGTTTTTGGGTTTTTAATATTGAAACTAACGTTGTTCAGGAGACATGCAATGTTACTTTTGATGAGACTAGCCATAGAGCTAGATCAGATTTTTTAGGTGACACACCGGTGACGAAGAGCATCTTTGTAGAGGAATATGATGATGGAGTCAATGATACTTCATCACCTGCTACTGACGCTCCTATTTCAGTTCAAGAACCTGCTTCGACTACTTCACCTCCAGTTGAGGCTCCTTCTGCATCTTCATCATCAGCAGTACCTGCGGAGGTCGAAGAGATTCTATCTTCCCCGGGCTTCCCACTTCACATTCAGAGGCATCACCGTCCGGATCAGATGATTGGTCATCTTCATGAGCGAGTCACTCGCTCCAGGTATCATGATCCGATTCTCTACTCCTATTCTGCATTTGTTGCTTCTTTCGAACCCCGTGATATATCACATGCTTTATCTTATGCTAGCTGGGTTAACACCATGCAAGAGGAGTTAGAGAACTTTGAGAGAAACAAGGTCTGGAACTTAGTAGAGCCTCCTAGTGGTCATAATGTGAAAGGAATCCGTTGGGTGTTCAAAAAAAAACAAAGTGAGGATGGTTATGTGGTTAGAAATAAGGTTAGATTGGTAGCTCAGGATTTTAGCCAAGTTGAGGGGTTATATTTTGATGAAACCTTTGCTCCTCTTGCTAGATTAGAAGTCATTCGCATTCTGCTTGCATTTGCTTCGTCTAAGGGCTTTAGGCCGCACCAGATGGATGTCAAGAGTGCATTTCTGAATGGTTACATAGAGGAAGTGTATGTTAGACAACCCCTAGGTTTTGAGAATCCCAAGTATCCACATCATGTTTTCAAGCTATCCAAAGCATTGTATGGTCTTAAGCAAGCCCCTAGAGTATGGTATGATAGACTTAAAACCTTCTTGCTTAAGAATAATTTTGAGATGGGTAAGGTAGACAAGACTCTATTTATTCTTAGGTACGGTAATGATTTCTTGCTTGTTCAGATTTATGTTGATGATATTATCTTCGGTGGTTCTTCTCATGAGATGAGTATGATATGAGAGCTCAACTACTTTTCGGGGCTTCAAATCAAGCAATGCAAGGAAGAGATCTTCATTCATCAAACGAAGTACACTAAGGATCTGCTCAAGCGCTTCGAGATGGGTGACTGCAAGCCGATCGCCACTCCCATGGCGACTTCGACTGCTTTGGATCCAGATGAGGAAGGAAAAGCTGTGGATCAACGCGAGTACTGCAGCATGATCGACTCTCTCCTGTATCTGACGGCCACAAGACTGGACATCCACTTCGCGGTTTGCCTCTGTGCGAGGTTTCAGGCGTCTTCGAGGACTTCACATCGCCAAGCCATCAAGCGCATTTTCAGGTACCTTCACTCTACCCTCCAGTATGGAATTTGGTATTCATGTTCTTCTTCCTTGTCCATTCGGGAGTTTTCTGATTCTGATTTTGTGGGCTGTCAGTTAGATAGGAAAAGCACTTCAGGCACTTATCACTTCTTAGACACTTCTCTTGTCTCTTGGTCTTCCAGGAAGCAGTCCTCTATTGCACAATCCACTGCAGAAGCTGAATATGTAGCTGCCGCTAGTTGTTGTAGTCAGATTCTATGGATGGTGTCCACTCTTAAGGACTATGGGTTATCTTTTGCTAGTGTTCCTATTCTCTGTGATAATACTTCTGCCATTAATATTGCTAAAAACCCTGTGCAACATTCTAGGACCAAGCACATAAACATTCGCTATCACTTCCTTAGAGACCATGTTGAGAAGGGTGATATTGTGCTACATTTTGTGGAGTCCGAGACTCAGTTTGCTGATATTCCCACCAAGCCTTTAGACCCAACTAGGTTTGCCACCTTGAGGAGTGAGTTAGGTGTAATTTATCCCTATGGGTTGGTTTGAGGGGGAGTTGGTTCTTTTCTGAGCTTTCCTTGTTCATATGATCTTTCCTTGATCTTCTTCTGAACTCGCTGGTTCTTTTTATATTTTTAGGCTTTTAAGTTTTTCTTACATCTCATTGTATCATAGTGCATTCATATGAAAATCATAAAAATATGTATTGTAATATAAGCTTTACTACTTGTCTTTTAAACTGATGAAGCTTTGCTTATTACCCTCTTGAGCTTTAGTATTTCAATTCTTGCTCAATACCATGTCTAGTTTTTTGACTTGCTAGAATTATCATGCTTTCACATATGTAGCTAAGTCTTTGCTAAATGAGTTAGAACTTTAAGACAACTTGAACTAATTTTTTTAGAATTTGTGGATCTTTTGGCTAGTTGCACAATTAATGATTCTTTTGTGACATTGGTCCTGTCAGAATTGCTTTGTTAGCTCTTGAATCTAGGATTGAACATCTCTTGAGCTTCTTGTTCTTTTGTGAATCTAAAAAAGCTCTTGTGCCAATAAAAAAAATTAAATTTCGAGTTTCTCATGTGATTAGATTGTGTCAAACTATTACCACGAGACTGCATGTCAAAGGCATGAACTTGGAGATAGTTTGATGATTCAGACGATCTCATGGGGACTGCTTGTCAAAATTGACATGAACATCAAGATTTGTCGCCCTGGCTGAAGCTTAGGAAGAGTTTGTGGATGGCTCCTAGTCCAGGATCTTCTTCAGTAAGATATGTCATTAATTACCTTGGTTGAAGCTTAGGAAGAGTTTGTGGATGACTCCTAGTCCAGTATCTTCTTCACTAAGATAGACCTTTAATAAACATCAATATTTAATTGCAAATGATAACAGTTTTAAAAATTGGGTAACTGAAGTACTATGAGCAAAATGATTCAATTCAGGATTTTTGTCTCTAGGATGGTCATTGTTAGCTTCTTGATCTCACATTGACATTCTGACATGGCCATTATCACTTTAGGATATCTGTTGATGAACTTGCTAAATTTGAAGCGTTGCTTAAATTATGACAATTCATCGCTTTATTTTGAACCTTCTAGCTTAGCTTTGATATATATGTGTTAACATTATGTTTCTAGCGTTTTCAGGCTTGATATGTATTGAGTAATAGTAGAAATGCTAGCTTGCTCTTTTGGGTAATCTCCTAAGCTTCTTGTACTAAAATTTGAAAAATACAAAAAATAAAGCCACTCCATTGCATTTCATGCATGCTCCTTCTTATGCTTCTTCCTCATTTCTGCATTTATTATCTCTGGATGAGAGGAAGATGTGATTCCTTGATGACTCCATTGTCAAAGGGGGAGAAGATATAGCAAAAATGTTAAAAAGGGGGAGCTATTAAGAGAAAATGGGAGAAAATGAAATTTTCTAAAAAAATGATGATCATAGTGAGAGGGAGTATGTATTTTGTATTCTTGTGATCTTATTGCCATTTCTGAACTTGAATTACAATTTTTAGAACCTCACAATGATCAAAGGTCAATTTGAACAATTGTTCTTTCATATGGACCTTAAGTGAGATTTTGGACACTTCTCTAGAAATTGAAGCTTTTTCGCTTCCTTTTGCCTTATCTCTCTTGCATATTCTAACATGAAGCCAACTTGGTCATTTCCATTGCGTTCTCTTACTTTTGGACCAAGTTGTGCCTTTGCGCGAAAACGTGAGTATTTTTTTCTTTTCAAACTTTAAACTTACATTTTCAACAAATTGCTAATGTGTTCATCAGGGGGGAGATTGTGGATATCATGGGGACAAGCTCATGATCTTAGGATAATGTTACAATTGGCAATGACATTGAAGGTTTATCGAATCACGCGTTTTCGACAAAATTCTTGTGCTGTCAGGTTACTGGCGGTCGGACCGACACAGAAGCAGTGGTCCGGCCAACCAAGAAGCGGTGGTGAGACCGACCACCTTTGGCAGTCAGACCGGCCAGGCCTTGGGGTCAAGAGGCTGGCGGTCCGACTGGTCACCTCGGGCGGTCTGACCGGCCATTATGAAACCTTGATTTTGGAGGTGGACCAAAAATAGAGGGTGTGGACAAGAGAGGGGATTCTCCTACACTTGGCCTCATATTTTTTGGAGCTTGGAGTCAAAAGTTCTATTCGTTTGAAATTTCCAGAGAGGTTTCGGATTTCCAGGGAGGAATTTTGGCTAAGTTCCTTACTAGGCGGTCAGACCATCTTGGCGGTGAGTTTTTGCTTGTTAGGTCAAGTTCATGAGTTTTGGTGCATATGTGTTGCATGATGCATGTTTTGACTAACGTGGGTCAAGTTGTGAAGAACTTATTCCCAGAATTGATTTCTTTGTCTATTGTTGTGCAGAACGCTTGGAGGTCAACGACGGTCAACGGCGAGGATGATCGGGACTAGGCTTGGAGAGTTGAGGTTCAGAACGATCGCGGATGCCAGGTGAAGTCAGTGGACTCAAGCATTGCACAAAATAAACAAGGATGACCGAACGAGAAGTTCGGTGCGACGGGTTGTATCAAGCGGCACGGGGGTCGGTGCAAGTGTCATGGTAGTTTCGATGGGAGCTGGATGGGAGACTTGCCGATATAAAGAGAGCCGTTGATCAACCTATATGTGGCGAAGCATGAGATTGATTCATGAAGATTGGACTCGGTCTTTGGAGAAGGATCAAGAAGGGGTATTTTGGTAACTTCACTAAGATACCGCCTTGATTACTTTTGGCTAAAACGCGGCGCAAGACGACGTAAGGAGAAGTGTTTAGGTCAAGAGAAGATGAAGTCGGTGCTTTTGTGGATATCGTGAGGATATGTGCACGATCTTAGAATGATGAGTCAATTGGCAATGGCTTTGTTGGTTTGCAAAATCTCGTGTTTTTGGTTTTGCTTGTGTCCGCTGACCACGCGGCGGATCGGCCGGTGGCGGCGGTTAGACCGCCCGTGGAGAGGTCCGACCGGCCGTGGTGGCCGGTCCGACCGGATATGTTTCAAAGTGGATTTTGGAGCTGATCCAAAAATAGGATGTGTAGGCAAGTGAGGGGAATCTCCTGGATGTGGTCACATCATTTTTGGAGCTCCCAGTCGAAAGTTCTATTCATTTGAAAATTCCAGAAGGTTTCGGATTTTCAAGATGAATATTTGGCTAAGTCATTTCGGGCGGTCCGACCGCCGTTTTGGAATCGGTCCGACCGGCCTGAAATCGGTCGGATCGGCTGTGTGGGGCGGTCAGACCGCCGATCACTTGGAGCTTGGCTTTGTTGGCATTGATGTGTTTTGATTGTGTTTAATGTATGGATGTCAATGCTTTATTGTTGCATATTGCATTGTGGAACTAACATAGGTCAAGTTGTGAAGAACTTGTTCCCAGAGACGATTTGTTTGTCTATTACTGTGCAGGTGGCTTGCATGTCAACGACGTCAACGGTGAGGTGGATCGGGACTACGCTGGAGAGGCGAGGTCCGAGCGATCATGGATGCTTGGGTGGTCGTGTGACTCAAGCATGGCGCAGAATGGGCAAGATGGATCGAACGGGTAGTTCGGTGCAGCTGGTTGGATCAGGCGGTGCGGAAGTCGGTGCAAGTCTCTAGGAGTTTCCGATGGGATTCGGACGGGAGTCTTGCCGACATGATGAGAGCCGCTGATCAACCTACACATGGTGAAGCAGGAGATTGCTTCAACAGATGTGTGTGAGTGGGTCCCATGTGTGTGTGGGTCCCAAATGTGAAAACCCTAGCTCTCCTATAAATAGAAAGGGGGGAGATGTAAAACCCCTTGAAGCACTTTGAACCCTCATTTGGAAAGCCCCTTGTTAGGGTTAGGGTTTGAGAGGAGAGGAGAGGTTTGGAGAGATTGTATGTGTGCTCTTTGTTGAGCTCTTGTCCTCCTTGTTGGAGTGGCTTTGTAAGCATCTTGTGAGATCAATCAATCTTGTGATGCTTGCTTGAGAGATCAATTGTCTCCTTTGTGTTCTTCTCTCTTTTGATGAATTTGGTGCTTCCTTGATTCAAGTGTTTATGCTTGGTCTCTTGACCGATTTTATCTTGCTTTGACATGTGGGAATACTCCTAGAATCATCTAGACCATCAACCCCCAAAAGCAAGGCTTGAATCAAGATTTTCATATTTCTAGGGTTTGTGCACTTCTTTGTTAAAATCGTCAGAGATCGTTTCTGTAAAGTGGATCTGGAGGATCGTCGCTAGAAATAGGTCTCTAATATCCTTAGGGAGGTGCGCTCCAAATTTGGTCAAGTTTCATTGGTTGAATCAAAAGTTGGACCAAATTTCGTTTTGGTTTTGGGCATTGAGTTTCGGTTCTGGACTAAATCGGTCGGACCGATTTTTATCTGGCGGTCGACCGCCAAAGATTCGATCGCCTGTTAACGGCGGTCGAACCGATTGAAATCGGTCGGACCGCCTTTGGTAGCTTGGCCGACCGCCAAGGCCTGCACTGCACGGTGAGATCAATTCTCCACATTTTTGTGTCTTGTGGTTGAGGGGGTTATCGAATTCAGCACAAGGCTTTCTCTGTGCGCTTACTGATCTTCTTAGCTTTCATAGCTAAAGGAGTAAAGTTCGTGTTGAATTTGATTAAGGCGAAGAATTCGAGAAAGCGCCTATTCACCCCCCTAGTCGCCTTTACGGTCCTACAGCTTTGAAATACGTGTGTGAGTGAAACCCGTTTGTGTGCGGGCTTAACGGGTGCCCATTAGGGAATACCTTTTGGAAGCTAGCCTCCACTATAAATAGGGGAGGGTGCTGGTTATGCACCTCCTACCTCTTGTGTTTTTTGTTGAATCCCTAGTTTTGGTGTTTAGGCAGAATAGTGGAGAGGTTAGGTTTCTAGAGATTGGATTTGATTGTGATCAAGTGTTGAGTCTTCGCCCTCCATGATGGAGTTGCTATAAACCAACATCTATCTCAAATCAATCCAAGCAAGATTCCTCAAGATGGTCTTCTTCTTGTTCTTGCTCTCTATTTTGTGATTTTAGGGTTTTCTTTGATCCTTCGATTTTTCTTTGGTTTCTGGTCTGGATCTTGCTTGCTGTGACATGTGGGAATACATCTAGGATCATCTTGATCATCTTTAACCCATAAGCAAAATATTGGATTATATTTCATTTTTGACTCAGTTTTGAACCAACCTTCAATCAAACGAAAAAAGGTCGGAATTTTGACAAAGATCTCCGCGATCTTTGATTGGAATAGGTTCCTGACATCCTAGAGGTGTGTTCCAAGTTTCGTGAAGCTTGAAGTTGTGAATAAAAAATTAGGCATATTTGTGATTTCGTTTTCGACTGATTTTACTGTTCATCGTGCTGGAGGTCAGACCGTCCATATCAAAGGTCAGACCACCCCATGTAAAAGTCAACCCGCCAAATTAAGAGGTCAGACCGTCCAACTTATTGCAAATTGAGTTTTCATGGTTTTTTTGTTGTTGTTTTGCTTCGGGGTTTTAATTGGATTCATACAAGCCTTCCGTTACACTAGTGCATTGATCTTCATAGCTATTGGAGTGAAAATCGTTTTGAATCCGATCTTGATGAAAAAAAAAGATAAGTACTCCTATTCACCCCCCTCGAGTCGCCGTTTCAGTCCAACAAATGGACATATCTCTCTCTTGGGTCACCAGTTCTAGTCTTCGGTTTGATATTTCCTATATGGATTTGGAGAAAGAATTTGCTGCAGTAAGAATTTGCTGCAGACTTCTTCATTGCTCATTTGCGCTTGAGCAGAATTCCAGCAGCGCCCTGTCCATGGGTGACAGAGCTGGGGGCCTGCAACTTGTGACTACAGGTTGAGACAGCTTGAGGAGTACTGGATATGTTCCTAGGGCTGCTGCGAATGACACAGCTTATCCTTGTGCTCAGTAACTATCTTGACATCAGATAATCGGACGGACCAATGCCGCCTCAGGTAAACCTAACTAAAACTATGAACACTCCTATGGCTGCGAAGCTACAAACGTTACAACATTCCACAGCCAGCTTCATTTGTGACCATCAATAAAGGGCAAGCTAAAAACTAATGCCACGTAAGCACTACATTATCGGGATTTTGCAAATGTGATGCAAGTGGAAGATAGATGCGAGGACGGCCGTGGATCGTTGCATGGACAGCTCAGATATCTCATATGCATATGTCCACAAAATGATATACGTGCAGATGATATGTACTCTACATTATCAGTACAGCAATATCAATTCACCTGTAAATAATTCACAGCAGTATACATCAAGTTACTCAATCAGCATACCAGCTCCTAATTCAACTGAGATAAGCTTTTGTTAAATAAAACAAAACTGAGCTAAGCTAGGAATTAAGGCAACTGAACAGAGCAACACGAGCCAATGGACGTTGCATAGAATGACAGGTTCACGGCGCAAAATCTACATGCAACAGAACTGTCGACAACTAACGCCCTATGGATCAAGAACATCTCGACCCAACAACATTTGTAAGAGAAAATGAATAAAGTACTCGCATCTACCGAGCAAGATTCACACTAAATGCTACGATCAACATGCTATTTATCCCATTCTCACATAAGCAAGTCAACAATATACCATCACAAAAAGATAAACAGTTATATCAACAATAATTGCTCCTTGCAGTAAGCAAATAACTCAAAACTATGAAGATCACATCAACATAACTTAAACAATTAACCCAACATATAATTCGAATTCAACAGTACTAGGATCCATCATGGTATTGTTACGCTAATTTTTTCTAACCTTCCATGGGCAGCTGCTATTTTAACAACAAAATGACATATTCACACCACATCTTTATCAAACATATTGCACAGAATGACAGATAAAATTCGAAATTGTTGTGTTAACCATCCATGGGACCACAAATCTATCTTACACACTGAATCTATACACCACTTAGCTAATTTCCACACGACAAGAAATCGCAGCCAAATCTCGCACCCAATAGATGAAGAAAATCTTGATACCGCAATGGATATTACCGCATCATGGACAACATAATGAATAAACCCACACCATCATCACATAGGACATCAGAAACACAAGCTTCACCTTACATGCTAAGATCAACATGCTACATATATCATATCACCAAGTCAAACAATATAGCATCGCAGCGGATAAAGATAACAATTTTAAGGTGCGATCAATAACTACTAGCCTGCAATAGGACAGTAACTCAGACAGCCGAGATCACAACAGCAAAACAAGAACGATTAGCCAAAACATAATTCGAATTCAACAGTACTTGATGATATCAATCATGGCATGGTATCGAAACCAAAAGTAAGCATCACCATCGCAGATGCAGGTGTTCTGTTCCAACAAACTACTTTAATACGACAGAGACAAAAAGGATTATCATCTAACGAAACATTTCCTTTACTTCTTCCCCAGAGCTGAGCAGAGCAGCCTACGCCTTCTGGTTGTAAACGTAGGTGAGGCCGCACTTACCGCAGTAGTGGCGGTCGAAGTGGTTGGCCATGAAGGTCCCGGCGCCGCACTCGCCGTTGGGGCACTCCTTGCGGAGGCGGGTGACCTTGCCGGTGGCGTCGTCGACCTTGTAGAACTGGAGCACGGCGAGCTTCACCTTCTTGTGCTTGTGCTTTTGCTTCTTGGGTTTGGTGTACGTCTTCTTCTTGCGCTTCTTGGCGCCGCCCCTCAGGCGGAGCACCAGGTGCAGCGTCGACTCCTTCTGGATGTTGTAGTCGGCGAGCGTGCGGCCGTCCTCCAGCTGCTTGCCGGCGAAGATGAGCCGCTGCTGGTCCGGCGGGATGCCCTCCTTGTCCTGGATCTTGGCCTTCACGTTGTCGATGGTGTCCGAGGACTCCACCTCCAGCGTGATGGTCTTCCCCGTCAGGGTCTTCACGAAGATCTGCATATTGGCCGGCGCTTGCTCCGGCGGCCGCGGCAGCGGCGGCCTACCTACCTGAGGCGGAGGCTACAGTTCGCGGCGGCCGCGGCGTGATCTGGGCGGGTAGGGTTTTGGTGGAGAGAGAGAGAGGTGACGATTTTATAGCTGTGGTGAGGCGGTGTGCGCCGCTAGATATGGAGGGTTTCGATCGGACGGTAGATATGACCCCGAGAGTGGTAGTTGGGCCCTATGGGCCTTTTGGTTGGGCCTCGTGGTTTCCAACCTCCCCATTGGTCTGTGGTCTGTCCTTACCCCGACGCCTCGCACCGCTTCCGCCGCCGAGCCGAAGCCGACGCCTACTATCGCCGCCGCCGCCGAGCCGGCGAGGACGCTTGAGACCACGTCGGAGATGGCGTCGAGCAGATCCTCCGGTGACGTTGGCGGTTCAGGTACGAAGCTCCGGTAGCAACCCCAAATCTTGGACACATGGGTTGCTTTTCTTGGTTACGTGGGATTAAAGTTAAAGAAAGAGTAGGTGTGTTCTTTGTTAGATTTGCGCGTCTAGTTCCGATGTTCGTGTGGGGACTGGAGATCTCGTGTGATGACCCGATCGCCGACGAACGGGTCTCACAATTTTCGGTGGAATGTGGTTGCTGAAATCGGGAGATTGGAGAAAGCAGGAGATGAGAAACCAGAGAAGAAGAGGATGGGGAAAACTGAGTTCATTTCTCTCTGATTCTTATCGTAATCGCAAACCCACAACGCTTTTTTCCCACAACTCAACACATGCGCACTTACAGCTGGGCCTTCCTGCCAGCATCGCTTGCCGTGTCATTCCTGCAGTGGCCGCCTTCACCTTCGTCCCTCGTATCTGGTGGAGGCGTGACACCTTCCCCCCCTGAGACGAAACCGGTTCCCAAATCCTTACCGACGGAAAACGCTGCTTCATAACATAGTAATCCTCCCAGGTAGCAGATTCGGTTGGAATTGTCGACCATTTCACCAAAATTTGCGGCATTGTCGAATTGCCTTTCTTGACCAGGCGATGATCTAGAATGTCCTTTGGCTGCGGAACTCCAGTAGTAAGATCAATGGGCTTTGGCAGTTCAGAAAACACCGGTGTATAACTCGGAGTAAAAGGCTTCAGCTGAGAAACATGGAAAACCGGATGCACCATGGAATCAGTGGGCAAGTCCAGCTTGTAAGCAACTGCCCCAATTCACTCGAGCACCACAAATGGACTGAAATACTTAAAAGCCAGTTTAGGATACGGACGATTGACCATTGAATGCTGCACATAAGGTTATAATTTGAGCAACACACGGTCTCCTACCTGAAATTGTGAGTGGTGTTTGTCAGTTTGTGTTCTCATTCGATGTTGAGCCTTCGTCAGTTGATTGCGTAACATGTCAATATAAGCATGCCTGTCCCGAACCACTTCAGCCACTTTTGCAATGGTCGAGGAAACTATGTTCGGCATGACACCGAAATTGGGTTCAATTCCATAGAGCGCTTTGAACGGAGAACAACCCAGAACAAAGTGAAAAGTGGAATTATACCAGAATTCTGCCATGGCAATCCATTTCTTCCATTGTCGATGACAATCATGTACTACACAACGGAGATACATCTCCAAACACTGGTTGACTCGCTCACTTTGACGGTCCGTCTGTGGATGATATGCTGTACTGTAAAGCAATCGAGTTTCTACTGCTGCAAACAACTCTTTCCAGAATGTACTGGTGAAGATTTTGTCACGATCCGAGACAATTAAGCGAGGAATGCCATGCAATTTAACCACCTATTCCAGAAATGCATGAGCCACTTGTGCTGCTGTAAAAGGGTTCTTGAGGGGTACAAAATGTGCATATTTTGTGAGACGATCGACAATCACCATGATCACGTCATAACCTTCTGATTTGGGAAGTCCCTCGATGAAATCCATGGTAAAATCTTGCCAGGAACCTTCAGGAATAGACAATGGCTGTAAAAACCCGGCTGGTTTCTGATTGCTATGTTTTGCTTGTTGACAGGTAGGGCATTGCTTGATGAAATTTTCTGAATACCAGAGTGTCCTCCCATGGCATTGTCATGCAACGCACTAATGAGTTTTGTCTGCAAAGCTGTATTGGAGCAAAACCTTTTTAATTTGGACTTGTCATAGATAAACGAGTGAGCAATTCTTGGGCTCCCAAATCCATTTCATACGAGTTAAGGACTTGTTGAACCCAAACGGGCTGATAGATAGATACAACTTGCAAATTTAACAAATGACTTACACGTGATAGCGCATCAGCAGCGCCATTGTCAACACATCGTTTGTACTGAAATTTAAACTGAAGACCGACAAGTTTAGACATAGCTTTGTGTTGTAAATGTGAAGTTAGGTGCTGGTCTTCCAGATTGCACAAACTCTTGTGATCGGTCAGTATGAGAAATGGACCATGTTGTAAATAAGTCCGCCATCTATCAACGGCCATCATGACTGCGAAACCATCTATCAACGGCCATCATGACTGCGAAAAATTCCTTCTCATATATCGATAACTTCTGATTGTTCACACCTAATGCTTTGCTCAAATACGTAATTGGATACGCATTTTGCATAAGTACTGCTCCTACCCCCGTGTCACATGCATCAGTTTCGACAACAAAAGGCATGTGAAAATCTGGCAAGGCTAAGACCGCAAGAATGAGCATTGCTTGTTTCAATTGCTCAAAGCTTGAGAAGCTAGAGGTGTCGATCAAATTCTCTCTTCTTTAGTAAATTGGTCGATGGTTTTGCGATAATACCGTAATGGCACACAAACTTTCTGTAGTAACCCGTGAGACCCAGAAATCCGCGTAATTTAGTTACCGTGGTCGGTCTCGGCCAATTGTCCATAATTGTTGTCTTGTTAGGATCGGCTGCCACCCCATCATGTGAGATGATATGCCCCAAATAATCAATGCGCTCTCTGGCAAATGAGCATTTGGACAGCTTTGCATACAAGTTATTGTTGCGCAGTGTGTCCAGAACCAATTGCAAATATGTGAGGTGCTCCTGCAGAGCACGGCTGTAAACCAAAACATCATCCAAAAACACAATCACAAACTTAGGGATGTATGGCGCAAATACTGAGTTAATCAAGCATTGGAAGGTTGTCGGCGCATTAGAGAGCCTGAATGGCATAACCTTGAACTGGAAATGCCCATGATGGGTCTTGAACGCTGTCTTTTCTTCATCTTCTGGACGCATCCGAATTTGATGATAATCTGTGCGTAAATCCAATTTGGAAAAGAACTTGGTGTTGGCCAGTTCATCAAGAAGCTCATCAATGACCGGAAGAGGAAACTTGTTCTTCACCACAAAAGTATTCAAGCAACGGTAATCGATATAGAATCGCCACCAGCCATCTTTTTTCTGTACTAATTGCACGGGAGAGGCATACGAGCTCATACTTGGTTGAATTAACCCAGCTTCAAGCATCTCATTCACCCGACGCTCTATCTCATCCTTTTGAAGAGGAGAGTAACGATAGGGTCGAGAATTGACGGGTTCGCACTAGCTTGCAAAGTAATGGCATGATCATACTGACGATGGGGTGGCAGTGTTTTGGGCTCAGATACCAGATTGCGATGACCCGATCGCCGACGAACGGGTCTCACAAGTCACAAATTTTGGTGGAATGTGGTAGCTGAAATCGGGAGATTGGGGAAAGCAGGGGATGAGAAACCAGAGAAGAAGAGGATGGGGGAAAACTGAATTCATTTCTCTCTGATTCTTGTCGTATTCGCTACAGTTCCTTTTAACTCATTACAGACTCCGACTGCGGGCCCGATCGCGCAAACCCACAACTCAACACACACACACTTACCGATGGGCCTTCCTACCAGCATCGTTTGCCATGTCATTCCTGCAGTGGCCGCCTTCACCTTCGTTCCTCGTATCTGGTGGAGGCGCGACATCTCGATAAGGTTACTGTGTATGATTTATCATGTGTAGCTCGAATGATTCATCCGTCCGCTGTGCTGTGGCGGTTCTTGGTAAGGTTACTGTGCATGACTTTTCTGGGTGCGGTGGGGCATTGGATAATCTATGCGCAAGCATTTGTAAGAGGGATTTAATCATTGAGAGAAGAAACTGTTTGTTTAAGCATGCATGCTGGATTCTGAAATCTGAAGCAACACATTCCATTCCCAATTAGGCAATTTCCTAGTACTAATCTTGCTTTTGATACTTGAACTCCGACGCAGATAGATGAATATTCATAGGACAAGTTTGCTATTTTAATTAGTACGATACGAGAACTGATTTTGATTATTGGCTGATGAGTATCTTATGCAGCTTGAAATGTGTTAAGAGCTTTTGGATGTTTTGGGAGGTGCATTCTGTCAAATTCTCTCTTTGCTTGAATGTTCCTTTGGGATTTCATTGGGATATGCAATTCATTGTTAGTTCCGGCCCATGCATTTGACTCAATTTCTTGACAAGTGTTTGTTATTGAAGGTTTCTTCAACATTTGATCTTTTTAATGTAGAAGAACCATTGATTGATTTGACATTCTCCACTTCAAATGGATAATATATGGATCAATACTTAGCCCTAATCCTATTACTATCATCATAGTTTGACAAATGGAGGACTAAACAGTCTTCTAAACATGAAACAAAGAAAACAACTTATTTCATTCACAGAAACAACTCTATATTTTGGAATATGAAAGTCATTTGAAAAATAAAAGATTGAAATAATGAAGTTTTAAGAGGATCAGTTTGAAGTCACTTGGTTGTGGGCCGCCTTTTGGATATTGTAATTTCCTTACCATTTAACTTGAACTGTTGAATAGCACTTTGAATATGTTGAGACTTTTCGAATATTGATTTTGCCATTTTTATATTTCATGTCAAATATGTTTCTGTACTATATGGGCACTACTCTGAAACAGGCATATATGCTATTTGAATGGAAAACATGCTGGAAAGATTGAACCAAAAAGAACAGCATTATTGAAATACACAACCTTTGCTATGAATGCAACTAAAGCCTAAATCAGAACCCCAAACATTTTTCTAAGCACTGGGGACATTTTAACCACCCTTCTTTTCCAATTGGAAGTTCTACGTTGTTGAATTTTAATCTCATCTTGTATGTGTCAATGCCAGGGGCTAAAGGTGTGGTTGCAGACGAAACACTACCAGCTTCTGGAAATGCTGATAACTCACAGCAACAGTCTCATGATGCTGGTGTGTATACTTTATCTCCATGTTTGATTGCCTCTTCTCTTTGTTCCAAGATAATGTTGGTGTTCTTGAACACATTAATCAGAAGGCATCCCTTTAGATATTTGTGTTAAGATTATGAAACTGCGATGTGTACGATTATATGGTTAGGGTTCATAGTCCCATCGAACATTGTAGTTGTCATGCATGGTTGATGTTTTTTTGCAAAATTCAATAGGCCGTGGCCTCTTGGTGTTCCTTGTCACAAGATATTATGTAGTAAGTAGTAACCACTAACCAGTTGGCTGATTATGATATCTTTGATTTTTCTCCTTGTCTAGTAATGTTCCTATTGATTGAAACATCATAATTGGATGCTTGTTTTGTTACTGACAAGTAGTCATGGATATAGAAAACACTGATCAAGGATAATTGGAAGAAAAATGAACAATGAATTATTTTGTGTTAATATTGGTGTTCCGTGAACATGAGCTGGTGTAGGCTACCTGGTAGCTCAGAAATTGGCCTTATATTATATGATACGTTAGTGAAGTTGTGTTATACTGATATACATGTTCCATGTTGAGTTTTTGACAGCATAATGTAACATGTCATGCGTGTTCGGTCCTTGTGCATATTTTCTTGTTATTATGTCAACGAATGCTTCTGTAAATGTAAGCACATGGCCTGAGGCTTCATTTTTCGACAGACACAAAATCACGTGTGGAGGATGTTTGGAAGAAAATGAACAGTGGTTTGCCTGCTAAGATGCCCAAACCTACAATGAATAAGCTCAATACAGCAGCAAAAGAAAACAAAAGTAAGGCGACAAATGTGAGTAATCTTTGTGCTATTGACCTTAGTAGCAAGTTGATGTTTAACATGTGATGTATTATATTTCTTTTTATAACTTGAATTATTTGATGGTTTGAGTTTAATAGTTATATTTTCTTTTTGAAATTTTCTTGTAGAATTGGACAATCGTTCTGGGCCTTTCATCAAGTAAGGCTTCTACAAATGATCAAGGCCCCCAAAATGAGCAACAACAGACACAACGTGAAACAAGTGGGGATGCCAAAAAACTTGCAGCAAATGCTCTTGCAGCTGTCAGAGATGCTGCCGCTGCTGCATCTGGAAGTGGGAAAGTGGAGGTGAAGCCGTACTATCAACATCACACACCCTTCTTTTTATTATTATTGACAAATGTTCGAGTATAAATATCATCGAAAAAATGTAATGACACATGGCATATGTGTAGTTCGATTTTTTTACATTGCTGTGTGTTATGTGATGTTCATTCTATTAGAATCGTTTTGAGTCCAACTAACTTAAAAATCTGGAACAGCACCCGTAATTTTGGAGTTCTACAGAAGTGTGGCTACACTCTGGCCCTTGCTATGGATATAGATGACAAATTTCTGAAAATTTGTATAAATTGTACATCTGCTTTGATGTGCCATGTGACACTGCTAACCTTCTACTTTATCCAACAGATAACTGAGGTGAGGGACTTCGCTGGCAAATACATCGAAATCAAGAAACTGGTGGATGCTGATTCAAAGGAAGCAATTGAGAAGGCCAAGGCAGCTGGTGTAGCCCCATCTGCTCTCGATAATATTCTTGACCAGATAAGGAAGAAACAGAAGCTAAGTGTCCTGGACAAGACTAAGAAAGACTGGGTAGAGTTCAAGGAAGAGAACAAAGGCATGGAGGAGGAGTTGGACGCTTACAAGAAGAGCTCGAACAAATATCTCGACAAGGTGTCATTCTTGCAGAGAGCTGATTACAGAGAGTTTGAGCGCGAGAGGGATGCACGGTTGTCGATGATTGCTAAGCGGAGGAGCGATAATATGCGGGAGGATGACGTGTAGGCTTGAAAAATGTATCATCTTTGTATATCTTTCTCCTTTTGTTGTAGACATTCTTTTGAGATGATGATAGAGACATTATTTTGTCAATGCCTTCTCATATCTTCCAATCTGTTGATTAATGTGAATGAAGAAGATGAAGTGCACATTGATACTGTTTGTATGCATATATGTATGCCAGTCTATCCATTCATTTTTGGAGAAGCTAGGTTTGGTAACATTCTGAAATTGGAAGCAGGTGCTACTAGAACTTTTCAAACAATAATGGAGAGTTCAGAAATTTCAGATAGGTTTATTCTGCTTGTAAGGCTGAAAAAGGTTGCATATTTTATATTGGCATAATGCAACAATTAGCATTGATGATCAGAATAACAAGGGCTCTACCTTTTTTCTAAGTTGTTGGGCAATAGAAAATGTACTAATTGAACATGTCTTTAGCTAAATTGGTGTGTTTTTTATTTGTAATAGCAAAAGTAGTCTTCGTTCGTATGTAGTTGCAGAAAGGCGGTAGGACCGCTCCTCGGCCGCATCACACCAAAGGAGTACTGTTTTGCACTATTTAATACTGTAGCACATCACGTTTAGCAATATACCGATCACCATTGTACAGTCTTTTAAAAAAAAATAAAAAAACTACTTTTACTATTACAACTATTACAAATAGAAAACCGCAGTTGAATACGGCTAAAATAGCATGCCGTGCTTCGACTAGCCAAGCACGATTTGCTCGCGTCAGTCCCAGACAATGTGCGTTGAAAGTTCAGCCTGAGCAACCGCAGCACGCTAGTGTTAGCTTATTGTACATTCTTGTGGTCTCCAAGAAACAGCGGTTACAGACACACACAAGCGAGAGAGAGAGAGAGAGAGAGAGAGAGCAGTCATGGCCGCAGGAGCTGCCTGCTACTACCACCCTGCCGCAGGAAGGGCGAACCTTGATGCCTTCACCCCCTCCTCGCCATCTCTGGGCCTGAGGCCGTCGCAGAGCAAGGTCTTCTTTATCAGCAGCAGCCTGTGGTGGATGAGGAAGAGGAGATGGGAGGGGAAGGCGAGCGGCGGCGGCGGCAGCAGCAGCAGCAGGGCAAGAACAAGGCCCATGGTGAGGCCTGCCTTGTTCTCCCCCGTGGCCATGGAGTGGCAGGAGTGCAGGTATGTGTGCTCCTCCTGTTCCTTTCTCTTTGATTTGCCCTCATTTCTTGCACCCCATTCCTCAATATCAATGCTAGTGATGCTTGCCAAGAATTTGATGATCCATACCATATGATGTGCCCTGACTTTGTGGATTGCTATTACTTTATTTGGCTCCAATGGGAATTACTGCCTACATTACTGTTACTCGTTGACTGGGAGAGTCAACACCCCTATTTCCTGCAGCTGATTGGGCATACTCTGTATATGGTTAATGAATCTTAATGTTGTGCTGAGATTGGTGACTGGGGTGAAGTGTAGAACTAATGGCAACTAATGCCATTTGGAATCATGATATCGGTTCTCTAGGCAGCCTTAATGCCAGATTGCTGGTTTGCATTAGATAAGACTAGATTTTGTTGGCCCCAGCTTGTGGATGATGCTTATCAGGTACTCCAAGTTTAAACTGTACTATGTATGTGTTTGAGAAAGCTTCCTTCCACCATGAGGCGGTCCAAGCAGGGTCTAGGTGCCCTCCCAGCCTAGGCGGTCTAAGCCGGTCCAAGCTGGGTCTGGGCGGCCTGGGCGGAGCTCGGTGTGGCACTCTAGACGTGTTAGCTATAATCTTAACTAAATTGTTTATTTGTATGTAATAGCATCATCATGGCTATAAACAGCAGCACTAGTGGGCACTAAAAACAGCAGCATTATTTGCACTTCATTGCATTATTTAGGCACTAGAAACATCAGCATTAGTGACACTTCATTGCATTACTTGTAACATAGAGCGTTTCTTGCTAGTATAAATAAGAGTGAAAAAAATTAAAAAAGTGTGTGGAAGTTGAGCAGCACCAAACTCGTTTCTTTGTTCTTCTCGCGTTCGTGAGCGTTCAGTGTGTGTGTTCCAGCTAGAGAAAGCGATGTGTGAGTTCTCACCGGGTGTCTGGGCCAACAATTGGTATCAGAGCAAGGTTCAATATGAGGAGAGTGTCCACCCAGTGGCGCCGGCGGCAGGGCACAACACGGCGTTGGCGGCGCAGTATGGTACTCGGCGGAGCGGGCGAACCTGATGATGGCGCAGAACCTATTCGAGGACCAATAGGAGCAACTGGAGCGCAACGTGGAGCGGCTGTCCAAGGTGCTCGCAACGGACGTGCCGGCGCTGCCTGGAGGCGACGGCTTCGAGCGCGGCATGGTCGTGGCGCAGCGGCTCTACCCCAGGCGGTGCGATGACGGTTCGGCCCAGAGCATGCACGACGCTGCTCTAGGTGCGGGCGGCGCTTCGGCGTGGTGGTGAGAGCAGCGCAAAGCGCGATGGCGATGGGCGCGGCACAAGGTGTGAGGTGCACAAGACGCGGGCGCGTCGCACGGCCTCGGACGAGATGGCGACGAGCGTCACGGCCAAGAGCAGGTGCGTGAGAGTGGGCGCCAAGACAGGCGGCTACAGGCGCGGGCGTGCACAGCAGCGGCCAACCCAGTCGTGCGTAGGGCACGGGCGTGCGCTTGAGGCGCACAATGATGCTGGCGCGGCGAAGCGAACATACATCGCAGTACGTGCGGGCGGTGGTGGTGCAACGCCACGCAAAGTCTTTGGCGCCGCGTAGGTGATGGTGCAATCGGCGTACAATGTGGATTATGTGGCTTTGCGGCGATGAGAACCAGAGCATTTGGACGAAGGTGCACAGGTGCCGGTGATGAGCCGGCTGCAGCATCATGCGCTCAGGAGCACGGCGACAAAGGTCCACGCAGCCATTGCGAGTCTAGCATGGTGTGCCAGAATTGCACATGACGTGCGCACCGGTGGTGGCGACGTGACCGCCGTGGAGTAGGCCAATGATGGCAATCTCCACCAGAGGTGGAGGCCGGCGGTGGCAAGGTGAGGCGATGCGAAGCCACTGGAAACAAGTCGGCATGAGGCCGACAAACGGCGATGGCATGGAGGCCGTCGTCGCAAGAAAAATCAGTGGTCGGAGTCGCCTGGTGAGTTGTACCATCGGCGATGAAGTTGTGGCGGTAAAGAGGTAGCAGTGAAGAGTGGTGGTTGTATGTCTCCTAAATATCTACTACTAAGGAACATCATCGTCAACCGGCAAGGCAAGATGGGCGAATGTACTGTCCATCTCCATGTCCCGACGAGAAGAACTGCCAAATGTATGGGCTACGGTGGCGCTCATATTCACGGTCGTGGATGGCGGGAATGACTGTAATATCCCTCAAGTGTGATCACGTGGCGAGGGCGATTGTACTGCCCCTCAAGGCTTAGTGCGCCACGTGGTAGAGAAGCGGTTGCGAGCATGGATTTGACGGCACATAAAGGGAACTTGTGTTGCTAACCCGTGCCGAGTGGGAAGGCGAAACTTCTTGAAGATAAGTGTTGAAGACCGCTAATGGCACGATGAGTTGTGCACGTAGGAGGTGTGTTACATACGTGTGTATATTTATGTCATGGTCATGCATGTAGGTGAGTCAGTGCATGATGCATGTGTGTGTGCATGAGTTCTTGTAGGGGTGTCTAAGTTCTCGTGTGTGTAAGCTCTAGTGAGAGTCTCCGTCGCCGTCTAGTTGTGTTACCAGCGAAAGACAATCGGAGCTGAGGTAGAAGAAAAAGACGTCGGCAAGTTGTGTCACTGGCGGCATGGTCAACAAGAAGAAGGCAAAACTCCTTGGAGACGTGTCAGGAGATCGGACTTCGGCTTGTGAAGTAAGTGATGTCAAGATTAGGGAAAATTGTTATCTATAATCTTGACTAAATTATTTATTTACATGTAATGACATCATTATGGCTATAAACAGCAGCATTAGTGGGTACTAAAAACAACAGCATTAGTAGCACTTCATTGCATTATTTAGGCATTAGAAATAACAGTATTAGTAGTACTTTATTACATTACTTGTAAGATAGAGTGTTTTTTGCTAGTATAAATAAGAGTGAAAAAAATCAAAAAAGTATGTGGTAGTTGAGTAACACCAAACTCGTTTCTGGTGAGCGTTCAATGTGTGCAGAGGAAATGATGTGTGAATTCTCGCTGGGTGCCTAGGCGAACAAGGCGGGCGACTAGCTGGCGTTGGGGGAGAGAGAGAGAGAAGGGGGGGTGCAGGGGCAGAGGAGGAGGAACCGGTTGGTCATGGACGTGGAAGGTGGCGGCGTGCAGTGGGAGAGGAGGCGTAGGGAGCCAGAGTCGCTGCTAGAGCCGTCGCAGTTGAGGGAGAACGACTAGAGGGCCTCGACTCGACTTGCGGCAGCTGCGACGACGAGAGGAGGAGGGAGAGGGAGGAGGGAGAAGAGCAGGAAAGAGAGGAGAGAGATACCTGCGACGGTGATGGACAAAGGCAGGTAGCAACCATAACCCATATTTGCTTGCTTAAACATCACATGCAAAACCTAGCAGCACCTCCTCGTTCCCCACTGAGCCGCCGCCAGCATGAACCACATAGAGGCACAAGCCGGCGATGGAGCTGCGATGAGATGAGACGTGACAACGAGCTGCGACGAGGCTGCTGCCGGCGAGGACTAGCTGCGATGAGGCTGCCGCCGGTGACGACGAGCTGTGACGGGGTTTCTTCACCTCCCGGTTAGTCTCCTCTCCTCTCCTGTCCTCTTCTTCTCCATTTCTCTCCTTCCTTCTCTCTGTTTTGCCCTTCCTTGCTACGACGAGGCTGCTGCCCTCTGCTCTGCTTCTCGCCCCCTCTGCTCTGATTGTCTTGTGCTGTGCTGTGCGGATTGCTTCTCGCCCCCTCTGCTCTGTATCACCGTAGCCAAGTCGGCCACCTAGGCAGCCTAGGCGCCGGGACACCGCCCAACTAACGCCTAGCGTTTTCTTGAATCTTGGCTATTATAGATATGCTTGCTTCGAAGGAACAGGTAACATCGCACCGTAGTCTGGCACGCATTTGAACAGCCGACTACGTATTAACTAGGATATTCTTGTACAATGACCAGCTTGCTGAAGTTTCATGCTTAAATGCATTCTAAATTTTACAGAAATTTGTTCATCTAGTCTCCCTACACTATGACTGAATGTTGTCTTGAATACAGAACTGAGATTGAAGTTGACGTTCCATGTTCAGTGGCGTATCAGTGTTACTCAGAACGTGAGACCATTCCTCAATGGATGCCATTCATCTCATCTGTCAAGGTGTTTCTTAAGCTTTGATCAACTTATCTTTCTCCTAGCACATTTTTCATTATACTTGAATAGGAGTGAATATTTTACCATTAAGTTGCCAGGGATGGATGGACAATGATACCTTCTTTTCTGAGTCATAAATATCTAAACCAAGAAGAAACAAGAGAACATAAGCTTTGTTTCGTAAAACTCATGATTGGTCGGTTTAGTTCGGCAGTGTGATTTTTTGTTTCTTACTGAAAACTGAATTTAAAACAATGATGTAAAGTGCTTTTGTACTTAACCGAAAAATAAACCACACAATGACGCAAATCCTAAAGTAAGGAGTGCTCCATACCTATCAGTAACTGCACCCACTTAGGACCCGTGTTTCTGCTACCGGTTGGAAATTTTTTTTCAGAGGGTAGCGGTAACCGGGAATTTTGGCCGAAATTTTCAAATTTTCGGATTTTAAATAAAAAAAATAAATCAAATTTGAACAAAATTCAAGCAAATTCAAATTTTTTTGGACAAAATTTATCAAAACCGAAATTTTCGGATGTGGTTTGAATTTTACCGCCGGTAACCGGCGAAATTTCGCCGAAATAATTTTCACTGCTTAGGACTAGTGCAGTTTTCCTTTAGAAAAGCAGTAAGGCTCTCATAACAATGTCTAGTTCTTGCATGCTCCTTCAATAATAGTTGGACAGAATGCTTGCAGTGTCACCATTGATGCTTGTCTGGTGTGTTCTCAATGATGATACTGATATACCTTTTGGATGAAACTACAAAAAATAGACTCAATATTCAAGTATACAAAGACATCTTTCTGATAAACACCTTTGTCACTGTGTGAAATATGAGTATACAAAGACATCTTTCTGATAAACACCTTTGTCACTGTGTGAAATATGTCAGTTAACCAACAAATGATGCAAGACATGACAGAAAATAATTGATAATTGATATCTTACAAAAATAAAAATATTGCATGATTCTACAGAATTCTACTCTCTTGAACATATGTTTACCTGAAATGTTATTGAATCAAAGTTTGGGAAGATCCCTTTTCCTTCTTTGTAAGTTATTCATAACTAAATACATGGATTACAAGCAACTATTTTGTATATGCAAGCAAAGTTTTCTTAAATACAAGAGTAATAGTTATAACTTTGATAACCATAATTTATTTAGTGTCTCACTTTTAGGCTTATAAATATGACATTTTCACTGTATAAGCATGCCACCTTGGTTTGAGTGTAGAACTTGCAAACTATAGTTTTCCCCTCATGTCATTTTAAGACTAGAAAATGTACATTAGATGTATGATCTGTATAACCTTCTCTTGGTCATACTATTAGGCTTCCTATAGTTTCTTTCATGTTGTCCCTGGTGCTGTAAGGCCATAATCACCCACTAGCATTCACTATAGCTAGAAGCCTAGAATCATACTTATGTTATAGGTTCTTATCTGCAGTTTGCTTTTTCCATTAGCTTGGTTTTGCATATATTAAGCTATGCGTTACTTTCAGTTTCAACACACATGATTATACAAATGATAATATACAGATCCTTGAAGATAAACCAGATCTTTCGCGCTGGACTTTGAAGTATGAGGTACTTGGTCGGGATGTAGAATTTTCTTGGCTTGCTCGAAACATGACAGTAAGTATCTGCTATGACAGTTGCTACCAATCTGGATGTGAATATTTTGTAATAGCACTTTCTTCTGTCTATCAGCCTATTAAAATCAAAAGATCCATTGGCGATCTCTTGAAGGTCTTCCTAATAGGTAATTATTCCACAGATCCAGAGATTTTACATACATAGATTAGTTCTCTTCATATTTCAGTCTCTACAGTATTTTTGTCCCCACTTGGTTGGGTTTAATTCAATAATTTGGTGATCCATCCAAAGCGTCAGTTTTTTTTTTTGTTAAGCCTTGAAAGTTAATACAACGAATTTTGCTTCTTGCAGAGGCGTTGTCCGATTCTTTCCCAAAAGGTCGTCCTCTTGTAGAGTACAAGTGAGCATTCTGCCCTGTGAATGTGACAACCCTTGTTAATTTAAATTGAGTTATTTCTTCACGACTTGAGCTTCCTTTGTCACTCTGTGCAGCTGACAGTGGCTTATGAAGTTCCTGAAATTTTGGCGCCGGTTGCATCAGTAAGTGGAATATGCACACATATTATGTTTGCGATATTGCTATGTTCCAAGAGTTCATTTAAATCTTTGAATTGATCAAACTAACTATCATTCACCAGGCACTGAAACCATTTCTGGAAGGGTTGCTTCTGAAAGGTTTAGAACGCTTTGCGACGTTTGCGAAGGAGCGCTATAGCAAGATCCCTCAGCCATGATGAACGTCCATCATTTGCATTTAACACTCATTTTTAAGAATTCCAGTTTCATTGTGGTGGAGCCTGAGGATCACAATTAATGTCAAGATTGCATAATGCCACTCCAGATGTGGCGGGGAAAAAAGAAAATACTGTATCCAAAGGGAAATACAAGAGCGATTATTGTGGCAAATAAAATGGTAAAAGTTCGACTCTTGTTGTCATGTTACTGATCGTTTTGTTTGATCATTATAATCGTTGAAATGCACCAACATGAAACTTTAAGCTCAGTAGCAGGGATCGAAATCCCGTTCCCGGCACAGTTTCCGGCTGTCGACTGGTACCGGTAACCGGTTTTCCCGGGGAAAACCCGGTTGAATTTCGTTTAAATTTACTTACAAATCAACCGAAATTCAAAATTCAAAATTTGAATTTACAAACTCCGGAAAAACCGGTCGGGATTTCAAATCCCGCCGCCCACCAGTAAGGCCGGTTACCGCCGGTAACCGGCCGAGATTTCTATCCCTGCTCGGTAGTGTGTCAAGTCGATGCAAATCTATTCGTGCTTTCGCAGTAAGATGAAATCCCAGCATAAACTGGCCTGCCGAATTATCCCTGCTCGATAGTGTGTCAAGTCGATGCAAATTTATTCGTGCTTTCGCAGTAAGATGAAATCCCAGCATAAACTGGCCTTCCTTTCGGCATAGAATGCTTCGTATCATAACCACGACAGTATACAGTACCATGTAAGTTGGAGAAGCAACAAAACCAGTCACGCTCATGCACGAGGACGTAGAATCAAATGCAGGAACGGAGGGAAAAAGAAAAGAGGCATAGATACATCACAGAATGGTCAACAGTACATCTATACAACAGAGCAAACAAGAGAAGTCATTCCATTCCTCCCCAATGCATCACAAATGCTCTGATGTTTACAAATACATCCAACATTGGTTTATGGAATGCAGTTTTAGGATATTATTCGGTGCAGCTGTAGCAGCTAAGCAAGGAAACGAAATTCAGTAGCATATACTATAAAAGCTGAGGCGACCGGCAAGGTGTCAATTAACAGTATCGCCAACAAAGCGGAGTGACAAGCATATGCTTTTTTATCCCATGGATCCAAAATTATTACAAAATTTTGGAACTTCCTGAGCCAAGCAGTCTGGACGATTAAAACAAAAACAAAAATCATATGTGGATGGCCTTCGTGAAGGTTTGCAGGCAAGCCTCCTTCAGGGCTTCGCTAATGGTGGGATGTGCATGGCATGTACGAGCAACATCCTCACTCGATGCTCCATACTGCAAGGCGAGAACAGCTTCGTGGATGATTTCTCCAGCATTCGGCGCCATTATATGCACACCAAGAATCTTGTCGCTTTCCGTCTCAGCCACGACCTTCACCAACCCCTCAGCATCATCGATAGCCTTTGCACGGCTGTTCGCCAACAGCGGGAATTTGCCAACCCGATAGGCAATTCCTGAAGCCTTCACCTGCTCCTCTGTCTTACCAACAGATGCAACCTCTGGGTGTGTATAGACCACGCCAGGCACAGTATCATAGTCAACATGGCCTTCCTTGCCAGCAATGAATTCAACACACGCTACACCGTCCTCTTCAGCTTTGTGAGCAAGCATGGGCCCAGGGATGGCATCACCAATTGCATAGACTCCCTTCACATTGGTCATGAAGCGTTTATCAACAAGGATCCTGCCAGCCTTGTCTGTCTCAACGCCTAGAGTGTCCAACCCAATGCCAGCAGTATATGGGACTCTGCCAGCAGAGACAAGAACAATGTCAGCTTCAAGGATGCTCTGCTCACCTCCAGCTGCAGGCTCCAGTGTTAGCTTTACGCCATCTCCAGCAGTATCAACACCAACTACCTTAGTTTTGAGCATGAACTTCATCTTCTGTTTCTCCAACATGCGTTGGAACTGCTTCCTGATTTCACCATCCATCGATGGGACAATATCTGGGGCAAATTCAACCACAGTGACCTCTGAACCAAGGCGGTTCCAGACCGAACCCATCTCCAGGCCAATGTAGCCTGCTCCGATTACCACCATTTTCTTCGGGATCTCTGTCAAGCACAAGGCACCAGTAGACGAGACAATTTTCTTCTCATCAATTGTAATTCCAGGAAGTGATTTTACATCAGATCCCGCGCAATGATTATGTTTTTCCTTTGACAACAGTACTACCTCCATCAACCAAATCTACTGAAACTTCTGAGGGAAGCTAATTTGCCAAAGCCTTTGACATAGTTCACTTTGTTCTTCTTAAAGAGGCCTTCTATCCCTTTCGTGAGCCCTGCCACAGCCTTGTCTTTCTGAGCCAGCATCGCCGGAAGATCCACTTCCAGATTAGAGAACTTCACACCATGGTGTGCAAAAGAGCTCTTTGCTTCGTGGTACATATGAGATGAGTGCAACAGAGCCTGAAATTGATATAAAAAATCATGAAGAGAAGTTAAAAGTGTTCTCATGAAGCACGCCAGTAAACATATATCACCAAAGTAGATAATTCTCTAGCTGCAGTAAAGCACATGAAAGAACTACATCAAGATGTTCAGATCTCAGATAAAGATTAAAAGATGTTCATCTTATACCCAGAAAAAGGAAATATGCCACTGCTTAGATGATGATCCAAGGGAATCCTACAGCTACAGCATGAATCTTATGTTGGAGCTATAGGAAGGATAGTCCTGTAAGAAAGATGATTAGGTCCAACATAAAGATGTGTAGCCTGTATCCATAAAAAAGAAATCTGCCTCTACTTGTACAATGATCCAAGGGAATCATAGAGCCTAAATCATACATTGGAGCTATAGCAAGGATAGACTTGGAAGCAAGATGTTTAGCTCCCACATAAAGAGATAGTGACTGGAAGAAATTCCAAATGCTGCCAAAAAGACAGGTTCCAACACATAAAATCAAACATTTAACAGTGCTGACAGAACTGATTTATTCAATCTTTATCGTCCCAAAGTTCTGTTACCAAAAATAAAAATATTATTTTATTGTATTTTCTGAAATTTAAAATAGTTTTCTTGGTAAAAACTAAATTACTTATTTATTTTCCTGTTTTTTAAATTCAAAAAGAAAATGTATTGTGTTTTCTGGGTTTTTCTTGGATTTAAAGTTAAAAGGGAATTTTTTTTATTTAATTCCCTTAAATTTTCTGGAATTTAAAAAGGTTTTTCCTAATTTCTATAAATTTAAAATAATTTATGTGCAAAAATAAAAAACCAACTTTAAATTGGAAATCATTTTATTAACTTTAAAATAATTCAAGGAATTCCTGTGAATTTTTCTAGAATTTTTAGACTTTATTTGCTATTTTCTAAAAGCACTTTTTATTTCTTGCTATTTCTGAAATTCGAAAGTCAATAATAATTCAAAAAACAATTCGGGCCGAAACCCATTCTCTTCCCCAGCCCATTTCTCCTTTTTCTGGCCGTTTTCCTCTCCCCCGCGGCCCACCACACTCCCAGCCCAGCTCACATCTGCCCCTCTCTCTCTCTCTCTCTCTCTCTAGCTTACAGCTCGGCCCCACCCGTTGGGGTCTTCCCCTTCCTCCCTTTCTTCCTTCCCCAGCTGCTCGCATCCGCTGCCATTAGCGCCTCTCGGGAGCTCCTTATCGCCGCCGTTTTTCTCCCCCTTCTTTCGAGCGCACGTGCGCCTTATCTCCCCCACCAGCCGCCGCACCCGTTTTGGCCTTATCCCCCTCCAATCCCGCACGGTTCACTAGAATGCGAACCCGCCGCTGCAAATCCCACACGCCCGATCCCCTCCCCTGGTGCTACTCCGCCCCTATAAATGGGAGCACCGTGCGCCCCTCCTCGTCTCATCCCCAAAATCTCTCCTCTCTCCCTTCCTGCTCACCGCGATTAACGATTTCTCGCCGCCGGCCGCAAGCGACTCCGCCGTCGATTGCGCCACCTCCCGTGGAGCACCAGCGACATCTTTCACACCCTCGGCTTCGTCGTCGCATGTTCTACGCTGTGCGCGCATCGCCCTTGAAGGAGCGTCGCCGAAACGCCACCTCCGCCGTGAGCCGCATCTCGCCGCCGCCTAACCCTACGCGCTTAGCCGCCGCCGAGGTGAGCACCCTCCTCCCCGTATCCCCCTCTCCGATGCTCCCCTCGCCGCCGATCGCCACGCCGCCATTCACCGACAACCCTCGGTTCCAGAGCCGACACCGCTTTCGTGCCGACGTGGCTGCCACGTGTGCACCACCGCACATTGCCACCTCAGCGCCCTTGTCCACGAGGCCGCCCACGTGTCATGCTGGTGTGGCGGTTGACATTGTTCCGTGTGCCGGTCCACCGTGGACCAAGGCGCCGTCTTGTGGATCTAGTCCATAAACCAGGGCCCACATGTCAGTCTCTGTTTTGATTTTCTTTAAGAAAAATATTTCGACCAAAATTCAATTATCCTCTCGCTCTCACTGACGTAATGCTGACGCCATAAGTGGATTTTCCTTTAGAAAATAATTCCACAAAATTTAGAATTTCCAATTCTATCCTTTCATGTGAAATTCAATTTTCAGGGAGCCCGTTCTCCTTCGTTCGAGCTTCGATTCAAGTGATTCAAATTTCTAAATTCGTCTAAATTCATTATATATCTCTAGAACCTAAATTATTTAATTTGGAGTTTATTTGAATTTTGTTTGAATTTGGCTTGTTTTCACGTATAGATTTCGACGACTTCGGAGAATCAGATTTCAACGTCGTTTCAGAACAACAATTAATTAAGACAAGTTACATCCTTTGATCATATTTGATCCCAGTATTTTCATTATATTTTAAATTATTATTGCATGCTTATTTATATTCAAGTTAATTTAAATTCTTGTTTTACATTTATAATTATATCCAATTCCATTGTATAGCCAATTTTGACATTGAATCAAACATTCCTTGTCATCTTATATAAAATCTAGTTGGTACAATAGTATGAACTACAACATTTTTGAAAAAAAAAATTAAGCTTAACCATGCTTAGATCTGAAATATTTGATTTAAGAATTTACAGTAAAAAAATCAAATGTGGTTTAAATTGTATACATAGCATTGGTGTGGCATGAAAGTTTATAAATGACTTTGAAAAAACAAAATAAAATAAAACTGGTTTAGACTTGGGCGAAATGGATAGTTAGTGGTTGATGGTTTATGCACAAGCTCAATTCAGTGAATGGTTGAGACCCATGGATTGTTTTGGAAGTCATTCAGTCAATTAAGGACCGGTCTACGAGCTGTGTGGATTGTTAAGCCATTCAGTACTACCACAAGTTTGGTATGGGACAGACCGGGTTAATTAATTTGCAAAGTTCCACTGTTAGTTGTGCCATGTTGATGTGTGGGTGTCAGAATAACCTACTTTTTATGTATTCCCACATGGCGTAAGATGGGGCTTCCGGTGAATGGTTTAATCCAAAGGAAGTGAATCCTTAGCGAGCATGACTACTTTGGAATAACGCATTGTAAAGGCTTTGTGATAAGCACTTAGTCGCACACCAATAGAAGTGTGTGAAGCGGACATTATAAATCAATTATCTCTTGTGAGTAAAGTTGTACAATCTCTGCAAAGTGTCAAACTATTCGAATAGTTGTGTCTACGGTCATGAACATGCTGAGCAGGGCGTTTCATGGATTAGACTTTCGTTTTATTTTCAAAATATTTTATAAAACAATTTATGAGAAGAATGGGTGTCCATGAGAAAATTGTGGTTTGAAGCCCTGGGTTGGTGCTCATGTTTAAGTTAGTGTTAGGTTGATACCCTAAACATGAGCACCAACCCAGTTATTGTAAGTTAAACATGAACATTTGATATTTTAAATACAATAGTTAAGTTCAAAAGCTCAAATTCAGTTAAAACTCAATTTCAGTTATTGTAAAATTTAAGCTTTTGAACTTAGCTATTGTATTTAAAATATCAAATGTTGCTTTTGCACAAACAACCCTATAAGCTTTCTTTTGATAATATCCATGCATGCATTAACTCTATTATTGGTGTAACTTGCGGAGTACATTTTTGTACTCACCTTTACTTAATAAAATGTTGTTCAAAGAAAAAGGACTTCGCAACTATTGAGGATCTCGACGACTAGACCGCTACTACAGTCGATTGCCTGTGACAGGTTAGGTGGACCCTACTACTTCTTCGTCTTCCATTGTGTTCTTTATTGTTGACCCGTAAATCATTCTTGTAATAAACTCTGATATTTATTAATATAGTTGTGCGAATTATGGATGTTAACATATTTATTTAGTGTGTACACTAGCTACTGTTCCAGGGATTAGTGTAGAATACACAGAGGATTTGGGGGTGTACTCCCGAGTCCGACAGAATCATATCTTATCAATTCCATATGTTGATCCTACTGATGAATACGGCAAACCAAACAAAAATAATATACCCAGATGATGCTTGGAACAATGCTGTGCTATAGATTTAAGACCTATTATCCAGGCCGATGATAGCCAACCAAATTTTGAGGTGGCAGAATTTTACAAAACGCTTCATATAACTGCGTTATTATTCATACTTGACAGTAGATTGCACAAAGCCATTACTGCGTTATTATTCATACTTGACAGTAGATTTGGAACACCAGTTTGTATAAGAAGCGCACACATTTGCCAAAAAGAACAACAAAAAACCCTAACCGCACAGTCCATAACGCTCTCTAGATCAGCATATCCTCATACATCGCAACATCGCGCATCGCATCAAAAAATCACCCAAATAACACGAGCTACAACAGGAACCTTAGGAGCCAGCGCGAATCACCTAATTGACCCCCAAACCGCAAGGCCCTAACAGATCTATCGCACGCACCACGTCGCAAGGGAACAAACAAATCGAGAGGGCGCGGCAATGGTTGGGGGACTGGAGGGGAGGAGGGCATCATCCATCACCTTGGAGGGGATGCACCCGACGTTGAGGCAGGTCCCGCCGAGGGTGCCCCTCTTCTCGATGCAGGTGGTCTTGAGCCCCAGCTGCGCCGCCTTGATCGCCGCCACGTACCCGCCTGGCCCGCCGCCCACCACCACGACGTCGCTGTCCTCCCCCGCCGCCGCGTACGCCCTCCACGCGGACACCGCCGCCCCGGGCGCGTGCGTCCGCCTCAGCACGGCCTCCGCCGCGCGCCGCCTCGTCAAGATCGCCAGCGCCATCCCTATCGGCTTCTTGGCGAGTTCTTTTCCCTCTGGCTTCTGCAGGGAAAAGGAGAGAAGGGGAATGAAGCAAAATAGGAAGCGCCTACCGCGGATGCGGGTGGGACCCGATAAGATGGGGTTTCGTCGGAAATGGATCCTTAGCGTTCAGCACTAGGCAATGATAGTACAGTATTTTTCGTTACAGTAAAATCACAGTAGAAAATATTTTATTGTTGTAACGATATTTACTACAGTACTACAGTATAGTACTGTTTATACACTATAAAACGAAAACCTATGCAATAGTACAGTGGATTCGAAATTAGATGATTTTCTCCTATAATTCTCTTATTTATTTTTTACTATTGGCCGGACAATTTGAGGCTATCTCCCTTTAGACGAATTAGGTGGCTTAACCCGTGTTTGTTTATCAATCGATAGAACAATGTAAAATGTTAGCCGCTAAGGCTGACTTGACTATCACATGTTCTTTTTGTTAAGTTTTCTACCAGAAAAACGCTGGTAAATGTGCTTGTTAAATTCTACTGGGGAAAAAAGAAAACTAGATCGCATACTTGCGTAATTGGGGCCTAGCAAGTAGCAGCCGAATAACACAATCAACTACTCTATTTTCTGAAACCAACACAATCAGCAACTGTGGATGTGTGTGTGTGCATGTGTTCCAAGCTTTCTGCAGCTGAGAGAGGAGATTGAAATCGCTGGCTCGCAGCTCGCACCCAATCCAGGAGAGGATATGTTTTTGTTGGTCCTTGTAGACCACTGAGATCCTGAGGGAGACACTGCCCTCACAAGTCAATTGTTATCTGCATTCTGTACCTCTCTTTCAGAACCATTAAAAACCACTGTAGGCTTCTCATTCTGTCATATTTCAACAGCGTTTTTCTTGGGTTTGGATTCACAACTCCGTCATGCTGAAGCTCCAGCAAGCACAATGTCTGTTTAACTTAAAAGCACCCTAAATTAGTTCACAAAATAATGCGAAAAAAATGCTCGTATGCATGGACCAACATTTTCCTCTGCAAAACCAAAACCATTGATTCAGAACAAAAGAGTGAGATATCCAATATTACAATTGCTACACCTGAGCCCCACAAACTTTCGATCAAGCATCAAAATCCTGATAAATATATATTGTTCAACAACAAGAAGACTAACCCTCTTCACTTCCTCGCGATCGTTGGTTCTCTCCTAGTTGCTAATGTTTGATGCAGAAGATCTTCTTTCCGAAGCTTGATATGTATCGACAGGCCAGGCCATTCTCGTGTTTCTCAAGAGTGAGAAAAGCAACTCAAATGAATGAAACCTTCGAGCAGGACAATTTGGACTGATGAACCGTTTGCTATCCTTGTCTCTGTGTGGTGAAGACTGGGAAAATTAAGACCATACAAAAGCCCGTGGGAGTTGCTCTTCTTCAGGGTTGAGATGACTTCATTAATCCAAACAAAGGAATCATCATCGTCTGTTTTCATGATGTACTTTGCATGAATAACTTTGGTCTGTGAATTTGCAATATGCGAAACATAAGTTTATGTTATCAGGATGTGCATACATTTATTATAGCTCATATTGAAATTTGGAAAGGTGCAACATTCATGAAGATTTTAGGTTCACTTAATGTATACAAAACCATGTATAATAGGCAAATCATGAAAATTTTAAGTTCTATCTTTTTCTTCAAGTAGCAAGGCAGCAATGCTTGTACCTCAACTTCCTTAGTTTCAGTTTCAAGTTTTGTCAAGATATGTAATGACACGACAAATAAATACCGCAGGCGTACGGATCAATTCAACATTTTCACACAGAGTATTTCAAGTGTTGATGTATAAGTGAATTATCTGTCTTTCCTCATCAGTTTAAGCTTTTAGGTGAACTGGTTGGTGCATGAAACTTAATATGGTATCAAAGCCAAGAGGCTATGAGTTCAAGACTCAACTGGCGCAATTAAAAAAATAATAAGTGCAATTTACTTCTATTCCACGTCTTAGACCCGAGGGAGCCTACACATGAGGTGGAGTGTTGAAGTACAAGTGAATTATCTGTTTTTCCTCATCAACTTAAGCTTTTGCATAAAACTCAATACCAAGGTTATCGTATCCACATAGAACGGTCTAACTTCGCCTTATGTTCACAACTCAAATATTATCAAACTACACAGGGTTAACAAATATGAGAGATAAACATGGTCCATCACCATAATCACCACGGGTTAGGGTATGGGTTGCACCCGACTGTACCACTCGACTGTATTGGCCTCTAGGAGCACCGCTGATGTGCCTAAAAAGAAAATCATTTTCCAACAGTTTATTACTTGTATTATACTAATTTTATCTTAGTTGCTCGGCTAATGTCGAACCCGAAAACGAAGGATCTCAAATTCTCTGTGTTTCAACTTACCGTCTTCAGCAAAAGTAGTCAGGATGAAGGAAGGTCGTTCCGCTACATGGTGGAGCCGAATTCTTATGATCAAGGCTGCCAGAGAGACCATAGCTCGGTTGGGATATTTTTATTACAATCGGCTGGAGGGTACTACCTATCGCCATCTCCCTTACTGCAAGAAGGGAGAAATCTTCAACCATTTGAGCTACCAGGGTGAGCCAGACCCCTACTGTGGTTCAGATGGATGCCTACATCAAGGCACAAGATGAGGCTCACGTACACATGGCATTGGAGCTACAACGCGCATAGGGTCCTACCTTGGCCACTAGGGCCTTCTTCTTTTGTCTTTTTTTCCTTTTTGTTAATGCAATGTAAAAAAGGTGACCAGCCATGCTATTTGGCTCCCCACCTCCCCGAAATATATTTAAGAGGTTCTATCTCCCGTTTACTGTTATGCATATACACACTTACTGGATTATTCATTTTATTTTACTATCAACTCAAAAAGATGCAGTAACGTTAAGAACGCTAGAAAAATACACATTTACTACTTGCTACAATCCATTTTATCGCTTTGTGTATCAGTTTTTACTGTCACACTAACTTTTGTTGTACTGCCCGTTGAACATTACTGGTGCGGAACAATTGTTTGATTTGTAAGATTCAACATTCGTATACGTGCAAGTAAAAGTAGATGTCTGATGCGGTAAAATCAGATGATGGGTTTGATGGTTGTTGGCAGTAGTCTTATTATCACAAAAAATACTTCGCGCGAGGGAGATCGTGGGTCCTTGCCCCAATATACACACAAAGTCTGTTGTGGCGTGATGAGAAGGCTGAAAATATGTTCGTTGTAATTACTGTAATATATGTTGCATGTTACTACCAGATGGGACATCATACATCTGGAGGAGATAGTGGGAACGTGTCCCAACAAAAAAAAATATGTGATTTGGTAGTAAAAAAACATTACGCAATTACTGTGCTAGCCATTGTGTTTTATTGTCAGACATATGTGCTCGTGTAATTGAATCCCAAAAAAAACTGGTAGTAAAACTGATACACAAATTATTGTCATATACTCTATCAATTACTCTTGATCGCGTTACGCGCAGGAGTGGACGTTTCTGGCCCATCTACTATTACCACCACAAGCTCTGACACCCCAGTCGTGTAGCATGGTGCCTCATCTCTGGCCTTCCCCTCGTGCATCTGTCGCCTGATGGTTTTCTTATTGCCGGTCCCGAGAGCGAGATAAATGTGGGAATATGAGGATAGAGAGGGAGGGATAGAAGGAGAGAGAAGTGTGGCCCCAGCGAGGGGCTCCGACTACCAGAATGGGAGGAGGGGGAGGGAAGGCGGCGGTTGGAGAGAGTGGCGAGGAAGGGGATGGGGTTAGATTTGGGAATACGAAGTGTTTGTGGATGGTTGGCTTGGGTGTCAGTTTGCTCAGGCATGAATTGAGATGTCCTTTACAAATACGTATGAGCCATATCGTTATCCTTATTTTGATTATTTTAGTAAAATAATGTATTATTATTATTATTATTATAGAAATCCCTAGCGGAGAGCGACATGGCACAATAATGCTACGCTTTTGCTAGTTTCCAGTCGCCCAAATTTTTTTTAAATCCAGTCACCTACAATTGTACAGTACTAAGTCTAAAAATATATTACCAAGTGGTGTGCAATTTTAGCGTAGTTTTACTATAACTTTTAGTTCTATTTGTTTTTGTATTTTAAGGTTCACCTAGATTTACTTTTGTCTAGTTTAGATTTTTCTTTTCTTTTTTGTATTTGTAGAGTTCACCTAGATTTACTTTTGTCTAGTTTAAATTTTTCTTTTTCTTTTTTGTATTTGTAGAGTTCATCTAGATTTACTGTTGTCTAGTATAGAATTTTCAATATTAAAAATAAAAATTATTAAATAGTGATCCAACGTACAAAGGAAGCCACTCAGTTTTTTTTTTTTTTTGGGTTATAGTTTCCCTTCCCTGATTTCACGCTTATCTCTAATCTCTATCCGTAGTCCAAACCTCTCTGCCTTCCTGAATCAACAAAGATCGATTAACCCTGAGCTCCTCTAGATTTTGTTTCGGCTCCGTCGACAAAACTCCCGGGGTTGCATCTGCGGCTCCCCGATAGCTATCGTTTTTCTTTATATAAGTTAGTGATTTTGGCAAAGAATGAGGATTTGGAGGTCGATAAACTTGTATACACGGTAACTTTGGAGTTTACATACCTACTGTGCAATTTAATTGACTAGAACGCATTCATGACCTTGATGGCTCTACGGAACTAAGGTTCTGTTTGGTATAGTAATAGATTCTTATCTGTTTTTTATTTTATGATAGTTCATTTCTCTGAGAATCTGGAGTTACGTTTGGCTTGTAGATTAGCTCCAAAAATCATATGAGGGGAAATTAGAAACAAATAGACCATGTTACCATTGGTTGTGATACATGAATTGTATTTGTGTCTTGCACCTTTGTATTTGTACACAAATTATAGAAATTATTTCTAAATTTTGTTAATACCATAAGAATGTATATGTACGGTCGTTGCCGATTAATCAGACACAGCATCACAAATTAGCTTTTTTATTTTTTTTAATCCATATTTTTAAAAAAGTATTTTAAAGATAAATTTTTCCTAACTTTATTTTCAATTCTGACCGCTTTGATCACGCCATGACTCGTGGTGTGATCAAACTATGATATCACACCACCGACTACGGCGTGAACAAACATGCCACGATAGCTCTTCGAGCTAACATACGTCTGTTTTTTGGCTAAATTCTGTCACGCCAAGAGGAGTGGCATGGTAGTACTTGTTTGCCACGCTAAGGTCCGTTGCGTGACAACGTGATTTTGTTACACCACGCGTTATAGCGTGATCAAAGGAGTCAGAATTAGAAATAAAGTCAGGGAGATATTATCTTTAAAATATTTTTTGAAAATAGATTAAATAATAATAAAATTCCATCACAAATAGATCATAGTCAAGCACTAAATATTTTTGTACATATTTATGTATTTGTACCCATTGAGTACTGTACGAGGAGCGCCTCAAAAAGTTTGAGGAAGAAAAAAAGATGCAAATTTTGTACTAATTCGGATGTACATTTTCGGACGTTACGTGAATTTGTTTAATACTTATATCGCATGCCTCTCATACAAGCAAAGGAACATACTTCATGCATCACATTCAGGGCCGCCATATGCATGAAGTGAGGAGATAAAAGAGATGGGATAAGAGGGACAATGGGAAAGCCTATCACGTCGTCCACGCCGGCCGAACGATCAAGCCATGAACCCTAGCGTGGTAGTGTCGCCTCCATCCCTGTGGCGTCAGTGCCACAATCCCTGAAGCGGCACGCCCGGGGCCATCTGCTACACCACCGTCCCGCCTCCATCCCCATCACGACGTCGCCCTTTCCACTCCAGATTCAGGTTTGCCCCATCCCCTCCCTCCCTCCCTCCCGGCCTCCACTTCCACCTCCTCTTCCTCCCTCCCCGGCCTCCACCTCCTCCCCGGCTCCCCCTCCCTCCTCGGCTCCCCCTCCCTGCCGGCCTCCACCTCCGACCCTTCTCCCCTCATCCCCCTCCGAGGGGAGGTCGGAAGGGAAGGGGAGGCGGGGAGGCCAGGTCGCCGCTGGGAGGGGGGTGCAGGGAGAAGGGAGGGAGGGGGAGGCGGGAGAAGGGAGGGAGGAGGAGGCGGTCGCGTCGGCGTGTCGTGTGCTCTGTGCTGAGGTGTGGAGAACAAAGGAGCGAAGCGAAGCCAAATCCTTCAACGTGTGTGTGTGTGTGTGTGTGTGTGTGTGTGTGTGTGTTTTGGTTTTATGCTATCTGCTACTAACCTACTGTGCTGAATTTCTACTGTGTTGTGGTGTTGTGCTAAATTGCTGATGGCTGAAGTTAGGGGTGAAAACGGATCGGATATGGACGGATAATGGCTCTGCTATATTTGTTTTCATATTTTTTCGGATACAGATACAAATAATATTGAATACGAATACGAATTGAAATGAATACGGCCGCAGACATTTTTTGGAACATGAAAACCCCTTAAATTGTATGCCAAAAATCAATGAAAACATATAATTAGTTTATTTGATACAAACATTCATGAATTGTTCATATTTTCAGTAACTATACATAACATTGGCACTAGCAAGCTGCATTAACTAGTTCATCATAAATATAACACTTAGTTTACCTTATTTAGCTAATAAGTCATAACTCACAAAGTCACAAGTCATCATACATTCACACTTAGTTCATCACATACATAAAAATTAGTTCACACTAACATTGATCAGGCTGGATGTTTAATCTATACACAAATGACTGTAACATCCAAAAGTATGTTACCAAAAATAAAATTAATAAAGTTATTATTTTATTGGATTTTCTGAGATTTAAAAGAGTTTTCTTGGTTAAAAAGAAAAATAATAAAATAAATTAAATTATTTAATTTCCTAGTTTTCAATGTCAAAATGAAATTTATTGAGATTTTCTGGATTTTATTGGATTTAAAGTGAAAATGAAAAAAATCTTGAATTTTTTGGATTTTAAAAAGCTTTTTCCTATTTTTCAGAAATTAAAAAAATTATGTGCAAAAATAAAAACCAACTTTAACTTGGAATTAATTTTATTAAGTTCAAAATAATTTAAGGAATTTTTGTGATTGTTTCTATAAAAAAAATTTAAAATCTATTTGCCTTTTCTGAAATTCAGAAATCAATTAAAAACTCATTTTATCTTTTGGGTTGAAATCCTCTTCTTTTGGGCCAAAATTCAGATATCCGAACTTGGTCTTATCCAGATAATTCGTATTCGTATCCGCTGGAAGCATGCCTACCGTATTAGTTTCCATTTTCGTTAAAAAAAATCCGAATTCGTTTCCGATCCGAAAATTATCAGAGAAAAATCATATCCGAGACAATCTGAATATGTTTCCGTCTGCATCGATCGGAAACTATCCTATCCATTTTCAACCCTAGCTGAAGTGAACCGCTGAATGTTAAACTCATAATTACTTCTTCGATCTCTCTAATGCAGAAGCAAAAAAATGGCAAGTGCAAGATTTGCATCCTCCATGGTCGTGTATGATCCAAAGATCGATCCAAAACGGAAGGCGAAGTCTAATGATCCGGGATGGAAATATGGTTGTTGGTCGAAAATTGGCAACCGGAATAAGGTGATGTCTATCCTTTGTAACACACCAAGTACAGGAGGGATTAAAAGGTTGAAGGAGCATCTTGCGGGTGGCTATTCAGATGTGGTAATGTGTGCCAATACTACCACAGAAATCAAGAAATAGATGGGAGATTATTTGAAAAAAAAGAGGAGTAGACCAATATTCCTAGATGATGATGAGGGGGGAGGTCAAGATGTGGAGGTGATAGCATGTGGCATCGAGCCCCAAGACTCCACTGTGAAGCCAAGTTCAAGGACAGCCGCCAAAAGAAGGCATGCTGCCTTTTCATTCAAGGTTTTAGCATCAAGCAAGGCCAAGGCAAAGGAGACCAAGTTAGTTGCTGGTATGTTTCAAAGAACACCCGAAGATCTTGTAGAACAAAGATGTTCTGGGTCTTTTCAAAACACCATGGTGGCCAGCACAAGGACAAAGGATGACAGGCATTATGTGAATAAGCAATGGGCCTTGTGGTTCTATCAATGTGGCATACCATTTAATGTCGCAAACTCATTGCAGTTTGAGATTGCTTGTGAGGCCAGTGTGTAGTGCAGTTCCGGGTATAAGCCGCCTAGTTTCCATGAGCTGAGGGAGCCATTGCTTCGGTATTGTGTCAAGGAGACAAGTACCTTGAGGGAGGAGCACGAGCGGGCGTGGAAGCAATATGGTTGCACACTTATGTCGGATGAATGGTCCAATAAGAGGGGACACCACTTGATCAACTTCCTTGTCAACAGTCCAGATGAGACTTACTTCTTGGAGTCCGTTGATGCATCAAGTGAACAACATGATGCAACTATGCTAGCTAATTTGCTAGAGGAGAGAATTGAGGCCATTGGAAAAGACAAGGTTGTTCAAGTTGTCACTGATAATGGTGCTAACTACAATGCAGCGAGCAAGCTTCTAATGGAGAGGATTCCTACACTGTTTTGGAGTCCTTGTGCTGCACTTTGCTTGGACCTTATGTTGAAAGACATTGGGAAGTTAAAGGAATTTAAAAAGCCTATTGCACGTGCCAGGCGTTTCACCACATTCATTTATAGGCATAGGAGGCTTCTTAGTGCAATGAGGGAGAAGGCGGGTGGGATGGATCTTGTGAGACCTGCAGCCACTCGGTTTGCCACAGCCTTCCTTACCTTGAAGAGCATGCACAAGCATAAGGATGCTTTGAAGTGTCTATTTTGTAAGTAAAACATGGACTAGGATCAAATTATCAAAGATGGAGGCCGCGTGCATGTGACAGACATTGTGCTCTCTAAGGAGTTCTGGAATTCAATTGAACATTGCCTTATAGCTTCAGCCCCCCTTCTTATCGTGCTTAGGGTGGTTGATGGTGATGAGAAGCCCGCAATGCCAGAGGTTGCAGCATTAATGGCTCATGCAAAGGAGAAGATCAAGCTTAGCTTCCCTACCCAAAACAAGCAACGTTTGCTCAATAAGATCATGAACATTATTGAACGACGTTGGGTGAAACAAATGGATCATCCATTGTATGGGGCTGCACTCTATTTGAACCCAGGGAAGTTCTTTGCCATCCAAAAGAGTGGAGATGATATCTATATTGGGGAGTTAAGGAGTTGCTTCAATGATATGCTTGCAAGAATGGTACAAGATGAGAATATTTGGAACAAGATTGATGAACAAGCCATGCAATATATTCGTATATTTGCCAATCTTTTCAAACAAAATGGCAAACCAAAACTTAGAGTCAAGGAGCCCTAGTAAATGTTGCTAATTTCAGCATGTTTATTTCATTCCTAATTCCTAATATATTCGTGTATTTGCCAGTCTAGTTGATTGATGGTGTTCATATGGTGGCCGAGCCATTGACCTACAAAGGTTTTCTAAACGTGTTGTTAGTATTTGTGCTTCATCATCCGGTTGTTAGCGAAATTGGAGTACCTTTGAATTTGTGAGTCAATTTGTAGCTTCTTTATATTTATTTTCATCTACTCAATTTGTAGCTTATATATGCTTATTAATTCCAGCAAGTTATTTATTCATTTTATTGGTTTTGCTTGTCATTTGTGCTTTTGTAGGTCCATACAAAGAAAAGGAACATGTTACTACATAAGAGATTGAATGATTTGGCCTTTGTTGCATACAGCCGGAAGATGAAAAATAGGTTTCAAATGAGGCCGGAGAAAGCGGGCAAAAACTGTGACCCTTTGGTCATTGAGGAGTTTGATTGGGACAATGAATGGGCTGACTCATTGGTTGTACCACCTCAAGATGGTCGTGGGTGTGACCTTACATGGGATGATGTTGATGAAGCCATTGGCACATCACGCTCGCTTCAAGGTCAAAATCTTCCAAAGCAAGCTAATAGTCATAGTCATGGTGAGACTATGACCTACCAAAGATGTGCAAGATCTACAATAATGGTGGACCCTCTGTGTATTCTGCACTAGTCCAAGATCACGCTAGTACACACAGTATCAACATAGATGAATATCGATCCACACAAGACGATTAATAGAATAAACGACTAATTTGAATAGCAAATAATGGTTTTGACCTTATGGTCGAGTTTATATTTATTAAGCCACGCATGGCTGATAATAAATAAAATAGTAGCAGCGAAACAAATTTTAACTCCAGCGGAATCCCCTCAATTCACCACAGGCAACCGACTGGGATCAAGACCCTAACGATCAGCACCTTCGTAGAACTCCTGCTCAAACGCAGGCGAAGACTTCTCCACTTTTGTTGATTGTTTAAAGCAAGCATGAGTACACAACCATACTCGCAAGTCATACTACAGAATGCAATTTATAGATGATGACATATTCCAAAGGAATGACTTCTGTGGTTTTTTTTTTGCATAAAGCAACATTTGCAATTGAATATGAATAATAGATTGAAAACAATATTTAAAACAAATAAACAACAGTAATTTGATATTTGTTTTCACAAAGGACACAGAGTCTAAACAAGTTATCCACACAACCATATGACTTAGATCACACAGCTCCATGCCCAAATATTTTATGAAAATCTAACCCTTGTGTGAATCCCCGAGCATGTCCATGACCGCGGACGCGGCTATTCGAATAGATTGATTAACACTCTGCAGATATTGTACACTTTACCCACACGATATAATCAGTGTAGTTAGCACTGACCATAACAAAACCTTTCATAAACTTCATCCCAAGCATTGACACTCCCGATGTGCTTTACCGTTGTCCAATTGATACACCCAGTGCTTGGTCCGACACACACTGTTGGACAGGGAAGCGGCGAACCGTCCCGCGATGTGAGAATCACACTTCCAGCCCTGTCACACAGCCTAACCTACCAACCTGAGTAATCAATGTTAAGACTCTATAACCTACTAAGTTAGTCACGTCCCATACCAGGCATGTGGTCGTACAGTAAGGCCCAGTTCAATGGCTCACAAAGTTAAGTCCTTAATTGACCAAGGCAAGACTTCCAATTTCTAACTAAATGTCGCACATACCAATACGAACCTGGCTAAACATCTTGATATATTATCGAAGAGTCTCTTTTGGGTTTTGTCGGATCCGATGGAGGTCATCCTCCTTTCCAGGGCAGTCGTACGTACCCTGAAAATTTACGATCAAAAGATCGCAGAGTTGTTTCCAAGTGTAGATTGACCCGGCCAGCTGGTTGAGCAACCAGGACCGGGCGGATCCCTCTAGTACCGTAGGTAAGTAGTTGGTCATTACATTTTTATCACCACCAGCAGCTCTGATGGCGGTGGTATAAATCTGGAGAAATTCCAACGGGTTCTGAGACCCATTGAACCTATCCATGTTGGCCGGTCGGAACCTATTAGGCCAACGCACGGCCTGGAGGCTTGCGGAGAAGGCTCGACAGCCCGTGACTAACTCATGACGCCTTCTTTGAAAAGGTGCCGGATTGTGATCGATTGGAGACCAGTTTCTTAGATTAGAAAACCAGGGCTCCAGTGTTCCGATCTGATCGTGGGCGTTAATATGACGCCCTTGATCACCTGCTCGGCCTAGACGATGTCGCAGATCATCGGGGCCAAGCGAATAATCCTCTCGACGAGGGGAAGGCATGGTGGTCTGAAATAACCTCCTTCCTTCATGACTCGTTGGTTGAAATCGTCTAGGAGGTCTTGGTATCGATCTATTCCCAACATACCTATGCTGCCCTCTGTCGAGGGAGGAACGTTGGGACGAAGTCATAGTCCGACTTTGTGCTATCCTGTGTTCCCGGTACGCTTCCGTACGTTGCACGATTTGTTGAAGAATTTCCGATACCTGTCCCATCAATTGGACAAAGTCTGGAGCTCCTGCCAGATCAGGGTCAGTATTATTTAGAATATTCTGAATACGCTGCAGGTTTTGTACCGTCACTGAAGGTCTCGGAGGATTCATCGAGGTTGTTGGCGTTCGTAGATCTGAGCTTTCTCTTGACCCCGCACCTGGTCCCCTCCGATCCATCATCCTTGGTGGGCGTAAACAGTGTATTAACCGATGGGCGCCCATCGCTTTCACACCTCACCGTAATTGGTGCTTGATTGCTCGTGCCATTTCCATTAGTACATGGTGGCGAGGCAATGTGTGCAGGACCGTACACGGCATTGCGATCAGTATTTCCGATCGCATTGACTTCGTGTTTCCAGCAGCGATCCTCCGGAGAACTTCCATCGTAACGGTGGAGAGCGCTCGTTGCTTCTACCGAGACTTCCACAACGGAGACCATCGGAGATGAGCACCTCCCGAGGCCTTCGTGGTGAACTCACCGATCTGCGCGTTCTTGATCGATGTCGAGCCTTATCGTTCCCACGGCCTACAACCGTGAGAGTTTCATCGACATCGCGAACGATGCCGGTTGGCTCCTGGAATTTTCAGAAACCATTGGTGAGTACCTGTCAGCCATGATTGTGTCGAGAATGTATGGATTCTCGAATTGTTGGACTGCGGATTCATCACCTTTTTCGCCGGTCGGAAGGACCGGGTTTGGAGGGATTTTCGGACGCTCCGAGCTGGTCGGAGAGTCTTGTCCCTCGAGAAGTACCACTTATCGCAGTGATGCATCCTCATCCATCCGCTCGACTTCGCTGTTGCCAGCGACTCACGAACCGGTCGATGAGGAAGATGATAACGCCCAATCCTCTTGCACGGCCTGAATGCAGGCTTCCATGTCGGGATTGGAGTAGTCATCCAAATCGAACCAGTTCTCCTCGTCCAAAGTTCCTGCCATGATCGCATGAATGATTATGAAGGGTGGGCGAGGATTTGATGAGCAAAGAACTTCTTCAGGAGAATTGCGCATTCTTCCCCACAGACGGCGCCAGCTGTCGACGATCAAATCATCAACTTACAAATATATAAAAAGACAGAGGAAAAATGGCACGTATCTCCTGGCAAGGAATGGGGCTGCTCTTTATTGCTATGAACTGGCTATTACAAGGTGTGTATCTGTAATCTAGACCAAAGGCTAATTCTCCTAACACTGGAGAGCAATGCCTGCTATGACTTTACAAGCTAATCGACTGGTTGTCTTCTGAGAGTGATTCTCAATCGATCTTCTCTTCGGTCCCATCTCCTCCTTCCACGGTCCTCCTTATGTAGTTGATGAAGCGTTGACAGTTGTCCCTTGGAGAGACGCCTGTTGAGAAGTGTCGCGTCTGGTTAGAGAGAGGTGTCAGTTGACAATGTATCAACTATTGTGCGGTTATATGTCAGTGAGCAATTTAACTGTATTCCAGTGTCTTAGAGTCATGTAGCGTCGCGTGGTATGGGATATTCAGCACATGTTCCATTCACACAATGAAATATACATCACTCTCAAGATACCCTCAAAGCCTTGTGAGTATTTGATTGGTCAGACTAAGTTGGGAGCCTTGTCCACGTTACATTATGTAACCTCTGGAATCCTTACGACCAGTGAGGTCATTAGCCTTAGGGGTTGCGACCATGAAGACGTATGGTCTCTATATCCTAAATAATAAATAGAGATTTTAATCCTCGTCAGGCGGCTAGGGTTGCGCGCTCAGGCTTTGGCGGCTAGGGCTTGGATGCGGAGGACGAGGGCTCTCATTCCCCTTATATACGGGCGACCAAGGGAGTCCGAGGCGGCTACGACGACAAGGCCCACGCGGCGGCAGAGATCGAATCGTAACAGATTCGAGACGAAGAACAGGAGCGGTGTGGGACCCACTCGTAAGTGACGGCGGCTCACGCGGGTTTGCGTGGAAAACAGCGCGGGTGTGGCTGACTGGTGGGGCCGGGTGCAGCTGCGTGTGGGAGGAAAGAGGAGGCTAACATGCAAGACCCGCATGTCAGTTGGAGGCGGGCGGGCGCGGGTGAGCAGGCTGCATAGTGTTGGGCCACACAGGAATGGGCTGGAAAGGGAATAGGGTTGGGTTTCAATCCAAATACTGTTCTGAGATTTTTTAAATTATTTTTTATTTTTAGAAAATACCAGAAAATTCAAATAACAATTAGAAAATTGCAAATAAACTCAGAAAAATTCTAGAAAAATCTAGAAAATATATCCAAGCACATAGAATCCAAATAAAATAGTTTTGATAATTTTTGATATTGGGATTAATCATATTAAATTATTTTGATATTGAAAGTCCATATTAAGCTTTAATTAAAATTCAAATAAAATCTAAATGATGAATTTTCCAACTACTAACTAATAAAAGATTTTTTACAAGCTCAAAAAATTAAGATGTTACATGGCATTACACCGTATGAAGCATGGAGTGGAAGAAAACCAAACCTGGAGCACTTAAGAGTCTTTGGTTGCTTAGCATATGCTAAAGTTATCACATACTTGAAGAAACTCGATGATAGAAGCCAAAAGCTAATATATTTGGGCGTTAGGCGTCGAGCTGGGCAGCAAATCTCACAGACTGTTCAACCCTATTGACAGTACGATTATTATCTCCAGAGACATTGTCTTTCAAGAAGATCAATAATGACAGTAGGAAGAAAATCAAGAAGCAAATCAAGAAATCCAAAATTGGGTCTCTTTCACTGTCGATGGAGAGGACATTGATTCTCCTATTGCCTCTTCAACACCAACTGTGTCTCAGTCACAAACCCCGGATACAATTACTTCAAACACTGACAACGGTCAAGAGATAACTGAGAGCTCGGGTGAGTCCACACCAGAATCTGTAGCACCTAAATATAGAAGCTTGAGGGATATTTTACGACCACACTGAGTCGATGGATCAAATAGGATTTGTATATGATGGATGTGGAAGAACCAGCTGACTTCCAGGAAGCATCGAAGGGGGGGCATTGGAGAAATGCAAAGAAGATTGAGCTGGAAGCAATTGAGAAGAATAACACCTGTAAGTTGACTTCTTTCCCACATGATCATAAACCCATAGGTCTGAAATGGGTATATAAAGTAAAAAGAGACACAGAAGGGAATATTGTGCGCTATAAGGCCAGACTCATTGCAAAGGGATACGTTCAGAGACATGGCATTGACTATGAAGAAGTGTTTGCACCTGTGACAAGAATTGAAATGGTGAGAGTACTTCTTGCACTCGTCGCACACTCTGGATGGGAAGTTCACCACATGAATGTTAAATCGACATTCTTAAATGGTGACCTCGCCGAGGAAGTCTATGTCTATCAACTTGAAGGTTATACTGTAAAGGGTCAAGAAGGCAAGATTTACAAACTATCGAAGGCACTATACGGGCTGAAACAAGCACCTAGGCCCTGGAACCGCAAGCTGAACGATAGTTTGAAGAAACATGGTTTTGAGGGATGCAAGCAGGAGCAAGCTCTTTATAAGAAATAGAAAGGTGGAGACATGGTCATAGTAGGTGTATACATGGATGACATGATTGTTACAAACACTGATGTTGTGAAAGTTCAGTCGTTCAAACATCAGATGTTGAGAGAGTTCGAAATGAGTGATTTGGGACTTCTTAGTTTCTATCTAGGTTTGGAGGTAGAACAACGAAGTCACAACATTTCGATCAAACAATCAGCTTATGCAAGGAAGATTCTTGATAAGGCTGGGATGGCAGATTGCAATTCATGCAAGTATCCAATGGAACCAAAAATCAGATTGGAAAAGGATGATAATGCAGAACCGGTCGATGCTTCTAATTATAGAAGCTTGATTGGTTGTTTGCGCTATTTGCTACACACACGACCAGATCTCGGTTATGCAGTTGGAGTTGGAAGTTGATTTATTGAGAATCCGACCAAGATGCATGAACATGCGTTGAAGCATTTTCTGAGGTACGTGGCTGGCTCTACTGATCATAGTTTGGTTTATGCCAGGAAGCAACAGGAACCACCACTAGTTGGATACAACGACAGTAATTTAGCTAGAGACATCTCTGATAGAAAGAGCACCACGGAAACTATATTTTATCTTTATGGGAATATGGTGACTTGGTGTTCACAGAAACAGAAGAGTGTAGCGTTATCCAGCTGCGAAGCTGAATTCATGGCAGCAACCTCGGCAGCCTATCAAGGAATCTGGCTAAAGAGATTGTTGCAAGAACTGCATGGGGAAGATATTGGACCATTCGTGTTGTATGTCGACTACAAAGCAGCACTAGCATTAATGAAGAATCCAGTATTTCATGGGAGGAGTAAACATATTGATACACGTTTCACTTTTATACGAGAATGTTGAAGAAGGGTTGGTCGAAGTACATCATGTACCCACAGATCAACAGAAGGATGATATCCTAACAAAAGCTTTGTCGTGTGTGCAAGTTGAGAAGATGTGTGATTAAATTGGTATTCATGTTCTTACTGATGATAGTCAGGATTAGGGGGTGTTGGAATTAATCCTACCTATAATAGTTTGTTTAATTATAGTCAGAGTCATAGAAGGTTGTTTTTCGTTTCGGAGTCTATTCTGTAATCAAATCGTATCTGAGTTGCTTTGTCCAAGTCTATATGTGAGTCGGTCGAAATAGCATATATAAGAGGCGGTTGGGTCTTGTAAGTCTTTACGACAACATCGGATAAGCAATAGACAAGTGAAAAGAGTGTGCAGTCGAGCACCGCAAAATTCCTCTGTTCGTAGTCATTTTGGTTTCGAGTACATATTTCGACTAATGTTCAGATCGACCACTGTTCCTTTTGGCTACTGTTCATCGAGCATGATTATCGAGTACTGTTCATAGTCTTCGACGACATTGTGGTCGAAGGAAGTTTGACTACATCGTGATCGAAGGAAGTTACGACTACCTAGTCGTAATCGATTACGTGATTGTGCTACAACTACTTCATAGTCTTAGGTGGTGATATAACTATATTATGATCTTAGATGGTGCTACGACTACATCCTGGTCGTAGGTGTTGGTCGTAGGTGATACGACTATATCCAGATCTTGGAGATTCGAATGGTCGGACCTTCGACTAGGTGGTTCGACCACATATGCATCCCATTACTTGCAGTAAACAAAAGACTTGTAATTCTGATCCACCTTCGAAACGTTCGACCACATATGCATCCCATTACTTGCGGTAAACAAAAGACTTGAAATTCCAATCCAACAAAAGGTGATATTTCTGTCTTTTTCGCTGACGGGCGCAGCTCATACGGTTCTTCGTGAGCAACAACCTGACGGTACAGGGGCTGAGGATCCAGAACAGCCCGCAGTTCCACCTCAAGTTCGACGGCTGCGAGCGGGTGCCCGTCGACGGCCTCTCTGTCAGCTCGCCGGCGTTCAGCCCCAACACCGACGGCATCCACGTCGAGAACACCACGACCGTCGAGATCTGCAACTCCAGGACCAACAACGGTGCCGTGCAGTGCATACATATGTACAGAAATTGCCAAGAAGGAATCAAGACTACTTACTGGGTACTCTGCTTTGTCTCAACTGCAGCTTTAACCCTACCTATCAGCTCTGCAACTGCAGGCGACGACTGCATATCCATAGGCGCCGGCTGCTCCAATGCCCGTATAGAGAACGTGACATGTGGTCACGACCATGGCATCAGGTAAAGCCATAAGATCCTCACACTTTCATCACGTACCTGTCACTGTACTGCAGTATATGCATCTGATGCTGCAGTGACTAGCTGCAGCATCGGGAGCCTGGGCGTGCGCAACACGCGCGCCTGCGTGTCCAACATCACCGTCCGCAACGCGCGGATCCTCAAACTCCGACAGCGGCGTCCGGATCAAGACGTGGCAGGGGGGGGCCGGCTCGGTGTCGGCGGTGGAGTTCGCCGGCGTCCGCATCGATAACGTCAAGAACTGCATCGTCATTGACCAGTACTACTGCCTCGGCAGCGGCTGCGCCAACCAGACCTCGGCGGTGCGCGTCGCCGGCGTCACCTACCGAGACATCCGTGGCACGTACAACCCGCAGGCCGGCGCGCTGATACACTTCGCGTGCAGCGATAGCGTCGCCTACGCCGACATCACCATGACCGACGTCGAGCTGCTGCCTGACCCGTACTGCTGGAACGCGTACGGGGTGATGGAGACGCTCACGCTGCCGCCGGCGTACTGCTTGCAGGAAGGCCGGCCTGATTCCCTGCAAGATCAACTCTCGAGTTGCCGAGCAGAAGAGAACTTTTCTTTTCTTTTTTCTAACAAAGTTTCCTTCCCAATGATACATGCTAATTCACTTGAATTCATTCAAAGAACCAATTCAAGCCTCTGTATTCTACACATGACAGATTGCAATTATGTAAGCAACGCCAGTAATCCTGGACCATGAGTTGATGCGAGGCAACACGGTCAATATACGAGAAATTAACAGTTCTGGGGAATGAATACTTTCTGCTGACAACTGAAACAAGAGTGCAAACATTGAACTCTAAAAGGGAATATACATATATACATGAACAAACTTAGCGATATTTATCAGAAAATTTGAGGCAACGAGCCTAGAAGAGACTACATTTTTCAATGCCATCCATCTCAAGACCTGAGCTAGCTAGCACATGGTACACAAATAATAAAATCAACTTCAGTGATCTTGTTCCCTCCAAAAAAACACTGTGATCTTGTAAGAACTCGTTGTGGGATGAAAAGATACAAAATTCGTTACCAAAATTTTTGCTGAACTGCTTACAACTATAAGGTGCCCCAGTACCCAGAGTAAGCCTCTCTGGCTATTACATCCGGGCACCTTTAGCACTTCATACAGAACCATAGTAAATATTTACAGTGTAACTTCGCACAGGAACATGTTGAGCTACTGAGAGGGAAAATTAGCATCAGGAATTTCCGATTGGATTGTGTTACTTGCCAATGCTTTTGCTGAAGTGAATTCACTAGATGGTCAGCACAAAAAGGGATTCTGGATCTTCCGGTTTACACCACCTAGTTGGAGCAGAAGCCAAAAGCTCATTATTCTGGCTTCACGGAGAGCCTCTCTGCAGGGGTGGAAAAAATAGTTAATCAGCCTAGCAGGCTAAATGGGGAATGGATGATGATTTCAACAACTGGGCTTACTTATTAGCTCGTACGTTACAATCATTGATGTACCCCAGAGAGACATGTTAAGAAACCGTGGTCCAAACCCTCTATAAAAACCCCTCCAGCCATCTTCATCTAGCAGCAGCCTGGTAGTTTTCATAACAGATGGCCTGCCACTCCCGTAGTTGTCCATGACCTGAAATAAGACACATATTAGCACCTGCGGATGGAACTGACAAATAACCTGTATGACTATGATCCATATGGACGACATTAGTCAGCTGTGACATCATTACAAAAACATCTCAGGCACAACCCATCATAGCGAAAATGGCACTTTCAACACCTGATTTAAAGACATATGATCATCTCAATAGTGTAGACGTCATCAGCTAGCACAGGCAACAACAAAACTATTAAAGCACCAGCCTCGAAATGTCATTTTGGTGTATATGAATGTGGTACATAACCGAGGAAGCAGTGGCTTGGACATGGAGAAACAATAAGCTGAGACCAGACCTGTATCAGTTCTGTCAGAGCAAAACAAATGACGTCACAATCAATCTAACATGAAGGAAATTTTATACTTTTCCATGCTAGATATGGATTAGCTGTGCAGTATTAGTCTCTTCTCTTGTATAGGACTATAGGGTGTTCTTTGCATATTTCCCTACACATGTAACATGTATACATTGGCCTTTTAGCCTATTGCAATATGATTAAGGTTCACTCTAACACTCCATACCACTTTGAGCTAATAGATGCTATCCTGTAAAATAAAGCCAACCCAACATTCACAAGGTAGGTAGCACTGTAACTTTGTTATCCCATGTTTTGCAACCAGGCCATAAGGTCCACGACTCTTAGTTTTATCCTACTCTCAGCTACAGCCCATAATTTTACTCCCCACTACTTAATCGGATCTACCAATAAGGGGGCTGCTAGCATAACTATGCTCCCTTTGGGGTATGTCAACTGACAAGTTACCAGGAAACCGCACCAGGAGGAATTTCCTGCGATTTTCCGTCTGAAAAAGTGAATTCATTTTCCAGTCCAAAACCCTGTCTAGCAAAGAAGATGTTGACATGAAATTAAGGTACAAGCATCATCGATTGACCCTTCCAACATGAAGCTAGGAATAAAAAAAGGAGCAGGGCAAGCACAGTGACAATATGATCAATGTTCAAAAGAAAAACTTCTATGAGGATACATGACTACATATTGAGAAGAACAAAATAATATTTACCTGAAGTCGTGTCTTAATGGTATCAATTGGTGTAGTGATGATCGATGAGCAAGCACCAGCAATAGTTCCTGCTGTTGCTTGAACAGCAACAAGTTCAGATTGAGATGGTTTCTTTTGTGAATCATTTCCATAGCCCAAGCTCCTAAATTAGGATTACAATAATATGAATAAAACATGGGAATACAGCCTTTGGACACAAGGAAAGAAATATTAGACAAAACTAACACACCTCCAAATAGCATGTTGAGCACCACCATATGCACTCCACCAAAGGGCAGAAGCTGGTGACTGACTCAACATGGTAATTCCAAAACCTCGGTAAAGGCCCCGAAGCCCTTCAGTCCTGACAACCTTATTTATCACATCGTAGGGGCCTCTATATGTTGGCATCCCTGGCAATCCTTGAACCATGAGCCTTTGGCAAATCTACAAGCAAAGATATACAGAAACGTATATGTAAACTAGATAACACAATAAATGTAATGAACTACTCAGCAAAATGCTACTATGTACGCTTGTGAAGAACAATTTAAAAATTAGTATAATTAATTTGAATGGTAAAATTATTCCTAAAACCATCAGCACTTTTTCAGATCTAGAAACAAAGATATAAGAGCTACATGAAAAGGTACTATGTGAAGGTAACAAGACATATATCATACGAACAAAGTGGTCCTTAAACCTTTAAGTAGTCAAAGAGAGTATCTCAAAAGTTAGTATGATAATACTTCTGCTGATCGATGCAAAGATGAGATCAATGTTATTATGTTTTTACTTTTGGAGCCACAAACATCAGCATAAAACGAAATTATTACTAGCAATTCCATTTATCCTAAAAGTACTAACTGCTAAAGGTGAGAAACATAGCAAACGAGTAGAAAAGGATGCTCACCACATCTAGAGGTACAAATTATGAGCTCAAAAAGATATAAGAGCTACATGCAAATGTACTATGTGAAGGTAACAAGACATACATCATACGAACAAAATGGCCCTTAAACCCTTAAGCGCTCAAAGAGAGGATATCAAAAGTTAGTAGGGTTTAAATCAATTTACAACATCGATATCTTTAGTGCAAAATTTCACCTGCTAAAAGGCAAAGTTTCCATCAAATGAATAATTGTGTTGATTGGCACATAGATGATATCAATGTTATTATGCTTTTCACTTTTAGAACCAAAAACATCGGCATAAACGAAAATATTACTAGCAATGCCATTGAGCCTCAAAGTACTAAGTGCAAAAGGTAGAAACATAGCAAAAGAGTAGAAAAGGATGGTCACCACATCTAGAGGTACAAAATATGAGCTCGAAAAGATACTTGACACTAGGCCTGCTACGCCATTAGCTACAGCAATCCTTGATGCCTCTGACATATCGAGATGTTCAGAGTATTTAAATGCCATTTCTTTGGACACCTCTAGTGATGTCAGAGCCAAGACTCGCCCAGGTAGAGCTCCAACAGCTGTGGTACCAAAGCCTCTGAAAACACCAGGGATGCCATCACTTTTCAATATCCTTCTAAAAACAGCAAAGCCAGACATATGTGAAAGCCCTCCTTTGGCAACCTGAATTCTAGTCTTCACAACTGCTGTAGGGTGCAGAGCACCTTGCTGGGCCGTAAATAGGATTGCTCCGATGACATGAAACCTTGTCTTGTCCAACCTTCAGTGTGATACAAAAAGAAAGTTATTTCAGTTACAAGTATACGTATCACAAATTGGTGCTTTATATGACCCGATATGGATAGTTCACACCAATTGTCATGGCAAAATTGCAGACTTTTCGATATAGCATCCACTTATTACTGGCCTCTTATAGAGAAGAGCCAACATAACAACCACAACAACTTTCTATTACATCACTGCTCAAAACAATGTAAATTGTAAACTACAGTTGACACACTAGGACTGAAAGTCTGAAACATAACAGCCTGAGTCCTAGTTTATGGTTTCTGTGTGCACAGCAGTAGAGCACACTATACCAGATGCAAAATTTGTGAGTCTACCCCACCCCGACGACGGCCCATATTATGGCATAGTGCCAAACAAGAACAAAATAGCTAATGCACATCCTAAATTGGCCCAATAAGCTCAATACAGATGTGCGTTCTACCAGTAATTAGTAGAGCAACAATCAATCCATATTATCAGCCAAAAGTTTGCCTTCTTTACAGTCGGATCGATTCAAACTTGATTGAAAAGATAACCAAGAAGACCATCTAGTATTTGTTAGATGCTTTATGCAGGAAAGTGCACCTGAGAGAGCCTGAACTGAGCAGCCGCCGTTGTGCTTCTGGAAACCGTGGCTGCGCTGCTAACCAAGTATGCAGGCCTCGCGAAAGACCTAATCTCTGTCCCCCACCCAAGTTGACAGCGACAATCGTGTGCGCTCGTGATTGCTCCCACACCCCCGCAAGAATCCCAAAAAACAAAAGAGCAAAAAAAAACACCTAATCGCAAGATTCAACCATAACCAACCAAGGCGCTGCAGGGAGGAGCTACTACAACTAGCTACGAATCGACAAGACGCAAGCATCCTCGCGAGATAAAAAGAAAAGATTCGTTTTTTCTACTGACAGAAAGGAAGGAAGGAAGAATGGAAGGGTGGGTACCTCCCCCAGTTGATGTTGGCCTCCGCGAGCGCAAGCCCGGCGGTGGACGCCTCCGAGGTCGCCGCCGCCGCCATCACAAGGAGGTGTCAAGCTCGATCTCCAGAGAGAGTGAGAGACTCCGCGGCTACGGGAGGCGAGGAGAAGGGAGGAGAGAGCGGCGCGGTTGGTCGGCTGCTTGCCCTGCCTGCTTCCTTCCCGCTTGCCGCGCGTGTTTTGGGTGCGATTTATGGTACGCCGATGCGGACGAATATGCGCACGGGGAAAAGAAGGCGAGGACAGCGGCGGAGGACGGCGCAAATTTGTTTGAGGAGAAAAAAAAAAGGAGTTTTGATCTAGTCATTAGGAAACGGATCCTCCGAAAGGATTTAGGTGATCTCCCGTTATTTGATCAAAAATTAAAGATTTAGATCAACAGATATAGTATTTTTGTTACATTAAATATTTCACTGTTATTATAGTATCATTGTCGAGTACTGTTCATACACTGATACAAATGATTTGGCTCCCTAGTCATTAGGCGTTTGGACTTTGGAAGTTTCCAGCATGATCAGCACACCACGAAGAGCGCGGCCTAACTTGCCATATTACTACTCTCTTTCACTGACCTACGGGACCCATACGGTGACAAGACCGGTAGGGGCCGCTCGGCAGTGATGTGCGAAGGGGAGGACGAGTGGTGGAGCGCTTCTCCCTTTCCTGCTCTCACGGCTGCCATGTGAGGAGGCTCTGCTAGCGAGGCGCTACTCCTGCCATGTGTCTGGCTCCCATTGAGCCTTGCTATCCCTGGTCCACCTCGTGGGTAAAAAAGGTTGGTAAAATTTGAGCTGCTTGTAGCACAAGAAGATCCTCTCTCGACCTTAACCCGATCATGTGGTTCCTCTTAACAACCCTAGGGAGGCCACGATTGTATTATGTCAAATAGAGTATTAGCATTGTTACATGATTGATGATGATTACCTTAGAAACATAAGAAGCTACAAAGAAGCCATCATTTTCAAACAAGTATGTAGGGAAGAGCTTTCTCGGAAAGAGGCGGAGGAGGGAGGGGGAATGGTGGCTAGGAGGTGACAATGGGGTCTTTCCGGAGGAGCGAGGGGGGCAATGGCGGCTAGGAGGTGACAATGGGGTCATAGCGGCGGAGCGACGAGGTAAAGGAGGGGGAGGAAGTCGTGTGGTGGGAGAGCGGACACGATCATGGCATGACCGCTGGATTATGTAAGCAACATGGACAACGACTATTTACGCAATAGCATGCGAGCTGTGGTGCCCTAAGGCAAGTATGACAATATTTGGCTCTCAACCAAACACAACATTAGTTCCTCACCTGGCCCTGGACGGGCATGCTGGCTGCCCTGCTCCTACATCCGGTCCACACTTCTTTCCAAAGTTGTTGTTTGTGTATAGATGTGGGGCTTTCCAGGTTTGTGGTTGTGGCTTTCGGCCTTTCACAAGTACCAAATGGGCTCAAGTTCGCATGCTTCACATGTTACTTCTCAATGGTAATACCATCTGATTCCATTATCCCGGCCGTTCAAATCTCAAACAATTAAAATGAAAAAAAAATCAACGTAAATAACTCACCCAACCTATGGTTGTTGAGAGTTCAACTCTGGTTATCAGTCAGAGAGACAAAGAATCTTACTACTAAACTGTGTTACAGTTAGCTCTGCGAATCCTGGTTCTTTAACAATTGTACTAGTTTGATTTGCCCGCCCCCTTCCCCACTTTTTTGTGTGGGGACCCCGAATTATTTATATAAGACCATAGTCCTCTAGTTCATATGTAAATAACTCTAGGTCTCCAAGATCTTAAATCCAACTTAATCCATGTAAATATGCAGACTCGGTTGACCATAACTAGACGATCGACCTACATACCACACGAGGGTGTATGCACCAAGCCGATCCATAGTAGTCCGAGATCATATTTACATGAATCAAATAGTATTTTAAATCTTCGGATATGTGTCCCATGTTAGCTCTCAAGGATCAAAGGTTAACACACACATATCTCAATCAACATTGATCACAGTCATGCATAAGGCATACAAATATATTACAAAGTGTCGTACAAGACAATGACTTATGTTCATAAGTTACACAAGAGGCCGACCGGCCAAATTTAAACATTAACCAAAGTACGCAGTGGAAAATAAAGTGTTAAGAGCAAAAAAATTCCAGCAAAGGCGTGCCCTTCCCAAAGGCAACCGAGTAGAGGTCAGAAATAGCGCTATTCGTTAGCGTCGCCAAAATCGGCGCTAACGAAGTGATCTAGATTATAGTCTTCCTCACTTGAACAAATAGACAATCCGTTAAAGTACAAAGTTGTACTTGCAAGACTTACACAAAGAAAAAATTATACATGCTAGTGGTTGATCAAAAGAGGGGTTATAGTGGCTCTAGTTTTGCATAAATGCAGCAATACTCAACCTACACATTCTAGTTTAATAAGACAGTTAAGCAACACACTTTTTATCAAAAGAAAGTTAAAAGACATAGATATAAACATAGATCAAATAATATCAAAGTGGCAGCCTACTTTGATAAACTAAACCACATGACAAACCAGTCATGTCGATACCAAGTTGTTCCCATGTCAAGTTTTAGTTTAGAATCTAACAATGATGCCAGTCAAGACCTAAGTGTTGTTCATAACCGTGGACACGGCAATTCGAATAGTTTGTAACCAACACACTTTTTATCAAAAGAAAGTTAAAAGACATAGATATAAACATAGATCAAACAATATCAAAGTGGCAACCTACTTTGATAAACTGAACCACATGACAAACCAATCATGTCGATACCAAGTTGTTCGCATGTCAAGTTTTAGTTTAGAGTCTAACAATGATGTCAGTCAAGACCTAAGTGTTGTCCATAACCGTGGACACGACAATTCGAATAGTTTATAACCCTGTAGGGGAGTACATCTTTACCCACACTACTTGATAAGCCCGTAAGCCTCCGGATAATGACACACTTCCTTTGGTGTGCCGGTTGGAGAAATCGAGACTCGGTATTTTTTAGTAAGAAAACTATATTGAATTGAACCACCCATGCACGATGAAATCCTGCTTAGTGCTAGTTGTACCGCCTGCTAACTAACTACGCATGCAAGTTGTGTTGGAGTGACCAATGTAAGAAGTTAGCATGTGGGTCAACCGCCCAACATCAAAATAAAAATAGTGCTCAATTACATATTATATTCTTACATTGGGTTCCGAAGCAACATAAGAATTCATGGTCTCATGTCCTCACACCACATGTGTTTCCAATCAAAACGACCCTCCCCTTACTTGACCAAGCGACGCCCACACACCACGTATGGTAGTACGAGTGATACTTGGAGTGACAGCACAAAGTTCGTTCTTTAATGATTCGGACAAGTCTTTCCACGATACCTGATTCTCGTGCACGATGGCACCTTCACTACTAGTCTCTTGTTCAGATCTAAATCCATTTTTAAAAGAACAAAATTTAGACTCAACAATCAAATTCGAATATCTGAACCAAAAGCATAAATATAAGTGTTCAGTGTCTCCCACGATTGACGAGATAACCCCGTCAACCGAACTAACGCATCTACTAACTTGCATGGCATTTGTACAGGCAGTAAGTAATATTACATGTTAAACTAACTTAGGCATAGTTGTAAGGGAGTATTCAAGGTTAACCTGCAAGAATTGGGATATAGCTAACTAGACTTCACAATATATCCATACTCAAAATTAGCATGCATGCAAGTAATATTAGCATTTCAAAACAACTAAAGTAAGAAATTCTGGGATCAACATGTATGCAAAAATATTGATGCTTGCACCTTGCTAATATACCAATTGTTCACTTTCGGAGGGATAAATTGTTCACCTTGGTCAGTTTGGATTCTAAAGAAAACACATTATCAAACAAACCCCGAGAAAACTGAGAAACTTCAAAATGCTCAAAAATGCATGAGAACATCACGTAGAGAGATGATGATCTAATATGAATTTAGGTGAAAATTTTAATTCATTTGGAGTTTATTTTTATTTTCTATAAAATTTTCAATGTTAAAGTGTATTCAAATATTTTAAACATCAAAATTTTATATAATAGTAACATGTTCAAAACCTATTCCAAATTAAAGTACAGTAAAAATGAAAACTAACAAAATTAATTTTACTCAATTTGGAGTTAAAATGAACTACTTATGAACTTTTGAAGTTTATACTATTTTTAGTGTAAAAGTAATTCATTTCGGAATTTCAAAATGTATTTAGAATTTTTTATACCCAGGCGAATCTAGACTAGTCACTGACATGTGGGGTCCACATGTCAGAGGCTAGGCTCACGGAAGAGCGCATGGACCATCGGTCCACAACACAGTGTCTCGATCCATAGACCAGATGCTACTATGCACTTAACGCACCGGGCTCGCATGTCAGCCATTCAGTGCGGAAACAAGCGAGTAAAGTTCCTGGATTTCTGTGCTAGGACCCCCGCATCATAGAGACATTAGTGACAGCATTTAACACTAATGATTGCTTAACCTAATCCAACCGAGATTAACACTAGTCATTGTTCTACAATACCGGTCGGAGCCGAGGAGCTTTCGACGTGATTTTGCCCGGCGCATTGCCGGCGCTATGGTCCATGGTTGTGCGATCTAAGGGCAGGAATGGAATCCATGTGCCTATGCGCACCTGAGGGTGGCCGGATCATGGCCAGAGGTTGGCCGTAGCGGCGACGCGACGACGAGGTATGGCGAGGTAGCTACGACGCATGCGGCTACGTTGATTTGGCAACGCATTAAGCCAACTAATGCATGCTAAAGCTCCTATGAGGTAGAGGGAACCTGCCAAAGCCAAGTAGAGGGCCGAAGGTACTCTGAAGACAGTCGGCGATGAGATCCCGAAGTGGCGGCGATAAGCTCAACGAGGAGAGGATAACCTGATGAACAAGAAAGGCGATGAATGATCGGGATTGCTTGATTAGACCTAATAGATGGTGTCACCGAGAGGAATTGATGAAAATCTAACCAGGTGAAGGATCTAGACCCGCCATTATGAGTTAATAGAGTGTTTTAGTGATTAATGATAAATCTATTCGGGAGACTAACATTTCTATTGTTATATCTAGTACGTAGTCTCATTTGGATATAAATGAGAGAATCATGGAGGTGTGCATTCAACATCTTATTCTTATATATTGTTGCATTTCTCGGATCCAAAATATAGGTTGAACTCTACCATAAGTTAAACTTGAATATGTGTGTATGTTCATATTACACATTCGTATATGCACACGTTTAGGGGGAGTTCACTCTAGATGTTGTGGTTTTATTAGTATTGATCTATATTCCATTTTCTACATACATTAAGGATCATTACTTTGAAACATATCATTGGGTATATAAAGCATGTGTAGTTCATATATACTCATTTGTTCTCTCATTTATCTACATTCAATCATGTGAAATTGAAGTGGTTATCATTAATTACCAAAGAGGGAAAGATTGAAGTGTCTTGTCCCACCGTTATGAGTTAATGGTATGGTGTGGTAATTAATGATAATCATATTGTGGAACTAACTTTCTCCATGAGTTGGATGATTAGGTTATGTTTCAGGATGATGAAGACTTTGGATGACATCATGAGTTGATCATCAAGTCAAGAGAAGACCCATCATGTGTTGATGCATATCAAAACTCGAGATGAAGGATGTCATCATGAGTTGATGAGCATCGAGTCAAGATCCCGAAGTAAAGGAGATCATCATGTGTTGATGATTATCAAAGTCAAGGACCCAGTCTTGAATTAAAGATGTGTGTCATCAAGCTTCAAGAAGATGCTTAAGGCAAAGGTATGACTAGCTAGAGCTAAGGATGTGTTCCTAGTCTTTTACCGGTCTTGGTGTTTGGTTGAAAGACCGGATTGCTAGTATAGGTTGTCGTACTATTAAGAGGGGTCTTGACTAGTAGCTTAATTTAGTCATATGTCGATAGCTCGTTATGCACCCTCTAGCTCATCTATGCATAGTGTTATTATTTGCGAATGTGTTTTGCAAATAGTTGAAGCTCATGCATTAGCTCTTTTGTAACATGGGACTATAATTTATAAATACATTTTACAAATGGTTGAAGTCCATGCACCTTAGCCTTATGGCATGATGCTATTATTTGCGAATGTGTTTTGCAAATAGTTGATGCTCATGCATGATCCTTGTAGCATGTGACTTTAGTTTGCAAATGGTTTAACTCTATGTACCTTATTCTTTGTGGTGTGATTCTAAAAGTTGGCAAATGTGTTTTGCAACTTGTTAAGAATCTTGCCTTTGATCCTTGTTGGCATGGTTCATCAATTGGCAAATGTGTTTTGCAATTGAGGTTGTTGTGAAAGCTAATGTTATTTTCTCAAGAAGATCGGTAGTACCGACGTTATATCAGCGAAACTATCGCTCAGCGGTAGTACCGGAGTTCTTGTGGTGGAACTACCGCAACCCGGATGGACCAAAAATCCAGCGGTACGTATTTTACAGAGAGACGCTTTTCGGGTTTGTTTTGCTCTCTTGGAAGTTCAGTATGACCGACGTGTTATCGGCGGAACTACCGCTCCGCGGTAGTATCAGAGTTCTTGTGGTGGAACTACCACAATCTGGATGGTCCAAAATCCGACGGTACGTATTTTTCAGAGAGACGCTTTTTCGAGTTTGTTTTGCTCTCTTGGAAGTGTGGTAGTACCAGCGTGTTGGGAGTAGAACTACCGCAGCTCGGTAATTCCAGAAGATGAACGACGGTACGTTATTTCCAGTAGGTGCCATGTGTTGGACCTAAGTGGAAGCGGTAGTACCGCCCTTCAAGAAACGGAATGACCGGAGTGCGGAACTACCGAAAGATGAATGTTGGTAGTACCGCGTCGCACTTTTCGAACGGCTAGTTTCTTGTCTGTTATAGTTGTTACTGTGCTTGTCGTGGAGGTGAGGTAGTATCGGCCGTTGAACGTCGGTAGTATCGCTCGTGCTGATTTTTCAGTAGCTTTTCTTTCCAAGAGTTAGTTTTTGTGTGTGGGCTATATTGTAACATCCCAAATTTCAGAGTTTTAAAAATATTTTAAATAATGGTAGCAAGAAAATTCACCATTTGGATTTATTTGAATATCAATTTAAAAAAAAGCTTAATATGGACTTTAAGGACAAATTGATTTAATGTGCTTAATCCCAACACCAACAATTGCCAAATTATTTTATTTAGATTCTATATGCTTGGATATATTTTATAGAATTTTCTGGAATTTTTCCAAAGTCTTTTGCTATTTTCTAATTGCTAATTGCATTTTCTGGATTTATTTAAAAGAAAAATCTAATTAAAATCCCTCGGAACAGTGATGGGCCAAAGCCCACCACTATTCCGTCGCCTCGGCCCACTCCCGCGCGTCGCCGCCTTCCCCGCTCGGATGGACGCGCGTGTCCCGACGGACGCCGACGCTCTTGCTCGCTCCCGCCGTTGGATCAACATCGCCGGTTGTTTGCCGCCACGCCGCGCGCTCCTCTTCACCATCGACCGGTGGGACCCCACCGAGTCGTCTTCCCAGCGCCTTCTTCTTCCTCCCGCTTCGTCCACATCGCCATTTTCGCCAAGGAGCTCGTTCGACAATTGCGCAACCGCCACGATTTCTCGCGCAACCGCACTGTAACGAACTCCTCCTACCCAGCGCATATCTCTACCGCTTCCTCCGACTCCCCTCAATCTCCCTTATTTTTGGATCTCCGATCGTGGCGAAACGGACTCATTTAGGGCGTTTCTACCCTCGTCGTCCCCTCGCCCTATAAAACCCCGAGGTCCCCTCCGCTCCCGATCCCAGAGCCGCCACCTCGCCTCCTAAAGTCCTAGCGCCGCTTAATTCGAGTTTGTAGCTTTTGGCCGCCGCAAAGCTCCACTTGCGCCGCCACCGTGACGCTCTACCCCGAACTACGCCACAAGATCCCCATCGCCAGGCTTTCTGAACCTCGACATCGCCGGGCGCCACCGAGTTCAACGCCGCAAAACCCGATCACCTCTTCCGCTCGGCGCCAATTCCGCGACCCCGACGTCTCAGCGCCAAATCCAATAATCCACCAGTGCGCGTAGCGAGCTACCTGAGCACCCGGCCTTCCTCACCGAAGTCGCCGCTGTTCGCCGTTGTCGGCAAGATCCAAGACGCACCGGCGTCGGCCGACGTGGGCCCTGCGTGTCTGACAGTCGGCACTGCGCTGGCGTGTCACCTGCGTGGCTGCCGCATCAGCGCCACGCCTCCCGGTTTGCCGCGTCAGCTTTCCCCTTGGCTCGGTGGATTTGGTTCACCGTGAGCCCAGAGACTGACAGTGGGGCCCACCTGTCAGTACGGTTTTTAAAAATATTTCTTTTTCCGGAAATTCTCGGCTGACGCAAGCATTGTGCAATAATCCGATTTTCCTTTATAAAAATAATTCGGGAAATTCAATAAAATCCAAATTAGGGTTTATTTGATTTTCCAATCTTCCAAAGCCCATATCTTTTGCATCCGAACTCCGATTGAGCCCATTCAAATTTGTAAATTCATATAAAATTAAGATCTATTTAATGGTGAATTTTATTTGAATTTTTGGAGTTGTTTTGCCACTGTTATTTATTTGTTTTTGTTTCTTTTGTCTCGTTTGCGAGTAGACGTCGATACTTCGGGGAATTTTGCAGAAGAAGGAGCACCTCAAGACCAAGACCAATATCTAGATCTATTCCAAGGCAAGTTATACCTTTGATCATATTGAACCCAGTTTTTAAAATACTTTGTTTCAATGTATTGCATTCTATATCAAGTAATTATTTAAATGCTTTTGGGTATAGTTATTAATCCAAATTGTTATGCCACATTGTCTATTGTATACCATGATCTTTTGTCACCCTAGGTTGGTTAATTATTAGTTGGTATTATCGTAGCACCAACGTGGGTTGGTTAGATACGATTAGACTGCTTAGCCATGCCACGAGTCATCATTTCATGTGAGAGTTGCAATTATAAACTTGCTTAAGTGATTATGGAACTGTGTGATGAAACTGTGTGTGCCGTGTGCTATTACTCGTTGATGGCATGTGTTGCACTTAATCAATAGGGTGGGAAAAGATTTAGACTGAGGCAAGTGGTGGATTCTGTGTGAATGGTGGAGCTGTGTGCTTATTAAACTTTGTGATTTGGGTTAAAACTGAAAGTCTTGCCTTGGTCAATTAAGGACTTAACTTTGTGCGCCATTGAACTGGGCCTTACTGTACGACCACATGCCTAGTATGGGCTGGGCATAACTTAGTAAGTTATGGAGTCTCGACATTGACAACTCAGGTTGTATTTAAGCTGTGTGATGGGCTGGAGGTGTGATATGTCACATCGCGGACGGTTCATTGCATCCTGTCCAATGGTGTGTGTCGTTCCAAGGGTGTGTGTACAAATTGACTGCAGAAAGCACACCAGGAGTGTCATTGTTTGAGATGAAGTTTCTGAAAGGTTTTGTTATGGTCAGTGATCGCTACATCGATTGTATCGTGTGGGTAAAGTGTACAAACTCTGCAGAGTGTTTAAATCAATCTATTCGAATAGCCGTGTCCCTCGCTATGGACATGCTCGAATTTCACACGAGGGTAGATTTTCATAAAATCATTGGGAAGGGTCAGCTGTGTGAGGTAACTTGTTCAGCTGTGTGAAAGAACTTGATTAGACTGTGTGTCCTTTGTGAAATCAATTGTTAACTTATTATTGTCTATTTGTTTTGAATTATGCTTTCAATCTATTATTTGTATTCAATTGCAAATGTTGCATTTCCATAAAATAACCACGTAAGCCATTCCTTTGGAACAAGCCATCATGTATAAATGCATTCGTGGTATGACTTGCAGTACGGTGTGTACTCACTCTTGCTAAACAAATCAATGTATGGAGGAGTCGTCACCGCTTTTGAAGAAAAGTTCTCGAAGGTTGAACGTTAGGGTCTTGATCCCATCGGTTGCACGTGGTAAATTGATGGGAGCCACCGAGTTTATTTCGTTTCATTGCAGCTTTATTCTTTATTGTCACTTTGCATGGCTTAATAAATGTAAAACTCACCCATAAGGTCCCAACAGTTATTTGTTATTTAAAGTACTCGTTTATTCTTATATTCGTTGTATGGATGTGATATTTCATCAATGTTGACACTGTGTGCACTAGCGTGATCCTGGACTAGTGCAGAATACACAGAGGGTCCAGATTTGTATATTTGGGTCCCGACAAGAATGGACAAGATGGATCGAACGGGTAGTTCGGTGCAGCTGGTTGGATCAGTCGGTGCGGAAGTCGGTGCAAATCTCTAGGAGTTTCCGATGGGATTCGGACGGGAGAGTCTTGCCGACAGGATGAGAGCCGCTGATCAACCTACACGTGGTGAAGCAGGCGAATGCTTCAACAGTTATGTGTGAGTGGGTCCCAAAAGTGAAACCCTAGGCTTCTCCTATAAATAGAAAGGGGGGAGATGTAAAACCCTCAAGCACTCATTTGGAGCCCTCCACCTTTTTCTAGGGTTTGGAGAGGAGAGGAGAGGAGAAGCTAGGGTTTGGAGAGATTGTGTGTGCTCCTTGTGTGAGCTCTTGTCCTCCTTGAGGGAGTGGCTTTGTAAGGGTTTGTGCACTTCTTTGGTAAAACCATGAGAGATCGTTTCTACGAAGTGGATCTGAAGGATCGTCGCTAGAAATAGGTCTCTAATATCCTTAGGGAGGTGTGCTCTAAATTTGGTCAAGTTTCATTAGTCGAATCAAAAGTTGGACCAAATTTCGTTTTGGATTTGGGTTGTGTATTTTGGTACTGGACTAAATCGGTCTGACCGGTTTAGTAACGGCGGTCCGACCGCCTGCATTTCAGACCACCCGGTAGTGGCAGGTCGAACCGATTTCCAACGGTCCGACCGCTTAGTAGCCGGTCCGATCCAGCCAACCGCTTCGGTCCGACCGCCAGATCTCCACCGGTCCGACCACAGACCGATCCCGATGAGGACATCCTTCCATGGATACAACCGCGCTACACACAACACTCACCCACGAAAGTGTTACAAGGACCACTTACTCGAGCTCAGATCGCCAACTTAATTACTGGTGAATTCATTCATATGTTTATATATTATCGAGAATAGACCGCTACCTAAAGCAAGTGATTTAATTGTGCTTAGGAACATGGGAAAGGACGAAGGCGAGGCATGTGGAGTCATGGACATGCTTGGAAGACATAAGGGAGGTTACCACGTCACTTTTTGGTCCAAGACAAGCAAGAGTTCGAACGGGCCCATTTTGGAATCCAGCCTCGGCCTCCGGAATCAGCTGACAAAGACCGACTTCAAACGGCCATAACTTTCACATACGACGTCCGTTGGAGGTCCACGAGTACTTGATGGAAAGATAATTTCGTCCTCTTTCCAACAGATCCAGCCTCACCTCCAAACTCCTTCTGGACTGATCGCAATCATCAAAAGAAGACGTCATATCACTTGTTCGGGCCAAACTGGGCTTTGCAATCATACTGAACTTGGCCCATCTGCGGCGCCACCCGGGGCGTGGTTATCGTTCACGTGAACAGTCACTCGCGACGCTAGTACCACCTCGCTAGTTCGTTAGTTTTGTGGCTCGCTCCCTATTTAAGGAGGCCGCACTTTTTAGTTTTCCTTGGATTTTGTTGAGTTAAGTTTTAGCCATTGTGCAAACTTCTGTTCTTCAGTTGTGTCAGACGACCACCTGTCAAGACAGCTTTTCGGAATCCCAACCTTTTAATACTTCATAAATATTTGCAATATATCAGATTGCATTTTATCTTATTCTTGCGTGTTCTTCGATTGCATGCAGGAATAGACCTTCGTGGTCAGGTTGATCGTGCTTCCAAAGAAGGTCAATAACGTCTCTGAGTTGGTTCAACGATTGCTAAGGCGCAAGCGTCGTGTCATGACGGTTGTAGTCGAATCGCGAGAGTCACCTCCACCGAAATCGATAGTTATCGTTCTCATCGAAAGATCGGGACAACAAATAAAACCTTAGGGTTCATCAAGTGGTATCATAGCTACAGTTCTTCGGTGAGAGTTTTCTGTTTTCTAGTAGTAGATTCGTTTTTCATACCTAGAGTCCAGAAAATTGCCAAAAGAAAAAATTTCGTATCTATCATCCATACCAAGCGCTTTGAGCCTTTGCAATTTTTTCTTTTCAGTTTGCTTGTTGAATATTTAGTTACATTGTCGTGTCTAGTTGCTGATCTTTAGTTCTAGTTATTGTCTAGTTGGTCGTTGTCTAGTTTGCTTCTCGTGTTTTTCCTTTGCGTCGCTTAATCGTTCTTTTAGGGTTCTTAGTTTTTGCATCTAAAACAGAAAATTCGTGGGTTAGAACTCCTCTAATCTGCACCAAAAAAAAGAGAGAACACTTTGCTGTATTCGTGACTTGTTGAAAACCCTAGAGCCGGCAAAAAAAAATAGACGGAGCAAGAGGCCGCCACACAAAACAAAAGCCGTGGTAGAAAAAAAGAAAAAAAAAACAATCTTACACCAAAACCAGTGAAAATTGGTGGAGCCCTTCTACATATAGCCACAAACTGGCACAAAAAATTTCAGCAATATTAGCCCACGGAATCAAAAGATATAGCAATTTAAAGATTGAAACCGAGTCGGTTTCCAGTCCGAGTACGATTCCGTTTCCGAGAGACCTTCAGTAAAACGGGCATAACTTTTGCATATGGTATCCGATTTGGACGTTCTTGGACTCGTTGGAAAGCTAACAACGAGGCGCATACGTTCCACTTAATGCACTAGTCTTCCTCCAGGGAACCCAAAATCGGTCATTTTCGGCTCCGAATTCGCGTCACAAGTTTTCAGTTTCGGTTTTTGCCGTTTGTTTTAGTCTTCCCATCAGAATTTGGGGTTCGTCTCAACTGCAAAGTTGTAGATCTCATCGAAACCTTTCAAACGAGTATATATAAGCCATATAAAACTTTGCTTTTTCATCTCTTGAGACTAACTATTGTTTTCTGCTTAAACTAAAGAGCTGTTTACGCTGCACGTTATTCCGTTTTTGTGCTCTACATCGTGTGAACCATCTTGTGCCCTACAAAGAAGTTTGAGTAGTTGGTTAGCGTCTCTCCTAGCACTTGTTGTAAGGTTTTCTATTGCTTACATTAAGTCACATTTATCTTTACGTGTGCGTACATACACATCTCTTAGTGGAGCTTTGATTAGCTAAACTTTGATTAGACTAGGATCAAAGACTTGTGACTAGTACTTTGAACTGCTTTTCAACTTTGTATACTGATTTGAACAATTGCTTTTCCTTTGCTACCATACTTGAGCCCTCCCAGCTACACCTCTTCTACACCGTACAGGTTGATCTTCACCTGGCAATCGCTCTATCCAATCTTCGGAGATACATTGACACCGCTGGTTGCCGATCACCCCTGTTGCTTGGTAAGAATTGGTAAGAATTGATAAAAGGCTCGAGTGTGAGCGATCGTTGAACCACCACATCCTAGTAGTCATTAGGGACATATTCTTGTGATTTGCTAACAATGGCGGAGTTCTACAGAGTGGATGAGGATACATCTCATACTCCTCGTACGAGGGGAATCGTACAACATTTCCGGCGCATCATGAACCTTCGTGCGGAGGGTCTTGAGGAAGATGTCAGGATCACTAATGAGCGACTTGCTCAACTTGAGGACGCTGTGAGGACCCCCGGGTTATTTTCGTAAGACCGAGGTTTACCTCGTCTTAAGGAAATAACTCTGGGCCTCAAGTAAATGAATTCCACCTTAACTCTATCCAAGTGAGGAGCCCGATCAAACTAGAGCCCCGGTGATCATGTGCGCTGCTCCTCGCAAGCACCACATGATTATCGGTTCTCCAAACGGTCAAAGCCAACACTTAGACAAGTTAAAGTGGGATTCATAACAATAGTATGAGGCCGTGTTGGCTCGTGATCAACGCATCAACACGCTCATACTCTCATTCAACGTTGATCACATCCATACAACAACGCACATTATCAATCCAAAAGACGTACAACATAATAGTTAAGTCTACACTATTACATAACTACCACCGCCAAATTCAAATAAGAGTGATAAATAACAGCGAAGCAAAATAAATAAATCAAAAGTCCAGCAAGGTATGCCCATAACCCAAGGCAACCGACTGGGGGTTAAATGATAGCACTACTCGTCAGTGTCGCCTAAATCGGCACTGACGAGCTCATCGGGCTCAAAACCGTCCTCACCTGAAAAGAAAAACAAAAAGGCCAGCCAACATCTGGCTGAGTACAAGTGCACTCGCAAGTCTTACACAAAGAAAAGTAGTTATGCATATTGGGCAATCAAGGGATAGCATTAGTGGTTCTAGTTTTGCATAAAACGCAACATCTTACATTCCTAGACCATCTAGTTTTCAAAAGCCAAGTTGTAAATCATTTATTCAAGAGAGGGTTTCACAAGACATAGATAATGTAACAAATCAAACAATACCAAAGTGGCTGTCCCCTTTGATAAACTAAAGTACACGAACATCCCATTCATGTCGTAACCAATTTATAACCGTGTCAACTTTTAATTTCCAAGTCTAACGATGAAGCGTACTTAAACCAAGTGTTTGTCCATAACCGTGGACACGGCTATTCGAATAGATTTTCTCTGCAGAGGTGTACTACTTTACCCACATGACTCGACTAGCCCGTAAGCCTCCAGATGCCTCCGAATATAGCACACTTCCTTAGGTATGCCGGCCGGGGAGAATCGAGATACGGTCATTTTTAGCAAGAAAATCCCATTGGGATGGACCACCCATATGTGGGAACCCCAACTTAGACATAAGCATATAGCAAACGCTAAGTGGGCACACATGTTGTGCTGGAGTGGCCAGTGTGAGGTAGTTAGTATGTTGCATCCCACAATATAGGTAATCGTGCTCATTAAGCACAGTATATATCACACTGGGTTCCTAAGGAACATAGGATTTCACGGTCTCTATGTCCTCACACCGCCTGCGGTCTTACCCAATAAAACCTTCCCCTTACTTAACCGTACGGTACCCATATCCCGCATGTGATAGTACGCTCGGTACTTGGAGTGTAACGTCCATAGCTCGGTCCTTAATGGTCCGCATAAGACAACCACAAACCCGAATCTCGTGCATAACAAAGACCCACACTACAACCACTTGTCCTGACCCAAAACCATTTAACAATAACAAGTTTTGAACCAATATAACCAGATATAACAATCTGGACAAAAATTAATAAAAGAATAAGAATTGTTATGTGTCTCCCACAATTGACGAGCTAGTCCCGTCAATTGATCTACTGCGTTATCTAGACCCGCAATGGCTAAGCAATTGACACACAACAATCATACCATCACAAACCCATCTTAAGCAAATGTGTATGTGGAATATCAGGGATAACCATCAAGCATAGGATATAACTAATCTACTCAAAACATAAGAGTATAACAAAAATAGCATGCAGGCAATATCATAGCATTTCAAATACTAAGGTAAGAAAATTGGGATCAATATGATGTAAAAGAAAGTTCAAATGATGCTTGCCTTGCTAGAAGTTCACTTTCTCACTCTCGGTTACGTAGTCGTTCATTTGCGACAACTTGGACTCTATAGAAATAGCGACATCGAATGAACACCGAGAAAAGTCAAAAATTCAAATTTCTCAAAAATGAATGAACTTTTCACAGTAGCTAGATTATCATTTTATATGAATTTAGGTGAAATAATTATTTCAATTGGATTTCGTATGTGAAAGTTATGGCAGTTTGAAAATCGGTTTTGGGAAAAATGCTAAAAAATGGGTTTCGATTACTGTTCATCCGAAATCCAATTTTTAGCACAAATTTGTAGAACAGTGGTGAAGAAAATGATTACATATATAAATATATGATAACATTATATGACCAAAATAAATTGGTTCAACTCATTTGGAGTTTATATGAATTAGATATGAATTTTCAAAGTTAAAAGCATTTTGTAGTGTAAAAGTAATTCTTTTCTGAAATTTGTACCACATAAAAATAATTTTTAAATTCAAACTAACGTCTCCTTTGTCATAATCAAAGTAACCCATCCAACCACACAATGCCCTTATTAATGATCTTCCAACTATACAACCTATTCGATAATTGTACGAAATCCACCGACTTGTGGGTATAAGACCATGCCTAAATCCATCAATCATTCTCCGATAAATTATTTAAGCTAATATTAGCTATCTAGCTCCTCTAGTCTTACCTCGGCAATTCATATTCGTATACACCCAAAATTTTCCACCGATCGAGGGTTAATCGACTGACCGACACCTAATGAGTTTTAAAATTTAAATGTGCATCCAATACTTAATAGCTCACAAAATCGATCAACTCATATTCCTACCACCGAACTTATTCTTGAACAACCACTACCAATCCAATCATATATGTGCCACTACAATCAACTAATAATCATTTATCTACTAATCCAATGGAGGCATAATTCCAGGGACCCGGCACATAGGACTTATCTATTAAATACATATCAATCCAATTATTTATCCATAATCAAATAATCCATTCTACCATCTCCCAAATTCTAGCATACATGTCTCATGTAGCTATTACTTCGGACATCCGATCAATTTTCTCATGCTTAATTAAATCATCCGATTCAACTAATCCAACAAGGTACATAATCCGACATCCAACGAGCAACAATACACATATATAAAAGGTATATCATTAATCATCAACACATACGCCATCCACCAAGTAATAGATTATAAAAATCTTTATAAATCCTATCCTCAAAAATAACCAATCCAGTGTGACATGAAACCTCCAATTAATGTCTCATCCAAAGATCACCACTAACTTTCACGTGACTTCATATTAACACCGTCCGATCAATTAATCGACTCATATATTTTATCTAGCTCCACCGATCAAAGATACATATTCCGCTACGACGATAAAATTATTTGTATCTACCGATATACATCACACGAACACACCTACACACAAATACAACCTAACCGGATAATTATACCGGTCATAAGCCACCAAAATATTTTTATAGATAAACATGCATAAATAAATACTATACTCATGACTAATATGCAACATGCACAACGAATATCGTAAACGTGATTAAACACTAAAGATTTTTACCGCGGCACTAGGCGTGCAAAATATCACCGGACTTCTTCTCGGCTACACGTCCATGTCCACCGTAGTCGTCGCCGTCCCTGCGTCCGCTCGCCTCTCGTCGCGTCCCGTCGTAGTCGACGCCGATCTCGCTCGTCTGCGTCACGTCCCACGCCCACGCCCACGCCCACGCCCACGCCCGCCTCGTCCATATCTATCGTCCTAGTGCCGCCGCATGCACCACACCGCCACATCGATACCACTTCCGCCTTGGTGCGGTCGCATACGGCGTGCCACGCCGGCCATGCTCCGCACCGACCTCCGCCTAGGCTCGGCCACTACCGTCCTCGGCCATCGCGCCCTTGACGACTGCTGCCGTGCTCCACTGCGGCAGCTCGGTGTCATCACACCGTGTAACCCGCCAAAGCCGAGCCGAGCCGAGCCAGACCGCTACTTATCGACGCCTCGATCGCCGTCGGGTTGCCGCGCCGCCGAGCCCACGGTGTCCAAGGTCGTCGCGCACAAGAAGAGCCGCATGGCGGTGTATACATGCATACATGCCGCCCATGCTCCTTGGTCGGCTTCTCCATGCCGCCGGCTCTGTGCCGCTTCTCCTTCCAATAGCTTCTCTTCTCTCCCCGCATCGCCCATCTAGGGCTTCCCACCGAACGATCGCGACCGCCGCTTTGCCCGGCTTCTCGGCCAGAGCTGCTGCTGGGCGAAGTGGTGCTTTGCTATCGCCAACATCTGCCAGCAATTGCCCGGTCCTCCACGCCGCGCTAACTAGCCATCGCACTGCTAGCCATTGCTCGCCGACACTCCACGCCATGCACCGCAGTCGCGATCGCCGCTTTGCTCCTTGACCAAGAAGAACCAAAGGTCGCCGAATCGCTTCTTCTTCAGTGTGTTTGCTATTAGCGCTAGTTTGCTACAGCTCATTCCTCCTTCCCCTTCTCTAGAATGCACAAATGACCATGCATGTCAAAAATAATTGGATGAATGGAATCCTAGATGATGAGGATCACCTGTATAACATGCATTGGCTGATTTTCGGTTTTGGGGTGATTGGAAGGAGAGAAGTGATGAACTTGTGCAAGGCTTGAGTGCTTGGTGGTGTTCGGTGGAGTGGGGAAGAAATGGTCTTGGAAGATGTAAGAAATAGCAAGGAAAGGGAAAATCCAGAGGTGCTTTCTACCGAAGAAACAAAATGGGAAAGCAATGAGTTGCTTTGGTTGGAAATAGAAGATGGCAGGAGATAAAAGAAAGTAAGATGGCAGGAGGGTGACATGATGTTTCGTTTGGCGTAAGAGATGGCAGAGTGGTTGTGTGATTCGGCTGATACAAAAACGAAAATCGGATGAACAGTGTTTTCAGAAATAGTTGTGGGTGTTTACATAATTTTTAGACATAGTTCCGTAACTCCAAAAATTACGAAATTTTTAGGAGAGGTTCCTGACATAATGTAGATGCTCAGGTAAAATTTTCAGGAATTTATCCAAAGTGTGCTGCTCTCTAAAAATCTTTAACTTTACTGTTTGCGTGGAAAATAATTAGCAGTATAGTTTTTTATATCTTTTTCTTTTACGTCGCCCAAACGACCTTGCATGTGTAAACCGATTATAGAAATGGAATATCCTCGGGACAACGATCACGATGACATAACATGCGTTGCATGATTTTTAGTTTTTGGTTGTGATTGCGAGGAGAGAAGTTGAAAAAAATAAAGAATGGACACGCAGGTATTTCATCTGCTAATTCTATTCTCTATTTTGCGAAATCACTCAAACTGCTATGCATGCGAAAACAAATTATAGAAACGGGTTGCTCGTGCGATGACGATCGCGGTGGTATGACATGCATAGCTTGGTTTTGAAGTTTCGACTGAGATTTGAAGGGGAGAAACGACAAGAGTTAGCAGGGTCGGAAAATAGAAGAGATGACCGAAAAAGAAGGGACACGCGGTCGTTTCGCCTGTGGTCGATCGAATTCGAAAATAAGAACGGTGATACTAATGTGTGCATCATGATTTTTGAAATGCATGCGGAAACGAGAAATAAAATATTTAATTTAATTACAGTCGCTCAAACAATTCGATTAAATATAGGTTATAATAATTATTATTTTTTTAAATACAGATTTTAAACAAATTTGATTTGACTTGGAAATGCAACCTTTAATTATCTCAATTTGATTTTACAAGCAATCTTTTTACTTAAACACGGGAAAATTTTAAAACACTGCCAAATATTTATTAGATCGCCTAGTTAAATATTAACATCCCGATTTTGAAAATCAGGATGTTACAGCGCCCAGATTGAAACAAACACTACGCTCGCCGCGATGTAGAGAGCGCAAGGCGTCACTAACACTTCTTTGGCAGGTATTATGGCACGTCTTGACGAGCTTGCCCAAAGCTTTCAATCTTCGTTCCCGCTACCACGGTGGTAGAGGACAAGATGAATTCGACTATATGATCGATACCGAGGCCAATGACATGAGTAACCACAACAATGATCGAGCTCATCGACAGTTGCGTTTAAATCGACAAGGTATGCGACGAGATCCCCCACGACGTGAGGTACGTGACCACGATGATTCTTTTGCTAAGGTTAAATTCGCTATGCTCTCTTTTAATGGTAAATATGATCCTGATGGTTATCTTAATTGGGAACTATCTGTTGATCAAAAATTTGCTTGCCATGAATTTTCTGATATTAGACGAGTTAGGGCTGCTACTAGTGAATTTACCGACTTTGCTTCTATTTGGTGGAAAGAACATTGCCGTCAACATCCCAACAACATACCTAACAATTGGGAGGCTTTAAAATTGCTTATGCGGCATCGATTTGTTCCCTCATACTATGCTCGTGATTTGTTAAATAAATTACAACGCTTACGACAAGGTACAAAGTCTGTGGAAGACTACTATCAAGAATTACAAATTGGTATGTTGCGTTGTGGCTTCAATGAGAATGGGGAGGGTTCAATGGCTAGGTTTTTGGGAGGGTTGAATCGAGAAATTCAAGACATACTAGATTATAAAGATTATAACTCCATTACTAGATTGTTTCATCTTGCTTGCAAAGTCAACGTGAAGTGCAGGGGCGCCGCATTTAAGACACGATCTAACTATTCTCGCAGTCGCACAAACTCATGGACGCCACGAACCCCTCTTGCCTGTCCCACTAGTACACCACCACCGCATCATCCAACATCAAGCGGCGCCCACTACCTCGATTCGGACCACGAAGTTTACAAGCACCAAATCAAGACCACAAGCTTCGCTAAAAGCTCTTCTTGGTTACTTTCGACAGACGAACTAAGGACATTCAATGTCATCGTTGCAAAGGCTATAGACACATGATGCGAGATCGTCCAAACAAGCGTGCATCGATTATACGCCAAGATGGTGGGTATTCCTCTGCTAGTGATTTTGATGATGAAACATATGCTATGCTTGCAATCGACCTGCAGGACATGATGATGAATCTGATCATGAGGAGGAACATGTTGGCGCCGAAGATGCCGATAAGTATTTGAGCATTATTGTGCAACGCGTACTAAGTACTCAAGTTTCTCGTGCTGAGCAAAATCAGCGCCATAATTTGTTCCAAATCAAGGACGTTGTCCAAGAACGCTCAATTCGCATAATCATTGATGGTGGGAGTTGCAATAATTTGGCGAGTATGGATATGGTGGAGAAGCTTGCTTTGTCGACCAAACCTCACCCCCACCCATACCATATTCAATGGTTCAACAACAGTGGGAAGTTGAAGGTAACACGTATGGTCAGAGTAAACTTTTCTATAGGATCATACCATGATTATATTGATTGCGACGTTGTTCCTATGCAAGCTTATTCATTGTTATTAGGAAGATCTTGGCAATACGATACTGATTGTGTGCATCATGGTAGGAATAATCAATACTCTCTCATGTTCAAAGGAAACAAAATTGTGTTGCATCCTATGACTCTGAACAAATTATTAAAGATGAACTTGCTAGAGCTAGTAGAGAGAAGAATCGGAGAGGCGCTAAGAGCGAAAATCGATTGTAGCAAAAGAGCTTGAACCACATAAGAAGAAAGCATATGAAACTACTCATGGAAAGAATAAAGAAATTAAATTGAAAGGTGCTAGTTTTCTTGCTACCAAATCGATATGACCGAATTGGGTGTTAGTAATTCTATTTGCTATGCATTAGTTTGCAAAGAAGCTTTATTTTCATTTGAGGACACACCTTCTTCTTTGCCTCCTGTTGTCATTAACATTTTGCGAGAGTACAAGGACGTCTTTCGAAGGACATACCACGGGTTGCCACCGCTTCGAGGCATTGAGCATCAAATTGATTTAATTCCCAACAGATCATTGCCCAACCGCGCACCATACAGACCAACCTGTAAGAAACCAAAGAAATTCAAATACCAAGTTCAAGAATTGCTTGATAAAGGGTATGTGCGTGAATCTCTTAGTCCTTGTCTTTATTAGGTCATATTAGTGCCTAAGAAAGATGGATCATGGCGCATGTGTGTAGATTGTAGAGCAATCAATAACATCACCATTAGGTATCGTCATCCTATTCCTAGGTTAGATGATATGCTTGATGAGTTGAGTGGCTCGTTGTTTTCTCGAAGGTTGATTTATGAGTGGATATCATCAAATTCGCATGAAATTAGGCGATGAATGGAAAACAGATTTTAAAACTAAGTTCGGTTTATATGAGTGGTTAGTAATGCCTTTTGGGTTAACTAATGCACCAAGCACCTTCATGAGACTAATGAACGAAGTTTTGCGTGCTTTCATTGGTAGATTTGTGGTGGTTTATTTTGATGATATATTGATATATAGCAAATCATTAGAGGAACATCTTGACCATTTACGTCTTGTTTTTAATGCTTTACGTGATGCATATTTATTTGGTAACCTTGAGAAGTGCACCTTCTGCACCGATCGAGTCACGTTTCTTGGCTATGTTATTACTCCACAGGGAATTGAAGTTGATCAAGTCAAGATTGAAGCAATACTGAGTTGGCCGACTCTAACACGATCCACAGCACGAAGCTTTTAGGACTTGCAGATTCTACCGCCGCCGTGAAGGATTTCAAGACCATCGCCACACCATTGAATGAGCTCACCAAGAAGGGCGTGCCATTTATTTGGGCGCCGCATGAGAGAACGCCTTCACCACGTTGAAAGATAAGTTAACACATGCACCACTACTCCAACTCCCTGATTTTAATAAGACTTTTGAACTAGAATGTGATGCCAGTGGAATTGGTTTAGGTGGCGTGTTGTTACAAGATGGGAAACCTATAGCATATTTCAGTGAGAAATTGAGTGGGCCTAGTTTGAACTATTCTACTTATGACAAGGAGTTATATGCGCTTTTTCAAACTTTAGAAACTTGGCAACATTATTTATGGCCCAAAGAATTTGTTATACATTCTGATCATGAATCTTTAAAGCATATTCGGAGTCAAGCAAAACTAAACCGTAGACATGCAAGGTGGGTGGAATTTATTGAGTCTTTTCCTTATATCATAAAACACAAGAAAGGAAAGGAGAATGTTATTGCTGATGCTTTGTCTAGGAGATATACCATGCTTTCACAGCTTGATTTCAAAATTTTTGGATTAGAGACTATTAAAGAACAATATGTGCATGATGCAGATTTTACGGATATATTGTTGAATTGTCAAGAAGGGAAAATGTGGAACAAATTAAATGTTAATGATGGGTTTGTGTTTAGAGCTAACAAGCTATGCATTCCAGCTAGCTCAGCTTCGTTTGTTGTTGTTCTGAGAAGCGCATGGAGGTGGGCTGATGGGACACTTTGGGGTGAAGAAAACGGAGGATATACTTGCTGATCATTCCTTTTGGCCAAAGATGAGACGGGACATTGAGCGCTTCGTTGCTCGCTGCACTACATGTCAAAGAGCTAAGTCACGACTTAATCCTCATGGTTTATACATGCCTCTACCTGTTCCTAGCGTTCCGTGGGAAGATATTTCGATGGACTTTGTTTTAGGATTGCCTAGAACAAAGAAGGGAAGGGATAGTATATTCGTGGTTGTTGATAGATTTTCTAAGATGGCTCACTTCATACCATGTCATAAGAGCAATGATGCTACCAATATTGAGGATTTATTCTTTCGTGAAATTGTTCGCTTGCATGGTGTGCCTAATACTATAGTTTCAGATCGTGATGCTAAATTTCTTAGCCATTTTTGGAGAACTTTATGGGCTAAATTGGGGACTAAGATGTTATTTTCTACTACTTGTCATCTCCAAACTGATGGACAAACTGAAGTTGTGAATAGAACTTTATCTACAATGCTTAGGGCTGTGTTGAAAAAGAATTTAAAAATGTGGGAAGAATGCTTGCCTCACATTGAGTTTGCTTATAATCGTTCATTGTATTCTACTACCAAGATGTGCCCTTTTGAGGTTGTTTATGGTTTTGTGCCTCGTGCTCCTATTGATTTATTGCCTATTCCTTCTTCGGAGAAATTGAACTTCGATGCTAAACAACGTGGTGACTTGATTTTGAAAATGCATGAGACAACTAAGGAGAATATAGAGCGCATGAATGCTAAGTATAAAATTGCTGGTAGTCAGGGGAGAAAACATTTAACTTTTGAACCTGGAGATCTTGTTTGGTTGCACTTGAGAAAAGATAGGTTCCCTGAATTGAGAAAGTCAAAATTAATGCCTAGAGCTGATGGTCCTTTTAAAGTGTTAGATAAGATTAATGATAACGCATACAAGCTTGAACTGCCTGCAGATTTTGGGGTTAGTCCCACATTTAACATTGCAGATTTAAAGCCATACTTGGGTGGAGAGGATGAGCTTGAGTCGAGGACGACTCAAATGCAAGAAGAGGAGGATGATGAGGACATCCCTTCCATGGATACAACCGCGCCTACACACAACACTTAGCCACAGCAAGTGTTACAAGGACCACTTACTCGAGCTCGTACAAACCAACTTAATTACCAGGTGAATTCATTCCTATGTTTATATATTACTGAGAATAGACCGCTACCTAAAGCAAGTGATTTAATTGTGCTTAGGAACATGGGAAAGGACGAAGGCGAGGCATGTGGAGTCATGGACATGCTTTGAAGACATAAGGGAGGTTACCACGTCACTTTTTGGTCCAAGACAAGCAAGAGTTCGAACGGGACCCGTTTTGGAATCCAGTTCGGCCTCCGGAATCAGCCTGACAAAGACCGACTTCAAACGGCCATAACTTTCACATACGACGTCCGTTGGAGGTCCACGAGTACTTGATGGAAAGATAATTTCGTCCTCTTTCCAACGGATCCAGCCTCACCTCCAAACTCCTTCTGGACTGATCGCAATCATCAAAAGAAGACGTTATATCACTTGTTTGGGCCAAACTGGGCTTTGTAATCATACTGAACTTGGCCCATCTGCCGGCGGCCCACCCGGGGGTGTGGTTACTGTTCACGTGAACAGTAAATCACGACCGTTAGTACCACCTCGCTAGTTCGTTAGTTTTGTGGCTCCTCGTTCCCTATTTAAGGAGGCTGCACCCCTTTAGTTTTCCTTGGATTTTGTTGAGTTAAGTTTTAGCCATTGTGCAAACTTCTGTTCTTCAGTTGTGTCAGACGACCACCTGTCAAGACAGCTTTTCGGAATCCCAACCTTTCAATACTTCATAAATATTTGCAATATATCAGATTGCATTTTATCTTATTCTTGCGTGTTCTTCGATTGCATGCAGGAATAGACCTTCGTGGTCAGGTTGATCGTGCTTCCAGCAAGGTCAATAACGTCTCGGAGTTGGTTCAACGATTGCTAAGGCGCAAGCGTCGTCGTACGGTTGTAGTCGAATCGCGAGAGTCACCTCCACCGAAATCGATAGTTATCGTTCTCATCGAAAGATCGGGACAACAAATAGAACCTTAGGGTTCATCAGATCCTCTGAGATCGTTTCTCCATTTGTGTCGTGTGGTTAACGGGGTTATCGAATTCAGCACAAGGCTTCCTCTGTGCTCTTACTGATCTCCTTAGCTTTCATAGCTAAAGGAGTAAAGTTCGTGTTGAATTTGATTAAGGCGAGAAATTTGAGAAAGCGCCTATTCACCCCCTAGTCGCCTTTACGGTCCTACAACCGGTCACAGAACTTTGAGATGGATAAGTACTCCACCAAGCCGCTTATCTTCGATGGGCACGACTATGTCTATTGGAAGAATCGCATGCGAGTCTTCCTTGAGAGCGAAGGACAAGCTATATGGGAGGTTGTTCGAGCCCCGCTCGTTCTTCCCGGTTGTTACGCAAGCTTCAATGACCCTCTTGGCTAACAACAATAAGGCAAAGAACCTCTTATATGGTGGGCTTGGTAGATGGGGAGTATGATCGAATCTGCAATCTTGAGACTGCACACGAGATTTGGAACACCCTCGAAACCTACCATGAGGGTTCGTCCCAAATCAAGAAAGTACGTCAAACAGTCTATAAGCGTGAATATAACAAATTCGAGATGCGTCCTGGAGAGAGCATCGATGACATTTTCAGTCGCTTTAACAAAGTGATTAATCAGATGAAAGCTGTTGGTATTGAATATTCTCAGTCTGAAAATGCCACCCATCTCTTGGCTGCAATCAACACCAAGGAGTGGGAGGTAAAGGCTACCGCCATTGAGGAGAACGTCAACCTCTCTGATCTGACTTTGGAGCTGCTCTATAGCAAGCTCAAGACTCATGAGATCAAGAGGATTAATCATCCCAAGAAGGAAAACATGGCCTTGATAGCAGACCCGCTCAAGAGAGCTTCTGATGGGTCTTCTGAGTCTTCTTCTGGATTTTCGTTTGTTGGTTTATCTGCACTCCATGAAGAGGAGTTTGAGAGTCTATCTGAGGCTGAGTTAGCCCTCATAGTCAGAAAAGCCACACGGGCCTATAACAATATGATAAACAAAAAGAGAGGAGGTCCCGTGACTTGGTATGAGTATGGTGAGCTTAATCATATCCGGGCAAATTGCCCCAAGCTGAAAGGAAAGATCAACCATAAGGAGGGAAAGCCAGCTTGGAAGAAGTCTCAATGGAACAAATCAAGATTTGATGCTGCCAAGCTGACAAAGACAGCTCACCGGGTTCTTGCCACTTTTGGGGAACAATACTTAAGCGATGTGGACTCCGGAAGCGAGGATGACAAGGAGAAGGAGATCCCTCAAGATAAGAAGAAGGGGAAGGCCAAGGACTTCACCGGCGTTTGCTTCATGGCCGACCCCGATGACGTCGACGACGATGATGTACCTCTCTCCTATGATGTCCTTTCTGATAGATGCGAAACTATCTTTGAGCAACTCATGAGTCAGGATAAGGCTTTAGAGTATATCATGGCCAGGAACAAGGACTTAGAATCTCAAGTAGATAATTTGACTTTAGAACTTGCAAATGCTAAGACTCTTGAATCTGATGAATGTTCTTCCTGCCATGCTCTACACTCAGAATTTGCTAAACTGCAATCTGCTCGTGATATTGCTTTGCAACAACTTGAAAATGCTAGGACTGAGCTAGTTGAGGTTAAATATGCTCCATGTGAAAAATGCTTAGATTCTAGCAAGTTGATTGCTTCTAGTGTGGTTGATTCTAGCCTTTGCTCTTTTTGCATTGAACGAGAACACGAAGTACAAGACGTACGTAGTAAATGCAGTTAGAGCTAAATTTGCTAAGCTTAAGGATAGAATTGATTCTGCTACTTGTATTTTTGCGAAACTCTTAAACTTGAAGCTACCTTATATAAGGAGAGATATGCTAGAGCCATTAAGGGTAAAACTTGTGAATCATGTGTTAATCTTGAAGAAGAAAATGCTTATCTTAAGGATACATTAGAAATTTTTTCTAAAGGTAAGAAATAATTAAACATGATTCTGGACAAGTCTAAAACTCCTTATAAGAAGTAAGGATTATGATACAACTCTGTCCAAAATAATTCTAAGGTAAAAGTTACTCAAGTCTTGGAAAATGGGTTAGTTGAAATTAAAACCCAACCTGCAAAAACTATTTTTAAATCTGCGGATTTTGCCCAATCATCTGTTAAGTCAAAGGGTGCTTCTCCCAGTGGTATCAAGTATCATTGCACCTATTGCAAGAAGGATGGACATTTGGTTGAGGTCTGTTGGTGTAGGTTGAAAAATGTTAAGAAATTTTTTGCTAGAATTTCATCCAATCAATCTAGAGCTTTTATGAGACATGGTAACGTAGAAAAGAAGAAACCTGGTTTAGGATTTGTATCACATACTCATCATCATGCTCCTATACAGGATAACTCTCGTATTAGTGTAACCATTGCTCATAACAGAATTTCAAACTTAATCAAGGATAGCACTTCTGCTTTGCATACTACTCATGACGCGTGTGTCTCAAAGATCTTTGGTTCCCAAGTCTTGTTTAACTAACCCTAGTATTAAGACATATCGTTCTTCTGTACCTTGATTTTTAGGATTACCGCGGAAAGAGGAAGGACACGTGGTTCGTCGACTCCGGCTGTTCATGCCACATGACCGGAGACTCAAGATGGTTCACCTCCTTCACGCGGTCGATGGGTGATGACTTTATCACTTTTGGAGATGATAGGCAAGGGTGGATTGAAGGAACGGGATCAATCCGGGTGAACGACAAGTTCATCCTCAAGGACGTCGCCCTTGTGGATAAGCTAAGGTTTAATTTGCTTTCTGTCTCTCAACTTCTTGATGATGGCTATGAGACTAGATTTAAGAAAAATGCTTGTCGGGTGCTTGATTCAACTAGTGAGCGTATTTTTGGGATTACTAGAGTTGCTAGGATCTTTGGAGCTGATTTTTCTGAATATCTTGCTGGTTCTCTCAAGTGCTTGATTTCTTCTTCTTCTTCTGAGTTCTGACTTTGGCACCGTCGTTTGAGGCACATTGGTTTTGATCATCTGACGCGAGTTAGCAACCTTGAGCTCATGAGAGGTTTGCCCAAACTCAAAGCCGTCAAGGATCTTTGTATGTGCGCTTCAGAGGCATGGCAAGCAAGTTGCCGCCTCACACCATTCGATGACTATGGTCATGGTGACGGATCGGAGACGATTGCTTCATATGGATACTGTTGGTCCCGCTAGGGTTCGGTCAGTTGGTGGAAAATGGTACATTCTTATCATAGTCGATGATTTTTCTAGATACACTTGGGTGTTCTTTCTTGCTTCGAAGGATGAAGCTTTTGATCATTATCATGATCTTGTTCTTCGTTTGGCTTCTGAACTTCCGAGTGCCTTGAGAGCGATCCGCAGTGACAATGGCACGGAGTTCAAGAATGTCTCTTTTGCTTCCTTTTGTGCTGAGCGTGGAATTGAGCATCAGTTCTCCTCTCCACACGTCCCTCAACAAAATAGCGTTGTGAAAAGGAAGAACAGGACCCTAGTCGAGATGCCTAGGACGATGCTAGATGAGTATAGCACTCCGAGGAGGTTTTGGGCCGAAGCTATTTCTACTGCTTGCCATATTGCAAATCGTGTCTTTTTTAGACCGTCTTTGGGCAAGACTCCTTATGAGCTTCGGTTTAGTAGAAAACCCTCTGTCTCGCACTTTCGAGTCTTTGGATCCAAGTGTTTTATTCTCAAGACAGGAAACCTAGATAAATTTGAGTCAAGAACTTTTGATAGTTTATTTCTGGGTTATCGTGCGCATTCAAGGGGTTTTCGAGTTTTTAATGTTGAAACTAACCTGGTTCAGGAGACATGCAATGTCACTTTTGATGAGACTAGCCCTGGAGCTAGATCAGATATTTCAGGTGATACACAGGTGACAGAGAGTATATTTGTAGAGAAAGATGATGATGGACTCGATGATGCTCTTCCACCTACTGCTGTTGACGCTCCTATTCCAGCACAAGAACCTGCTGTGACTACTTCGCCTTCAGTTGAGGCACCTGCTACATCTTCATCATCAGCAGTACCTGTGGAGGTCGAAGAGGTATTTTCCTCTCCGGGTGCGCCACTTCACATTCAAATGCAGCACCCCCGGATCAGATGATAGGTAATCTCCATGAGCGAGTCACTCGCTCCAGGTATCATGATCCAAACCTCTATTCTCATTCTGTTTTTGTAGCTTCTTTTGAACCCCGCGATATATCACATGCTTTATCTGATTCTAGTTGGGTCAATGCCATGCATGAGGAGTTAGAGAATTTTGAAATGAATAAGGTCTGGAACCTACTAGAACCTCATAGTGGTCATAATGTTATAGGAACCCGCTGAGTTTTCAAAAATAAACAAAATGAGGATGGTTCTGTGATTAGAAACAAGGCTAGGTTGGTAGCTCAGGGGTTTAGCCAAGTTGAGGGGTTAGATTTTGATGAGATCTTTGCTCCTGTTGCTAGACTAGAAGCCATTCACATTCTGCTTGTATTTGCTGCATCTAAGGGCTTTAAATTATATCAGATGGATGTTAAGAGTGTCTTTTTGAATGGTTACATAGAGGAGGAAGTATATGTTAGGTAACCCCCTGGCTTTGAGAATCCCAAGAACCCACATCATGTCTTCAAGCTGTCCAAAGCCTTGTATGGTCTTAAACAAGCCCCTAGAGCCTGGTATGATAGGCTTAAGACCTTCTTGCTTAAGAATGATTTTGAGATGGGTAAGGTAGACAAGACCTTGTTCATTCTTAGGCGTGGCAATGACTTCACTTGCTCAGTTCGTTGATGATATTATCTTTGATGGTTCTTCTCATACTCTTGTTTCCAGCTTTTCTGAGACTATGTCCAGGGAATTTGAGATAAGCATGATGGGAGAGCTCAATTACTTTCTGGGGCTTCAAATCAAGCAATGTAAGGAAGTGATCTTCATCCATCAGACGAAGTATACTAAGGACATGCTCAAACGCTTCGACATGGGTGACTACAAGCCGATCGCCACTCCCATGGCGACTTCGACTGCTTTGGATCCAGATGAGCAAGAAGAAGCCGTGGATCAACGCGAGTACCGCAGCATGATCGGCCCCCTCCTGTACCTGACGGCCTCAAGACCGGACATCCACTTCACAGTTTGCCTCTGCGCGAGGTTTTAGGCATCTCCGAGAGCTTCCCATCGCCAAGCTGTTAAGCGCATATTCATGTATTTACACTCTACCGTCCAGTATGGCATTTGGTACTCTTGTTCTTCTTCTTTGTCCATTTGGGGGTTTTCTGATTCTGATTTTGCGGGCTGTCGGCTTGATAGGAAGAGTACCTCGGGCACTTGTCACTTCCTAGACACTTCTCTTATTTCTTGGTCTTCTAGGAAGCAGTTCTCTGTTGCATAATCTACTGCTGAAGCTGAATATGTAGCTGCTGCTAGCTGCTGTAGTCAGATTTTGTGGATGGTATCCACTCTTAAGGACTATGGGTTAAATTTTGCTAGTGTTCCTCTTTTCTGTGATAACACTTCTGCTATTAACATTGCTAATAACCCTGTGCAACACTCTAGGACCAATCACATAGACATTCACTATCACTTCCTTAGAGACCATGTCGAGAAGGGTGATATTGTCTTTGCCTTCGTGGAGTCAGAGGCTCAACCGGTGATATCCTCACCAAGCCTTTAGACCCAACTAGGTTTGCCACCTTGAGAAGCGAGTTAGGGGTAATTTATCCCTATGGGTTGGTTTGAGGGGAGTTCGATCTTTTCTGATCTTACCTTGTTCTTTTTCTGAAGTTATTGATCTTTTTGAACTTTTTAGGTTTTTAGGCTTTTTATTGCATCTCATTGTATCTTATTGCATTCATATGAAAAATACAACAAGTGGTATGAAAAATCCAAAAAGATGCATTGTAATATAAGTTTTTCTGCTTATCTTTTAAAATTGATGAAGTTTTGCCTATTACCCTTTTGGAGCTTTAGTATTTCAATTCTTGCTCAATGCCATGTCTAGTTCCTTGACTTGCTAGAATTATCTTGTTTTCACATATACAGATAAGTTTTTTCTGTATGAGCTAGAACTCTAAAACAACTCGAACTAAAAATTGCAATTTGTGGATGTTTTAGCGAGTTGCGCAATTAGTGCTTCTTTTGTGACATTGGCCCTGTCAAAATTGCTTTGTTAGCTCTTGAATCTAAAATTGACTATTACTTGAGCTTTTTGTGTTCTTGAGATTCTAAAACTGCTCCTGTGAAAAATAAAAAATCAAGATTATCTTATGCTTAAAATGTGCCAAACTACTCTTACGAGACTGCTTGTCAAAGACATGAACTTGGAGATAGTTTGATGATCCAGACGATCTCATGGGGATTTGCTTGTCAGAAATGAGATGAACCTCAAGATTTGTCGCCCTGGTAGAAGCTTAGAAAGAGTTTGTGGATGGTTCCTAGTCCAGGATCTTCTTTACTAAGATATACCTTTAATCAACTTCTGGTCAAGGCTTAGGATGCGTTTGTGGATGGCTCCTAGTCCAGGATCTTGTCACTAAGTTAGATCATTAGTCAACTTCAATATTCAGTGCATATGAGAAAACTGTTGACAAATGGGCTTTTGAGAAATCTAAGCAAAATGATTCAATACAGGACCTGATTGACTCTTAAGGTGGTCTTTGTTAGATTTTTTATCTCACTTTGACATTTTGACATGGTCAGTTTCACTTTAGGATCCCTGTTAATGAACTTGCTGAATTTGAAGTTTTGCTTAAATTGATCAAATCTATTGCTTTACTTTTGATCCTTCGTGCTTAGCTTTGATATATATGTCTTATCATGATCTTGCTAGCGCTGTCAGGCTTGATTTGTTGTTTGTGCAATATTAGAAATGTTGGCTTGCTCTTTTGGGTAATCTCCAAAGCTTCTTGTAATCAAAAATTGAAAAATACACAAATGAAGCCACTCCATTGCACTTCATGCATACTTCTTCTTTTTTGCTTCTTTCTTCATTCTGCATTTGTTATCTTTGGATAAGAGGAAGGCGAGATTCCTTGATGACTGCATTGTCAAAAGGGGAGAAGTTATTTAAATGTTGGGGAGAAGATTATACAAAGGGGGAGAAAGTTGGAGAATTTGAAATTTTTTGAAATCCGAGGATCATAGTGAGGGGGAGTTTTTAAATGCACTCTTATTGTCTTATTGACTTTTCTAAACTTGAATTGCATTTATCACTCCTCACAATGATCAAAGGTCAATTGAACAATTGTTCTTTCATATGGACCTTTAGTGAGATTTTTGACCTTTTTCTGGAAATCAAAGGTTTTATGCTTTCTTTTGTCTTATCTCACATGCCTATGCTATTCTGATGCCAGTTTGGTCATTTCCATTGATTTCTCTTAGTTATGGACCAAGTTGTGCATTTGTGTGAAAACGAAAGTATTTTACTTTTCAAACCTCCAAATTATATTTTCTGGATTATTGCCAATGTACTCCTCGTACTCCCGGGGGTCGTAGTGAGCATCTTCCAAGACAACATCAGCATAGGCGCTGAGTCAGCCCTCAACTCAAGGGAACATCTTCTCTGCCTCGATGATAGTACCACATACTCCCTTCCTAGTGTACCTGTGGACGACAAGACATTTATTTAGCATGTATGTAACACAAATTGTAATAAAGAATTAAAATGCGAACTTACTCATGGATATGGGCCGGCAGCTGCTGCGCCCAGGGGGCTGGGAGATTGTGGATGTCATGGGGATATGCTCCAGATCTTAGGATGATGTGACAATTGGCAATGGCTTTAATGGTTTGTCGTTTCACGTGTTTTCGACAAAGTTTGAAACTATCGGTGACAAAGTGATGCGACCGCCATAGCATGGCGATGCGGCCAGGTCCATCGGTCGGACCGAAGCCATGAGCGCGGATCGGACCAAGCGATGACTAAATGTGTCGAATGGTGATCCAAAAATAGAGGGTGTAGGCAAGAGAGGGGATTCCATTGATCTTGATCCCATAATTTTTGGAGTCTCCAGTCAAAAGTTCTATTGGTTTAAAGTTTCCAGTAGGTTTTAGATTTTCAGGGGTTGAAAATCGGCTAAGTCCTTAATGGTGGTCGGACCACCTATAGTGGCGGTTCGACCGCCCACGAATCTTGATCGGACCGATTGTCACTTGAACGTCGGTCTTCGTGGCGACGTTGTTCGTTGGTTAGGTCAAAGTCATGAGTTTCAGGGCATATGTGTTGCATGATGCATGTTTTGACTAACGTGGGTCAAGTTGTGAAGAACTTGTTCCCGGATTCGATTTGCTTGTCTATTGTTGTGCAGGTTGCTTGGTGGTCAACGACGGTCAACGGCGAGGATGATCGGGACTAGGCTTGGAGAGCTGAGGTCCAGAACGATCGACAATGCCGGGTGAGGTCAATGAATTCAAGTATGGTGCAGAATGGACAAAGATGACCGAACGGACAGTTCGGTGCGACTGGTTTGATCAAGCGGTGCGGGAGTCGGTGCAAGTACCATGGTGGTTTCGGTGGGAGCCGGATGGGAGAGACTTACCGACATGGAGAGAGCCGTTGATCAATCTACACGCGGCGGAGCAGGCGAAGTGCTTTGCGTAGATGGACTCGGTCTTCGGAGAAGGGCTGAGAAGGGATATTTTGGTAATCTTACCAAATACCACCTTGGTGACCTTTTGCCAACCCGCGACGCAAGACGACGCAAAAAGAAGCGGTTTAGGTCAAGAGGTGTTGAAGACGACGCTTTAAAATGTGTGCGTGTGTGACCCGTTTGTGTTGGGCCTTAACGGGAGCTCATTTAAGTTAAATCTTCTAGAAGGTCTAAGCCTCCACTATAGATAGAGGAGGGAGGTGGCTGCACCCCCTTCAACCCTTTCATTATTGTTGAAACCCTAGTTTGGCTTAGGGAGAGGATTAGTGGAGGTTAGGGTTCTAGAGAGTTTTGATTTGATTTCGTGCTATTGGATTGAGCTTTGTCCTCCATTGATGGAGTGGCTGTAAACCCAAACCCTATCAAATCAATCTAAGGAAAGTTTGCTCAAAGATGTGTCTCTTTGCCTTCCTTCTCTCTATTTGGTGATTCTGAGTCTTTCTTTGATTTGTGAGTTTTTTATTAATTTCTTCACGTGATCTAGCTTGCTGTGACATGTGGGAACACATTTAGAATCATCTTGATCATCAATCACCCACGAGCAAGTTTTTGGATCTAGTTTTCGTTTTGACTCGGTTTTAAACCATCATCCTCTTAAACAGAAAAAGGTCGTAACTTTTCCAAGGATCATCACGATCTTCGATTGTAATAGGTTCCTGACATCCTAGAGAAGGTGTGTTCCAAGTTTCATCAAGTTTGGAGTTGTAGATCAAAAGTTACATCTATTTGCAACTTCGTTTTTAGGGCTGTTTTTACTGTTCATCAGACTGGAGGTCAGACCGCCCAAGGTGACCGGTCCGACCGCCAAAAACACAGATGTCAAACCGCCCAACACTTAGAATTTTAGCCCGTGTTGATTTTGGTTGTTTTGCTTCGGGGTTTAGTTTGGATTCAATACTAGTCTTCCGCTGTACTGATATATTGATCTTCATAGCTTCCATAGCTATTGGAGTGAAATTTGTATTGGATCTGATCTTGGTTGAAAAAGTGAGCGTGCTCCTATTCTCCCCCACTCTAGTCGCCGTTTCGATCCAACAGACCTACTATTACAGACCGAACTGGCGCATGACCCGTGCCACCTGGTACTCCTCCACGAAGACCTCGTGCACCAAGGCCCTCTGCGTGTACCAGTACACGTAGTCTCGCGTGCACAGACTGGATAGTCCTTCGGACGCGCACGCAGACACCCTCTCCTGAGTGTACGGTCTCCAGATGACGCGGTCATCCGTCAGCTGGTCGAACATCACGACGTAGTCTGGGTACGACCCCTGCGTGGAGATCGGTGTGTAGGTCACCTGTGGAATAGATCAAAGGAAAACTTAGCACACGAAATTGTGATTACATTGCGATAAAATAATAAATGTTAACGAAACTAACCCGTCAGCAGCACCACACTGTGCCCATAGTCGCCCGGTCCACGTCGTCGTCCTCGGCATACAGGCTGACCGTGTACGCTCCCAAGTCTAGCTGTGGACGTCCGATCTGGAAGCGCTCGAAGAACCACAGCCGCAGAAGTAGCGGGCATCCAGAGAGGATGGAGCTGTCCTGGGACCAGCGGCACACGTCGTACAGTGCGAGGTACGCCGTGCACAGCACAACTGGACCCCACGCGTAGGACTGGATCTCCTCCACCGACCAGTCTGTGAGCTCACATGCGTAGCGCATGTAGTGTTTGTTGACCCTGTTGCCGTGTGACCATAGGAACATGACCCACCCAGACAACCACAACAGGTAGGCCTCAAAGTGTCTCCTCACCGTCTCGTCGGGTGCGTCTTCTGACATACGCTTGGGCTGTAAGAAGACATATACACGTCAGCAAGGTTCACAAATGAATTGATGCGAGAGGATAATAGTTACAAATACTTGCGTAGAACTGGCAGATCCACCTCAACGTCGACCTGTGCGGGCTGCTGAACTCGTTGTAATCGCTGCCCAGCGGTAGCACATCCTGCAACCTCGCTAGGAACTCCGTGCGGCACGTGGGTGATATCTCATACGCCGTCATGGGAAAGCCTGTGTAGGGCAACTCGGTCAGAAAGCTCACGTCTTGCAACGTCGACGCTATCTCCCCGTACGGAACGTGAAACGTGTGCGTCTCCGGCCTCCACCGGTCGACCAACGCCGTCAGTAGGGTACCAGTCGTATGGAAAACGCTTGGACGTCTGACCAAGACCGCGGTCCTGGTCGTCCTCCCACGTTGCCTCCACCATCTGTGACAGCAGAAAGAGGCCTGCCGCCCTCAATCTACGTTGGGTTATGTTACGAACGAACGTTAGTCCACACGTAGTAGTCATGCCATAAATGAGTACACAAAGATCGCAATGACACGTACCTCGGCACCCTGCTTGGGTGCAACCTCCATGCTCTGATGGGCGTGCGCAGCCGCAATGCGCCAAACTCAATCGGCGTCTCGCTGTTGATATGTGATCCGAATTCAAAAGAGGCCAAGGTCTGGAGATGTGTATTCTTTTACTTTTTCAGATTTGTTTCCGTCTTCGACTCGAGCCAGTTTTATACCACCATATATACCCGTTGTAAGCCGCACATGAAGAGTTGACGGCTCATGAAAATCTATGCATTTTGTAAACACTTTTTTTATGATATAATGAAGATTTCCGTCGTGCGCCTGCGGTTTTTTCCGCAAGGGTTTCCAACGTAAAAATCGGTGTCTCCCTGTTCTTGATCCACTTTATTATTTGCCTGTCGATTTCTAACTCCCGCCCTCCTGGGGGAGGATGATACCGAGGCGGCTACGGTGATGTAGGTCAATCACCAGGTCAAGCAACTCATATAGCCACTCGGCAGCGTGGTCTGAGTCCGCCATTCAGTGCATACATTGTAAAGACTACAAAATATGTAATAAGGTAATAGGAAACGACATTAGCAAAATAATTACCAACCACAAATAGAAACTAAATTTATGCGATAAGTCATAAAGCTGCGAGTACGCTCTACGTACCCTACGGAGCTAAATAAAGCTGTGATTATTTCAATTAGGCTCTACCTACCCTAATTAGTTGCTCTGGATTTTCTTTGTAATTTTAAAATGTGTTATGTTATTTTACTTGTTATAAATTAATTATCGATATTAATAATATAATTACCGCGCATAAATAGGGAGCTAAATAAAGCTATGATTAATTCGGTTAGGCTCTATCTACCCTAATTAGCTGCTACAGTCTTTCCTTTCAATTTTAAAACGTATCATGCTATGATTAATTTCATGTATTAACAATATAATTACCACGTACAAATAGGGAGCTAAATAAAACTGAGATTATTTACATTACGCTCTACCTACCTCGTACACAGCTCAAATAATATACTACATAAGTGGACTACATTTATCTAATCTACTAAATTATATGTCGCTATTTTTTTTTTTGCTAACCGACAATGTTTTGACATAATGTACAAAGTTCCAAAAAATATACCAACAAGATGACCGATCGGATCCGATGCTCTGTCTATATCTCCTTCGCGATGAACTGGTAGAGCTTCGTTACCTTTCTTCTCTCCCTCTCCTCCTCTCTTTCTGAATTTTTAATTAAAGTGAGGTTTGGAGTGAATTTTTGGTGTTTTTATAGCTGAATTCCTGTCATCAATTCAACTGTCGATAGGTGAGGGGCAGTCGCCAGTTCAACGAGTGACAGAAGCCTATTTTTGTTTTTTGGGCCAACTATTTATTTTTATAAAAAATTTTTAAAAAATAATTTTAAAAAAATTCTAGATAATTGAGACACAACACGTTATCTTTAGTTTCATGTACAGATGTCACGAAGAGTATCAGCTCCGTTCCGTTCTCCGTGGCTGCCGCATGTCAGATCCGCACCGAGGGGCATTATCGTCACAGCACGCAGCCCGGAGGGAACTTTTTAAATACGACAAGCCCGGCGCGTCGCGGGGAGACGTCTTCCAGTCTTCCACTACAACGTGGGCCCCACACGAGATGTCCTACATGTCAGCGGCTCCGGCTCGTCCGTCCCAAATTTTGGAGCCTTTTCGCTGAAGCCGAACCGAAAAAAGGGCAAATACTAGTTTTCGAGAAGCAAGCACTAACACCTTGTCTGGTATTCTTGTTAGCAATCGTTCCCACACTGACGATGGGTCCCACATCAATCAGGACCCACACGTCATTGAACGTACCCGGAGTCCCATCTCGCCAAAAAACAAGGGCAAACAAGAGACTTTCCGATAGCGGAGCAGCGCTCCGTTTCGAAAACAGCGGGCACTGTCACGTGGGTCCCACACATAAATGGTCCCACCGGCATAGAGACAAAGCCGCCCTCCGCCCGGAAAAGGAAAAAGTGTGTCTTCCGAAGCGGTTCCTTCGTGACCCCAAGACGGGCCCCATGTGTCATAGGCACCGCCCGCACTGTTCCGAACCGCCTTACTGCCCGAGGCCGAGGGCAGGACCGTCAAACCACAGGGGAAAACCAAAATAAAAAGACAAACAGAGGGGGGAGAGAGAGAGAGAGAGAAACTCGTTTTTTTTTTCTCGTCGCCAACCGGGCTTCACATTTCCCGCTTTGCCTCCACCTTGCCTCCTCGCTCCCCACCTCTCCTCGCCCGCCTCTCTCTCTCCTAGGGTTAGGGTTTCCGCCGCCGGCGACCGGAGGGAAGACGAGATCGTCGCGTTGTTACCGGTGAGTCCCCTGTCTCCTTCCCCAGACCCTGTGATCCGTGTATGCATGCCTCTCGTTGGCACTAGCGATGTCGGTTCCTTCCTGGTCGCGTTTCGGGATCGCGGGTGGAGTGGATCTTACGTAGGCTTGGGCGGGCCGGGGAATTAGGGCTTGTGGTGCGTGGCGTGGGATCTCTGTTTCGGTTCCGTGAGCGGATGGTTTTTGGATCTAGGGTTTCGATGCGGTCGTGGCGTGTGATTTGGAGATCTGTTGTTAAGTTGGGAGGGTCGTTTTAGGTTCTCTCAGGGGAGGGAACAGATATATTAGGTTGCTGTGTCAATAATTCTTTGTTTGGATCATTGTTCATTTGATTTGATGGTTGGTTTGCTTCAGGGGGCTAATTTCCCTGAAATTATCAGAGATAGTTTTGTCTTTGTTTTTTATTGGTGGTGAGTAGTAAAAGCTCTTTTTGACAATAGGTTTTGGGAATCACGGTGTGATTACCCATTAGTAATACAGGAAGTACTGCAAACTTTTATTGATTTGAGTCACGTTGATTCATGTTCTATTGGTCAAAATATATTGTATGTATGCAACAAATTCAAGAGAATGAGGATGATGCCAGGAGTCCAAACAACAAAGTGCTCCTGGGCTTTGGTAGAAATTTATGTTGTTTCCTTAAGATTTTAGTCGTACCTGTTAGCATTACAGAGCGGTGCAATTTTGACATACAAATGTCCAATGCTTTTGTTCCATGGTTGTACAAATGCCTAATGTTATCTTTCATGGTTACGTATTTTTCTAAGTTCAAGTGGAGACACTGAAAAGACGAGTTGTTGCACGCATTGTTTCTCTTATTGTATTATTCTGCTATCCTAAAACATACCTCAGCGCAATGTATGAGTCATCTTGTGTGAATTATTAAGGAATTTGAATTGTCTTATAATTTGTTCTGCTATTGGTGTTGTTTGGTGGGTATTACATTCATTTGTGTTGATGAGGGCTTGTCACGGTATAGTTGTACTGTTGTTAGTTTTCTTTCTTTTTGGTCATACACTCAAACTAACATAAGACTAAGAGGATTTCTATTGTTTAGCACTTTTTAGGCATGTTTACTCACTAATTGCCAGCATTACCTTATTCATCTACATTACTATGTATATAACAGGACTTCTAAATTCATTCCTCCTTTCCCATTTTTGTTAGGTATATTCAAATATTGATTGGCCACTAGATTGATAAGATTAATGGTTGACTCTCATCTATCCTGAATGTGGCTCCTGCCTAGCTCCTTTACAAATCTCACCCCATCCATCACCCTCATACCAGGGGCCTAACCCCTTATCCCATATGTTTGCCTGGTTCAGCTTCACCCTCATTTCCTTGGTTTGGTGCACTAATCTGTGCTTCACATTTTCGCCACACCCCCACTTTGCACAACGCCATCACCACTGCCACATTCTGTCCACTTTCAAATGTTCAGTGATGAACATTACACGTCTCATTGGTTAGCACTGTTCCCCTAGGCGCCGCCTAGGCGCTAGGCGCAGCCCTCTTGCCTAGTCCGCCTAACCGATTTATCTCGCCTAGGCGGCGATTAGGCGTTGGGCTGCCGCCCGGCTAGCGCCTAGGTGAACAATGCTGGTTAGAACACATTATTAAGTCTGAGAAGGTATCAGTATTTGGCCTAGAGAAAAACCCATTGCTTTTCTAGTTATGTTTTAAGTGAGGTCTCGATACATGATGTCCTTTTTAGCTTGCAAACACCAACACGGAGATGTTATGTACTGGTAATGCACGGATTTAGTTGCATTTTATGCAGTTCATCTTGCTTTGTTGTTACTTGTTTGTTTCATCACCTGAATTTATGTGCGTGAACCATACTGTTAAATTGTTAATAACAGCCTTAATTTTATTCGTTTCAGCCAAGTTTGAACACTGCAGTAGAACAAGGCACTTCTTCCAAAGTGTGAATTGTATGGAGATGGGAATGACCCCTGATCTAGTGTATGGACAAAATATGTATGTTCCTGCTACTGCAAATCCCTATCCATATGGTTATACAGGTAACATCACGAACTTGCAGCTGTCTTGCCTCAACACTGTATTTGCCAATGGTGATTTCTTTATCTACATGCCTTCTGATTGCAATACATTTATTGGGTGCAGAAGTTGGATCACCTATGGAGTGGTATAACCACCAGAGCTCTTCAGGATACGATGGTCAAGATATTTATTACCCAGTTAGTGCAGAAATGATGAAATTTCCTTGGTACTTGCTCTTTCCAATTGTGCATGTTTAACGTGTCTGATTCTTCCACAGGGTTTTCAGACTGAAGGCATGCAATGCGTCTACTATGCGGCCCCTGACAATGGATCAATCCATTCTTCCTACAGCCCGTACCCTATAGATCCTTCTTTCATAGTCGACAGCTCATTTCTGCCCCAAGAATATGTTGCTGATGCTTCTGACCCCACATGCCAACTAGTTCCCTCATCCTATTACATTCCATCTGTTCTTCCTTGTGCGCGAGATAGTGCCCTTGGAAGCACAGCCACACCTCTTCAGCACCCTAATTTTGCATACGTTCCTAGTATGCCTGGTTACGCTGCAACATCTACAAATCCTACATTACCTTCAATTGCCCCTGTTGCCACAAAAAATGACATTGTCATGAATCCACCTATACAATCTACAATTGTCTCTTCAAAGCAATTTCATGACCATGCGAAATTACCGAAGGTTCAACTGTATAATTCGGTTCCACTGAAGCAAGGGCTGGCAGATAATTCCATGGTGCCTGTTAAACCCCCTCATACTTCACAGGTAGGCAATTGCACAGGTCCTTGTAGGGTCTCCTTAAGTTCCATTGTTTTCCTTTGTCACCGTCAGGGGTTGCAGGGTAGCACTTTAATAACAATGCATCTACTGTCTGTTAATTTTGATCTTCTGTAAAATCTGAGTGCAAATAGCAGATGGTCAATTTTTAACATTGTAGGATACAAGGTTGTTTTCTTTAATTTCAAAGATATCTTGCATAGGGGCATTTTAAACATTTTCATTTTAGGTATTCTTGGATTTGAACACCACATGGTAGTTCATGTGACATTGATCAGTTATCCTTTCTTTGCTTGAGAGCTTAAGCATTCTTTGTAGCAAGGTGAAATATCTTTCCCTGATGGATTGTCTATATATGAAGTATGGACTACAATTCGTGTACTGGCTGTACGCTGTCTTTCAAGCACTCGCTGTAAAAGTATTTTTTTTAAAAAAATTATGTGTGCTTCTATATTTTTACGTAATATTTCCTTTCTCTTTTTGGGTCTTGCAACTATTTGTTTCTATCTCGACCTGACAAATCTTCTTCTAATGATTAGGCATCTACGCACTTGCTTGATAGGACACTATCTGCTGCCAAGCATTCTCCGAAGGCGAAATTGTCTGCAAACAATTGCTTTGGATTTGTTGGATCTGATCCTCAGAAGTGGGCCGCAGCTGAGAAATTCCATCCTACTTCAAAGTCAAACGGCCATCTGAATGGTGCTAGCCAAAAGGTGCATTTGTCGAGTGAACATAGCTTAGGTAACGCGGAGAAACCAGGGTCCTCTGCTATAGTCGCAAAATCCTACACGTTAAGGCTCTCTGTTGGTAATCCAGACGGGTCAATCCTTATAAGAACCGACCAATATAACAGTGATGATCTCCGAGTGGAATATCCCTATGCAAAGTTCTTTGTTATCAAGTCAATTGGTGAGGCAGATGTCCACAAATCAATCAAGTATGGTGTATGGTCAAGTTCCTCCAGTGGAAACAGCAAGCTGGATAGTGCTTACAGGGATGCTGACAGAATAGCAAAGAGGAATTCTATCAAGTGCCCAGTTTTCCTGTTCTTTTCTGTGAGTAGCTTTAATGTTGTCAACCTCCATTAATTCAATTTTTGTGCTTTAAAGTTCAACTACTAAATTTGCGATTGTGGTTTATAAGGTGAATGGTAGTGGGCACTTCTGCGGCATGGCTGAGATGGTTGGTCCTGTCGATTTTCAGAAGGACATGGACTTTTGGTGTCAGGATAAATGGACTGGTAGCTTTCCTGTAAGATGGCACATCATCAAAGATGTACCTAATTATACCTTGCAGCATATCTTGTTGCAGAACAATGAAAATAAACCTGTGACACACAGCAGAGATACACAAGAAGTAAGTCTTCACGAGGAATTCTACTTTAGGTGTAACACATCCATTTTACTAACCATGCTGCGCTGATTTTTTTTGGTCGCTGATTTTTTTCGGTCTATGGAATGTCAGTTTCATTTTCGATGTAATTTTATAGGAGGTTTTCTATGTCTACTTAGCATTTTATTAGTCATCTGAGTGGTTTCAAGCATTGCATTTGTAAAGTCTTGGGCTTCATCTCATGACCTGCTACTATGTTTCAATTGCAGGTACCATACATTCCTGGGATATCGGTGCTCAAGATATTGAAGGATATCAAAGTGAAGGAGTGTCTGTTTGATGATTTCATGAGATATGAGGAGGATGAAGCGAGAACTAAACAGCACAGAAGGTCCAAGTTGAGTCATAATGCACCAGATTTTGTACCTGTTTCACGGAGTAGGAAGGATGCCTCTGACGCTCAGCAGCCAAAATTAGGCAGTGTGCTGATAGACAGAACGTCGGAGGTACAGAATGTGTCAGAGAAGCCACATGATTGTACTGTGATCAAGCATCAGATTCCATGCCCAGAAGGCTGCGAAAAACAAGCCAGTGAGGCTGGCAAAGAAAATGGACAGCAGGAGAACCACTGCAATGGCAAGCAGGGTAGTGAGAAAGTCGCGAAAACTGTGACTAACCAGCCACCAGCTTCAAGTTTGAAGACAAGTGTGGATGGGAAACAGCAATACTGGAAGAAGGTTGAATTCCTCGGCAGAACCCTGACTGTGCTGCTGTTCATGGCTCATCGAATGCACCTGAAAAGCATCTAAACGGAGTTAAAGGTAGCTCGGCAATTGCCACTTTGGAGACACCCGAAGGACAAATGATCGTTACCAAAGTTGGTTCTCTTACAATCAGTACTCAGGCAAGGGAGGCTGACGTTAAGAGTGGCTCAGTTGAAGTCGTGACGATTGGCTCACTGCCAGTCCGGGTTAGCAAATCTGATGGGTAGTGGGAGTTTTTTTCTTTTTTCCGCTCATAATTTATCTTTCGGGTTTTTTTGGGGGGTCCCAGCAGGGGCCTGCTTCAGGTGTTATCTCTCATCCAATAGAATGCCTGTCCTCAGTTGAGCGTTCCCCAGCTTCCATATGGCAACGAAAAGAAGAAAAATTACCTAGATTCTAGTTTCCTGGTGGAGGAACAAGATCCATACTTTTCCCAACATTTCTTGGTTTCTTTTTGAGAGAGGAAGGAGAGGACAATACAAGATGCAATTCTCTTTTTAACATCAAGGGAAAAAAAGAGAAGAAAGTAATTGGGGGATCCTGGAACCCTCAGTTTTGGTACTCGCTTTCCTTTTCCGCGCTCTCTGAATGGACTGATGTGATTCCCATTGCAAGCCTTCTTCTCTAGTACGTGTACTTGCATAGTATCTGCTGTTCGTTTTTGTGTGGCTCTTGTATGACGCGCTCTGTTTTCTTCTTGGTTGCTGTTGGTGGAGCCCTGTTGCGTTGCCCAGAAATCAGACGGGCTAACTACTAATCTGTTTGTTCTCGATCACAAATCTGATGTGACTTTTTTATTTAAGATTCGAATCGGACGTGACTTGAAAACACAGGTTAAGTCGGACGGGATTGAAGCTGAGCTTGATTGGTGTTTGGTAGCGTGGTGCGATGCTTTTCTTCCTGTTGGGCAGATCCTAGTCTTTCCAGATTTTGGACGGATCCGGATTGTTTACTGTAGGCAAACACCGTTTATAGGGAGTCTTTATTTTTCTTCTTCCCCTTTCTGTATCCCAATGTTTCGATTTCTACTGTTGGACAGGTCTTGTACTGTAGCACTGAACTAAACAATTTGGACGCGGTTGAAAGATGCTCCTAGGCAATTGGGCGGTTGAAAGATGCTCCTGGTGCGGACGATCCGCTGCTGCACATGCCGGACGCTGCTGCGTGCCACTTGTCACCCACCCTACGCGATGTAGTTGTGAGGTGCAGCGCATCGTCGCGTTGAGGCCTCTTGGACAGTTGGAAAACTCTTAACCTGTCGCCTGTCGGTGCTGCAGCTCTCTCTACCCAGCGAGGACGGAGCGAGCTACCTTCCCAGCATGGGTGGTCGCTCCTCTGCCTTAGCGCCTTGACGTCCGTTTTGTGGTCACCGTGCCCGACAAGGAGGCGTACGTATGTATTCATTAATTGGCATCCTCTGCTTTTCCATTCGAGGCCAGGGCACCTACTTTTCAGCATCTTTGATACTGAAGCCGATCGGTGAGGGAGGGCATTTTGAAGCTAGTTTTGTGCATCAGTCATGATCGATTACTGTTGGAACGACGCACGGAGGTAGCTAGCTAGCCAGCCCTAGGACACTAGGACGCGGATCCCTCCATGCACCATGAATGGCCGAAAGAAGCTGAGCTGCAGTACAAGTTTTATCACATAGTACACGAGATGATGCGGATGATAGAGGGACTATATAGAGAATTGAACTGTCTTTCGTACAGTATTTGACTGTAACATGAGAAACACGATATATTATAGACGGAGAAAATATCTATAAATATATGTTAAAAAAAGCATAACTATCCTTAGCGCTATCTATAAATATCAAAAAAAAAGAGAAAAGAAATAATACTATGGACAATGGTTAGCGTACCATTGTACCGTCCTGAGTAGGCATGGTCCTGTGCCATGAAGTCGTCGATGGTCGCGTACACCAGCTTCGGTGCCTGCTGCCGTGTCGCTTTGGGCCGCGGCCCCGGCACCTAACTGATGCTGTCCCGCAAACATAAACCGATGCGACGTCGCCGTTCCGTGCCCAATTTTCATGGCAACACGCGCGCGTTAACACACCCATCACCTTTTACTTTCTCTCTTTCTCTCTCTCTCAACTCTCTCGACGACAAGGACAAGGAGCTAGCTCATCAACTGCCTATGCCTATATACACGCAGGCAGTGCTGGTAGGCAACCACACACACACACACTTCCATCGTACACCGCCGTGTCAGTTGAGTTAGGGCTCGAGTCGAGAGAGAGAGAGAGAGAGAGGAAAGAGGGGGGGAGGATGACCGGTGGTGGCAGTGGCGCGATCAACGGCGGAGGCAACGGCAAGATCAGCCTGCGGCTGCAGTACTACGTCGTGCTGGCAGGGGTGGCCGCCGTCGTCGTCGTCGCCTGCCTCAAGTACATGCCGGCGGCCGCGGTGGCCGCGGTCGGGTACGGCTTCTGGGGCGGGGGAGGGCAGCAGCAGGGGACGGCAGGCGCTGGCGTCGCCGTCGCCGGACGTGGTGGGGAGGCGGCGGCGGCAGCTGCTGCCAGCACTAGCTCGCCTACTACCAGTGCCCGGTCTCCGGTCGTGATCTTCAACTTCGGGGACTCCAACTCCGACACGGGCGGCTGGGCGGCGGCGCTAGGGATGAGCATCGCGCTCCCGCAGGGCCGCACCTACTTCCGCCGCCCCACCGGTCGGCTCTCCGACGGCCGCCTCGTCATCGACTTCCTCTGTGAGTCAGTCAGCCAGCCAGCCCAATTAAACATTAATAGCGTGCTCAGACGGTCAGACCTCTATGGTTCACTCCAGCGACAGCACAAGTAAAACTTTCACGACACAGAACTTTTCAGGTCTAGCTAATTTCCAATTTATGAACTATAAATAGATTCAAACAAAACTCATGATTAAACTAGTTTGTACTTGTGCACTAATCCAAACACAAGAGTCTAAACTCTTAAGCTTTGTTAGAAAGCAAGGAGAGAAAGGGATTGGGGCAAAAGGTGATGAGGATTACATTGACATATATACGAAACATCGCTGTTATGGAATCACGAAGGTGATTTATGTGGGAAGAAAGGTACACGTACATCTGCACAGAGAGGGAGGGAGCCGTCCCACCCCAATTGATAGTTGTGGGGGCAATTCCAGGACAAATTATTGCATCAATCAGTTATCAATGGCGATCCACTGCAGTAGTGCAGTCCATCTGCAGGCGTACGTTAATGTAGCTGAACTTTCTTCTGCGATCGTTTCATAGCGGGCTTGACCTGGGTGTAAGTACCCACTTCATCCCATAGATGAGATGCAGTCTGAGATCAATTTTTGCAGCAAATTCGTTCTACCGGTAAATAGTACGTCCTCTCTCTCTCTCTCTCTATATATATATATATATATATATATATATATATATATATATATATAGGATTAATACTTTCTACTCCCCCGGGTGTAGTTACTCCCACCCTTGATATACCATCTAAATTTTTTTTACATACTCATTTATCACTTTGGGTATACTCATATACTAATTATAAGATAATCCAATGCGAACCACACAAAAAATTTATAAGAGAGTCCATAGTTTTTAGCATATTTTGTAAATACATTTATATTCACATTAAAAAGGAGTATGTCTAAAAAATTATACATACCACCCCTGAAAAGGTATGAATACCACCTAGATGGTCTTATATACTCGTATACTACACATACATACTCTCGGTTGCGCAAAATACTCCCTACGTTGTGGATACAGAATAGGGAGTAACTACTCCCGGGAGTAGGAAAAGGCTTCATATATATATATATATATATATATATATATATATATATATATATATATATATATATATATATATATATATATATATATATATATATATATGAAGACGTGCTATAAAGCGTATCATAAGATAAAGGTATCATTAGATTTTTCATAATATAATAATTTTGTAATAATATATGAAAACTTATTTAGATTTGTCATAAGATAAAGGTATCATTAGATTTTTCATAATATAATACTTTTGTAATTTTTTACTAACATAATTATATGGAAAGTAATGGTGAAAGTTGAATATTGGAGACTATGTTGATGTCCAAAATATCATATATTTTTTAACAGAGGGGATAATAAATAGTTGTGCATAGAGAACCGTCATATTTAACCCCTGAACTTGTGGGGTAGGGGCATGTCTAACTTGTTTTCGAATGTGACACTTTTAACCAAGACAACAACCGTGACGTGATAAACAATAGCACCACACCACCGAGTAAGTCTAGCTACGAGCCAGAAAAATGGCCCTGATGGTCACTGTCACTGTCTCTAGCGTGGGCAAACAACCAAGGTGGCTATATTTGAAAATAAATTGGGTGATGAGTTATCAATAAAATTAAAATTAAAAAGGGTTAACTAATAATAATAAAAATAGCTGCCTTACCGGTAAGATATGTAAGATCAAATTTAATTTTTGGGCGATAGAAAAACCAAGATGATTTCTTGCTTTGGTTGTATCCGATATATCCGGCTTGTTTCAAGCGCAAGAATTCACGAGGAATTCTATAGGAAAATAGCCGAATCTCTACAGATGATGCCCTGTGAAATCCTTGACGTCCAAACAGGCTTGTGTTAGCTCTTTCATGTGCGGTGTGCAATTATTTTGTAGATGCATATTTGGTGATCACATGGTTTTGTAAGTGAAATGTTTTCGAGTGGATATTTGGTGATGTCGTTTGCAGGTGAAAGCTTGAACACGCCTCATTTGAGCCCGTACCTGAAGGCGTTGGGCTCGGATTTCAGCAATGGCGTCAACTTCGCCGTCGGTGGATCGACGGCGACGCCGGGAGGATCGCCCTTCTCGCTGGACGTCCAGTTGCGTCAGTTCCACTTCTTCAGAACGAGATCTGTCGAACTCATCAACCAGGGTTCGTGAATGTACTGGCCACGCCTTAATAATTCGTATTATGTGAACGCATGAATGATCTAGAAAAATAATAAAACAACAGTTAGTCGTCTAGAAAAGCTATTGGGAAAAATATCTTGGAAGGAAAAACATGTTAGCTTCCTTATTTCTGTTTGATTTGCGTTATATGTTGCTTTCGGAGAAGAAAAATTAATTGTTTTTAGCTATATTTGCTATATAGGTTTGGATAATAAGCTTTCTGTCGAGCCTTGACTTGAGCAAAAGCTTGCACTGCAAGTCTGAAGATAGCCCAACATGCCTTAAACATGCACATTTACGAATATATAAGATTAAAGCTGCATGTTTGCGCCTAATTCACAGCTAGATTCTTGAGAACTAATAATTGATATGCCATTGCACACAAAGTCTGCACCTTTTTTATCCTACGAAAAGTTTCAGGCTCTTCTCCAACCGTAAAAAGCAGAAAGAGAATCTGCTTGACAAGAAAAACGAAATGTAAATCTTTGCAAAAAGGAAAAACGAAGAAGAAGAAGGTAAATACGTAACTGACAAATTAATAAACTTGTTTGGTGTGATGCAGGTCTGAGAACCCCGATTGATCGTGAAGGGTTCCAAAACGCCGTGTACACCATCGACATAGGGCAAAACGATCTTTCTGCTTATCTGCACCTTCCCTACGATCAAGTGCTTGCCAAGATCCCCCCTATAGTTGCTCATATTAAGTACACTATTGAGGTAAATGCGGTTCTGTTCCTGAGTAAATCCAGGATATTAATTACTAATTAAACAGAAATGCTTCCTCGCTTTTGGAACACACAAAATTCTACGTGAGTTCTGCAAGAAGCAGAGTAATCCATCCAAAATGGTCGCAATAAGGCCCAATCGCGAAGAGCAATATCTATTTTCTTCAAGATCTAATTAGGGCGGAACATTGCAGTATTTCGGACAAGCAATGATCTGATTTAATTGAGATTCTACTCGTCGATATGTAATTCAGGCTCTGTACGGGCACGGCGCTCGCAAGTTTTGGATCCACGGGACGGGGGCGCTGGGGTGCCTGCCGCAGAAGCTGGCGATCCCGAGGGACGGCGACGGGGACCTCGACGGCAACGGCTGCCTCAAGACGTACAACAACGCCGCCAAGTCCTTCAACGATCAGCTCAGCAGTGTCTGCAGACAGCTCCGGCAGCGCGTGGTCGACGCCACCATCGTCTTCACCGACATGTTCGCCATCAAGTACGACCTCGTCGCCAACCACACAAAGTACGGTAAGTTAAAATAATTCAGATTCAGATTCAGATTCTACGTGTAAGTGCTCTTAGCGTCGTATTAATTACTCGCTCCGTTTCCAATTATATGGCATTCTACGGTTTCAAGATAATTTTGAATCATTTTCTCCTTTGCATACCCTTCCCATTCATCGTGAATCCATGGATATTTTCACGGTTATTTACTTACTAAGGATCAGAGTAACACACCATACAAGAGGTAGGCATGATTATGTCTATGTTTGTTTTTGCAAAACAGGAACTTACTCCTCATTCATTAACGGTAGGAGTACAATCTAGGACAGAGAAAATCGGGTACTGGGTTAACCCATGTGCACCATTGCCTACTTCCATGGGAAGATGAATACACTGCAACTGATAATTGTATCGAGACTCGAAGGCGATTTATACAGAGTACAAGACTTAAAGGATAAGAAATCTTTGCTAGAGATAAGGCAGGTGTCACATGATTACGCATCATAAACTACCAAATATAAAGATATGCCAATATACTCTAACAAAAACACGATCAAAGTGAATAAAACTCATACCTATCTCCTGAAATTCAGTGAGGATAGAAGACACCTCAGAGCGGTGAAAACTGCGATTTTTCGACAGACTAACCATGTTCCGCGAATCACATCCTATCACCACCTTACTAAATCCCCATTCGGCGGCCACCTGAGCTCCCATCTCAGACTGCGTCAGCTTCGGCGGTCAGAGCATTTGCCATATGTGCGTACCAGTGGGATCTTGCCACTTATAAGGCCTCGATCAATATTTTATTGTTTTTGTTAACGGTTTTGCTAAACAATATTCTATTATTTTCTTAGGTCAAAATAGTCTAATTTTTATTCGTCCAATATGCTTTGAGATTTTGTACTTCTTCTCATCTGATGAATTGAGTCTGAATTTATTATAATTTTTTTTCTTTGGAACATAACGGATTCACCAAATTGCATTATTTTGTTAGTATAATTTTGTTTTTGTTTTTGTACAACCTCTCAAAGTATATGTTAGATTTTGAATCATGTGATGAAAATATGAATTATTAAGACTTTCGAGAATAATTACAGTGATCAAGAACAAATTTTACATGAATAATTTACTGTAATTCATGACTAATAATATTGTAAATGAAATAAAATTTAACTGTTTTGTGCTGAAAAAATAGTCGAACATTGTATAGACAGACCCACCCGTTAACTGTTGTTAATTAAAACCTTACGTAAGATGGAGAGAACCTATCACCTACATACGGATTCTCTTAGAGCTAAAGAACCTCTTGTTGCCTCGTAACACGAAGTTTTCTTCTCCTACAGGGATTGAGAAGCCCCTGATGGCGTGCTGCGGGTACGGCGGGCCACCGTACAACTACAACCACTTCAAGGCGTGCATGTCGGCGGAGATGCAGCTGTGCGACATGAACGCCCGGTTCATCAGCTGGGACGGCGTCCACTTCACCGAGGCCGGCAACGCCGTCGCCGCCGCCAAGGTGCTCACCGGCGACTATTCCAACCCCAGGATCACGCTCGCCAGCCTCGTCAACTCCACCAAAGCTAACGATGGCTGATCCACATGGACGCCCTGAGCCAATGGCAATCGATGATACCTGCCGTCGATTTGGTTTATTCGTGCCAAATTTAAGGTGATGAGAGTGTGACCAAACTGCAGCAGATCAGTGGAGTTGCAGAGGAGAAAACCAAATTAGGGACTAGTAACACCACAATCGACCAACAGAGGAGAGAGGCTGGCTGATCCAACAAAGTATGCTGAATTGTTGTGGAACATGCTGCCGATTTGCGTGTTTAAAAGGTGTAATTCTTTTGAAATTTGATCAGGAAATTGGTGAGGGAGTGCATAGCGGCTTCTTGCATTTGTTCGATCACTCACTGTCAGGCCTCAATTTTCTTTTTTGTGCTTTTGCCTTCTCGAGAGATATATCGGTTCTGTTGGGAAATCGATTTGTATGGTCGTCATGGAGCGTATTATTTAGCACATGGCTCTAGATGTCTCGAATTAGTTTTGGAGAGCGTACCTGCGTAGGATCACTAATCTTACTTGCAGAAAAAAAAATGGAAACGAAGAGGTAAGAAGAGAAGAATTAAAGAACGAAAAGAAAGGAATAGTTTACTCTTGTGGAATATAGTGGCAGACGGAATTTGTCAGTTATCACCTCCAGAATCAGCTCACTCACAGGTTTGCAGTCTTTTTACAAGTTAGAATAGAGGAGTAGAGGTGGGAGTCGGCCGTGCTTTCCCGGGCCAGCCCAAAGCCGGGCCGGCCTAGCACGGCCGCGCACGCCCGGCCGAATGGTGGGCGTGCGGGCAGCCTAAGCCGCCCGTCGGGCGGCGGCAACGACAGCACGGCAAACCGTCGCGTGCTCGGTGGCCGCAACCACGCTGGCTGGCACGGCCGGGGCCGGTCGGCCGCCCGCCCAGGTCGCCTCCGTCTTGGCCGTGGCGCCGCGCCTCGCCCGCCCGCTCCGTGCGCCGTGGTCGCCGCCTCGCCCCATTGCTCCGTCTTGGCAGTGGCGCCGCCGCTGCCTCCCGTCTTGCAGGGGCCGCCCATGGGAGGAGGCTGGGAAGGCGGGAAGGGGATGGAGCCGGGCGACGGGAGAGCCGGAGGCGACGGGAAGGGGATGGGCCGGAGGCCGCCGCCTCGCCCCGCCGCCCGCTGCCGCCGTCTTGCCGACGCCTCCCCTCTCACGCCGCTCGCCTCCCTTCTTCTTGGCGGCGAGCCGCGAGAGGCGACTCGAGGGCGGGGGGTGGAGGCGACAGGGGAGGCGAGGCGGAGGCGACGGGTGGACCGGTGGAGGCGAGCGGCGACACAGGGACGGAGGAGGCGACGGGGAGGGAGGCGAGGCGAGGCCGCGAGGAGGCGGGAGGCGGCGGCCGCGAGACCGGAGAGAGCGAGGGAGACGAGGCGGAGGAGCGAGGGAGACGAGGCGCGTCGCGTGGAAAAAGAGGGAGGGCGTCGCGTGGAAAAAGAGGGAGGGGAGAAACCGAGAGAGGAGGGAGAGAGAGAGAGAGAGGGGGAGAAACCGAGAGGAGAGAATCGGGAGAGGGAGAGAGAGAGAAATCGGGAGAGGAGGGAGAGAGAGAGAGAGATGCCTTTTAGTGGGACATCCGGGAGAGAGAGAAACCGGAGAGGGAGAGAGAGGGGCAAAGGGAATCGATCAAGACACAAGTCACGCATAGCGTTCGGAATCAACTCAACACGACCGCTTTCTCTCAAATCAAGTCACTTTGCTTTCAAATCAACTCAACACGACTTCGCTTTTAAGTCACACAACGTTCGGATTTGGAGCGCAGCGTTCGAAAACTTCAACGTTCGGCAACTCACCGTGCGTCCGTGCCTATAAAATCACCAAGCATTCGTCAATCGTTTTGCTCACCAACGAAAATCAACTCACCGATCTCTTTTCTTCACCATACAAAAAAGCGACTTTCATTTCTTCATCATCCCATCTACTCTCCTCATTTCTTCAACATCCATCTACTCTCCCCATTTATTCACCATCTATTCACCCATTATCTTTGCCAAGGAGTCTGAGCACCAAGGAGTTCCGGCGGTATGCTACTGAGGAGTCGGAGCACAAAAAGAACGATGGGGCGACTTAGTGTAAGCTCTGCCGTCGCTCCCTAGTCCTCCTCCACTCAGACTCCGTTGATGCTCGCGATTCTCGCCAAGCATGGGAGACTACGGCATGGATGACCGTCATATGGATGATGCGGAGGGCTCTGAGGAGTACCGAGCGGTCCGAGCCAATGGGGCCTCGAGTTCTCTCCGCGACCACAGACGGCAACATTGGCGGAGTGGCGAAGGGCGAATTGCTGGAAGCACATGACCTGGAGCCAGGAAATCCAAGACGGCCAAACGGTAGATATCGCAACATGTAATTATTGACAAGCTAAATTATCTGCTCGTGCAGCTGCAGGGACAGGGCACTTGAACCGGCACTACAAAGCATGCTTGCGCAAGATCGGAGCGCAGAGCCAGGGGAGGAGTACAAACGCAGCTAAACTTGAGGCGGATGGCTCTGTAAGTACTTGGGTATACAACCGCTTTACGCTCGTGAGAAATTGCTAGATATATTGTTGCGAAGATCAACCAATTAGGATGGGTGAAAGTCGCGCGTTGAAAAATGATCCAACGCGCTTTTGCCCGCAGTACCAACATGTTAGTAGGAGAACCACTACATCGATATTTTACGGATGTATCGTAAGGAACTAGCGAGCTAAAAGAACTATTCCTACAAGTTCGGTTCTCTTTTGCTATAACTTGGATATTTGGACATCATCACACCGGAGAAGTGCCTACCTTAGTGTTGTAGCCCATTATTTAGGCGACAATTATAAACTAAACAAGAGAGTCATAGGGTTAAGCTAATTAACGAATCACACACGGAGAGGCCATTGCCGAGCGTATACTACGTACTTGATGATTTTAAGATAGACAATAAGATTGCTTCTATAACTCTTGATAACGCATCGACCAACACGATTGCTATGAACATCCTCACCCCAAGCTTGCGGGCGTATATTGGTGGTTATGTTCTCCACGAGATCGTATGTCATATCTTGAACCTTGTTGTTCAAGATGGTATGCAAGCGATTGGCGGATTTTTGAACAATGTCTGCGACGCCGTTCGCTACCTCACAAATTCCCAACAAGTGATAACTAGGTTCATGGAGTACTGCGCGGCCAATGGGAAGGAACTAAGAAAATTCGGTCTTGACATGAAGGTGAGGTGGAACTCGACCTATATCATGTTAAAGAAGTTACAAGAATACGAACATATCATATCCATTTTTGTTAACGCTAACTCTCAAGACAATGAACTAGTAGTTACTAATTGATTGGCGATTGCTAGTCATTTTGAGAGTTTTAAAACCTTTTATAAAGCAACAAAGATGTTATCCGTGTTTATTACCCTACCTCTCCTTAGTTATAGAATATATTTGGTTAATTGCGGATAAGATTGCCAAATCTAGGAAGGATCCACTTTTAGGTCATCTTTGTCGCACTAATGCGGAAAAATTTATTAAATATTTTGGTTCTATTTCACACGTGTATTGCTTTGCTATCATTTTCGATCCTACTGAAAAAGTTGCGGGTTTGCGGCTCGATGCGGAGGAATAGGTGAATGCCTCGGTCTTGATTACTCGGAAGCTTTCGCACATGTCAAAGATGAGCTTTTTCGTGTTTTCCGCATGTATCATGACAAATTTAGCGGCGTAGCGAGATCGGATGCCTCACGGCGGTAGCGACAAGGAAAGAAAAGCTTGACATCCGACTTGTGGAAGAAGCTAAAGGGCAAGTCCAGTTCTTCATCCTCTCAATCTCAGGCAGCTCCCGTGTGGAATCCTGTCTCAGAGCTAAACCACTACCTGGAGCATGATTTTGCAAACATCGATCCTGATCTTTCCGGTGAAAAGATAGACTTGCTCGAGTGGTGGAAGAACAACAAGCGGACATTTCCTGTACTGTCACATTTTGCACGGGATGTTCTGCTGGTGCCGGTGTCCACTTGTCTCTTGAAGCAACGTTGACATGGCAGGAAGAATAATTGAAGAAAGAAGATCATCCCTCACGCCTAAGATGGTGGAGGCAATCACATGCGCAAAGGACTGGAAATTGGCTAAAGAGCATCAACAGCATCAACTAGAGGATCTTGAGATCGTCCAGGCGTATGCTGACCTCGAACGCATGAACGATCTGGACATTGATGAGTAGTTAGTATGTACACATGTTATTCTTGTACTCTTTTCCTTACTCGGAGAACCCCACTGGGCGTAAGATTTTAACGAGCGATAACATTGTATCTCAGAAAATATCAATAAAAATTCAATTTTCCTCGAAATATTTACGTGCCCATGTTTTTACCAATTAATTCAATTTTAACTAGGTTCTTTATTAGGCGCACGAGAGGAATGAAGATGGTTGTCGCCACCATCATCGCCACCTCCGTAGTATATAGTAATTTTGGGTTTGGGCTTGGTGCACGCGCACGACCCCAAAGACGATGGGCTTTGGGCGTGCAGGCTGGCCGGGCCGAAGTGGGCGGCACGCACGGCGCAACAAGAGTGGTAGGCGGCCGAGCCGCGGCGCGACGCGACGGCTCACGATGGGCTCGGTAGGGCGGCACGCAAGACGGCCCAACTCCCACCTCTAGAGAAGAGGGTGTGGACGATTGAACTAGTCGTGGGAAAAAAAAACTCCTCGGCGGGCTCGCTGATTCATTACAAAATTGCTCTAATTACACTTGTTAATTGGTTAAACAATAAAATGAGTCGGTTTCAAATGAAATTAGATTCTCGGTTCGGTTCGTTAGTTCAGTTCTAAAAATACTTTTAAACTATAAATAAATAATATTAAGTTTAACTATGTTAATTTCAAAAAAAAACTCAGTAAGATAGCAAAGAATTGTGCGACCATCCGATCCAATGGCTCGCAATCCTCGTATCCCCTACCATGGCTCTAACCCAAGTCCAGCCGACCTAAAATGGGACGTACCATGTCCATGTGCCCTCTCCCGCACAATGCTCGTATAGTTTCAAGCACAAAATGCAAACGTGAAACAGTGAAAATCCAGTTAAAAATGCATAGGAATGTAGCGAATTCAACGTGTTGTATCAAAAAATTGTAGCGATTTACTATAAAATTGGCAGGGGCGGATTCACCATCCCTCCAGCCTGGGCAGTTGCCCGGGCTTTGCTAGCGACGCACTTTGTTTCGTAGTTCGTTGCTGGTGCTGGGCTCTTCCGGGGAACCAACCCAAGCGAGAAAGGCATCTGCATCATCAAGATTGGCACAAGACACCCAACGCTTTCGCTATCCGTGGGCCGCACCTACCTGGCCGCCTGGCGCACGCGTTGCTAATCATGACTTGCTGGGCTGCACGTCCCTGCCCCGGCCCTGGCAGTGGCGACCTAGGCCTAGTCTTCGTCTCTCGGTCTCTCTCTCTCTCTCTCTCTCTCTCTCTCTCTCTCTGTGTGTGTGTGTGTCTCGTACTCTCGTTTGCTCTCTGACCGTATGACCTTCTGTAATCTGTTCCCCAAGCGGAAGCGTCGGTGGCAGCGGCGGCCTGCAGCAGCAGGCAGCAGCACGAGCCACAAGCGTCAAGCAGCGACCGACGAAAGATGGAGAGCGAGCACTGGGCGTGGCTGATGCAGTGACGCGGCGGCCGGCGGGGCGATGGTGGACGGCTCCAGCGAGACGGTGATTCCGGCAGGCAGCGGCGAGAGCCGGAAGCGCACGCGCTAGCACGACGACTCTAGCGGGACGACGATTCCGAGTCTGGTGGCTCTGGCTCTCCACTCGCAGGCAGCAACAGGCCGTGGCTGCCCAAACAGCTAGGTGAGCACAAACTCGACTACTCGAGGGTCTTAGTTTGGGACTTGGGAGAGAAAAGCCAGGATTAATTTTGATTCATATAGGCATCATGTTATTTTGCATCATGGACACCTTAGGTTAACCGAATCTAGTTTGAATAGTATTAATTTAGTAATTATCTAGCACTAAAAATGACTTCAGTCCTCGAATTGCCTTTGAAGTTTCTAACTGCCAAGTGCCAAACATAGACTATTGAGTTCTGTCTTGATTATGATTTATGAGGAACAAATATGAAAACAAACATGGAAAATTGTTGCTTTGTTTCAAGAGTTAAGACACCCACTGTTTCATGTGAAATTGGATTGAAGAAAAGTATATGGAGGACAATATGTTTTGACAGTACCCAAAATATCAGAGCACCTCGCACAGTTGGTGATTCATTTTGTTATTCCTTTCATTTTATGAGGTAGTGTTGCTATATTCTTGTTTCTGCTCCAGTTGAGACGACGAGAATTGTTAAAATTTTAGAAATGATGAGGTTTTTGGTTGAATCGAGAAGCTTACCATAGCCGCAACCACAAGATCCACAACAAAGTGATGAAGATGAACCAAATATGGCTAATGATGATGAGGAGGAGGAGGATGTGTTTAATCCGGATGAAATTGTGTGTGATCCTGCTCTTAGGAAACAAATAGATGATTACCATTCGGATATTTAAGATCAAGTGAGAAGAGCATACATTTTGAAGGATCCAACCCAACCAATTGTGAATTTTCATCGCAAATAATTTGGATGTTTGTGGAGGGCATTTTCAAAAATTGGCATTTGGCTAAAGTCATGAGATTCAGTGCAGAGGTGTTGCATGATGCATATTTTGGCTAATGTGGGTCAAGTTATGAAAATTTTGTGACTGGAATTGATTTCTTAGTCCATTGTTGCGCAGGTGGCTTAGAGTCAAATACGATCAACGACAAGGATGATCAAGACTAGGCTAGGACAGTTGAGGTCCAGAACGATCGAGGATATCGGGTGAAGTGAGCATGGCGCAAGATGGACAAAAACGACCGAACATGAAGTTCAGTGCAACAGTTTGCATCAAGTGGCTTGGGGTGGTGCAAATGCTATAGTGGTTTCGGTGGGAACTATATGGGAGAGACTTTCGACATAAAGAGCCATTGATGAACCTCGCATGTGAAGCATGTGATTGCTTCATGATGATTGGACTTAGGCTTTGGAGAAAGATCGAGAAGGGGTATTTTGGTATCTTCGCCAAAATACCTGGTTAGTGACTTTGGAGAAACCGCAGCGCAAGACGATACAGATGAGAGGCATTTTAGGTCAAGAGAAGACGGAGATCACGAAGAGATGGATTCAGGAGACTTGGTTCGTCACTCGCTTTGGGAAGTATGCGTGAGTGTAACTTGTTTGTGTGTGAGCTTAATGGGTGTCCGATAAGGTTTTATCTTTAGACATATCCTCCACTGTAAAAGGGAGGGTGCAAGATTTGCATCCATCAACTCAAGCCTAGGAAACCCAAATTTTTGATTTTGTGAAAAGTGAAGAGATAGAGGAGGCTAGCGTTTGAGAGAGGTGGATTGATTGAGTGCTTAAATGTTGAGCTTTTATCCTCTATGGTGGAGTGGTTGTAAACCAATAATCTCTTGAATCAATCCAAGTAAAGTTTGCCCCAAGATGAGTTATATCTTGTTCTTACTCTCTCTTCGATGCTTTTGGAATTTTTGTTTTCCTAGGGTTTTGATAGGGTATTTTGCTGTGATCTAGCTTGCTAGGATTTGTGGGAATTGATCTAGGGTCATCTTAACCATCTTCCACCCACGAGCAAGCTTTTGGATCAAAAATTGATTTTCCTAATTTTCGTGCCTTCTTCACCCGATTGGCCGTCGATTGGAATAGGTTAATGATATTCTTTATGTAGTATGTTTGAAATATAAGGATTGGATCTCGAATCAAATGTTAGGTCAATTTGATATCACTTTGGGTTTCGTCCTTACGTGGCGGTCAAACCGGAGCTTTAGGTGGTCGAGCCGCCAAGTCTTAGCGATCGAGCCACCGAGAAGCTTTGTCCTTGAGGTTTTTGAATTCAGCGCAAGACTTCGCTATGTTTTTTGCTTGATCTTTATAACTTTCAAAGCTATTGGAGTGAAGAAGAAGTTGAATCTGGATGGACGGTGGCGGTGAAAAGTATAGGTGTTCCTATTCACCCGATCTAGTTGCCCTTTTCAGTCAAACACTGATCAATGAGAAAATCAAGGGTGTGCAATTGCAGCCCTCTTTTGTGGTATCAAAGCGTTACGTTCCTTGAAACATATTCAATCCTTCTCGTGGTGTCTCTCTTGTTTCACTGCGACTCACTGCTAAATCTCGACACGATTCTTCCTAACTCGTTGTTTGCAACTTAGGCTCAACTAGTTCCATGCCCAAACTCGTCCTACTCGCTCGCTGTCTTGGCTTGCTTTTGCACCCGTTGACGCCGCCCTCTTCAGCCATGAGCGACAATTCTACCGACGTGATAGCCACTGCCACCGCATCGATTCTCTCTGCTGCTAAGGCCACTTAGTGCTGCCAATCCGTCGGTCGCCTTCGCTGTCACCATAACTGTTTCTGTAGCCATCGCCACTACCAAGACCTCTGTCGAGCTCATCGTGTCTCCCCATTACCGATGCATGCTACTCCAATTGCTACTCATGTTCGGTGACACTGGATCTCGGTGTCAATTATGCCAAGTGGCGAGAACTTTTATCGTTACACTCGGCAAGTACTCTCTCAAGAACCATGTCGAGAACTCTGGCGCATCCTTGACTAATGACACTTGGGAACATGATGATTTCACTACTCTCTCATGGCAGTACGACTCTTATCTCCATGGAGATCTTCGACATCATCATGCAACCTAATGCCTTTGCTCGATCCATATGGGATGCGATGAGAATCTCTTCGCGACAACAAGAAGAGTCATGCAATTCAACTCAAAGCATAATTTCATGCTTTGCTCCAGGGTGACATGACCATCACAGAATATTGTGCAAAGTTGAAGACCCTCGTCGATGTCGGCCAACCTGTCTCCAACGAGACACTCGTTCTTAGTTGTCTTCGTGGGCTAACACAACATGTACTGCTCTCTTCTCCACCAACAACGAGGTCACAACTAGAAGCGACCAGTCTGATGGCATCCACAACAATGGTGGAGATCGCACCAACTCCAATGGATGCAGTTGAAAGCATCTAGGCCCCTAAAAATTATTTTCGTAGTTAATGACAATATGTAAATATGAGACTAACATGTTTATTGAGTGTTTAAAAGGTTTAGTCCCAGTGACAAATATAACAACCTGGAGATACATGCTAAAGGTCAACATGAAGATCAATATGGTTTAAGACAAGGTATAAGTAGTCTAGGATCTCTTTTGATTTTACTGGTCTTATAAGAAAAGGATGAAAGACCGGATTTTAGGTAAGATGTTGTACTATTAAGAGAGATCATGACTAGTAGCTTAATAGCATGTTCTTGTGCCATTTGGATCAATCTAGAATCATGCATGCACTTAGAATTTATTTTGAAAGCCAACTACGATTTTACGGGAAAGTCGGTAGTACAGAGCATTTACTTAGCGGTACTACCGCTGCTTGGTATGATCGGGAAGGTGATGCGGTACTACCGAAACCTAGTTAGTGGTACGTATTTTCCAGAGAAGAACCTTTTGGAGCATGTTTGCTCCCCTGGAAGGTGGTAGTACCGGGGTTCATTTGGCGGAACTACCGCATCGCGGTATGACCGCATATCTGACGCGAACTCTCGCACAATCGAAAGTACCAAAACTTAGTTGGTGGTACATTATTTTCAGTTAGGGTCGGTTTTGAACCTTTAAGGGAAGCGATAGTACCACCCTATGTGAAAGGAACTACCACATATACAACGGCGGTAGTACCGTGCCGCAATTTCAACGGCTAGTTCAGAGACATTAATTACGTCTGCTATAGCCGTTACTATGTAGTCAGTGGAAGTGCGGTAGTACCAGCCAATGAACGGCGATACTACCACTCGTGCTGAAAATTTTAAGATCTTATCTCTAACGGTTGAATTTGTTGGTGGAGGGGGGGGGGTATAAATACCCCTCCACCAGTTGAAGGACAATATGTAGAGACCTCATTTAACATCCTTGAGTTAAGAGTATGCACTCCACACCTCATATACACTTGTTGCATTCATTGTAAGGTTGTTGAGTAAAATTCAAGTGCATTCATTTCTAGATTGATCCTTGGCACTTAATTGTCGTCAAGCGAAAATTGTGGTTCATTACTCTTGGTGTTTACTGGCACCTAGATGGCTTAGCGGGAGTTCGTGCAGTGATCTCTTCAAGGAGATTGTGAAGAGATCCGGTGCCCAATTGTGAGTGCCTCGGTGTTCGTCATCTCCGGAGCGGAGGAAGAATAACCACTAGAGGAATCGAGGAGCAAGACTTAATTCGTGGAGCCGGTCCAAGTCGCTTGGGCTTTCCTCAACATGGACTAGTGAAGATCGACAAGTCTTCGATACCACGACAAAACATAGCGAGTCATCATTTGGTTATTTCTTTGCCTCTACTTTCCGCATTTATATTTCTAGCAAATTGAGATTATTGAGATTGTCATATTTAGTTGCGCTAGATATATATTTGTAGAGTCTTGTCTTGTGGTGCCTTAACTTTACTAGAATTGAGTAGGTCTTGAATTGCAATATAAATCATGCTTAGCTCTAAAATTGTAGAAATTAGTTTAAGAAAGTAAGAATTTTTAGAACCTCCTATTCACCCCTTTAGTCGGTTATCCTTGATCCTCAATGCAACACCGGAGACAACAATGGCAATGGTGGCGGGCGTAAGGCGTAACAATCGTGGAAAAAAACGATTTAATAACAACAATACTCTAGTAGCAATCGTAACAATGGGGGAGGATGCAATGAATCAAACAAATCATCACCTTGGGTCGTCAATCCATGGATTGGAATTATCCAACCATGGCCACAACAGCCTTGGGGATATCACTGGCGTGCACCTGACAGCGGTGTTCTTGGCTCACGCCCGTCGCCTCCTCCTCAAGCTTATGTAGCAGCAGTCGTTGCTCCTTCACAAGCGTTCTCGCCGGCACCATCTGTTTCTACGACACCCGCTTGGGATTAGGATGCTTAGGTGAACGCTCTCAACAACATGGCGTTCCCGTCCAATCAAGAGTTGTACATAGATTTGGGGGTTACTTCACACATGACTTCAGATGCCGGTAACTTGCCATCTTCCTCTCCCATGTCTCCTTCTTTTGGTTCGGTTATAGTAGGTGATGGTTCTTCTATTTTAGTTACTTGCACGGGTCATATCTCTTTTCCTAATCCACCATAAATCCCTTCATCCCCAAAACATCCTTATCGTACTTCAACTCATCAAAAATTTAATATATGTTCATCGCTTTACTACTGACAACAATTGTTTAATTGAATTTGGCCCTCTCGGTTTGTCTGTGAAAGACCTTCCTACCAAGACCGAGATTCTTCATTGCAATAGTTCAAGCAATCTCTACACTTTCCACCCTTCCTTCCTGTCTGTGATTAACCCAGGAGCTTTGGCACCATCGCCTCGGTCGCCCTAGCCTACCCGCCATGTCTAGTTTCTTTAGATCCAATAAAATAGCTTGTAGTGCTCCACCCTATGCCAAGCTTGTCAACTCGGTCGTCATGTTAAACTTCCTTTTTCTGTATCTCGCTCCACTACTGCTCGTCCATTTGAGCTTATACATTGTGATTTGTGGACATCTCCAGATTTAAGTAATTATGGGTTTCAATGGTATTTAGTCATCCTTGATGATTTTCCCCATTATATTTGGACCTTTATACTCAAATCGCAAACCGATGTTCATGTTTCTCTCGGACTTTCCATGCCTATGCCACCACACAATTTAACCTTCCAATCCCAAGCCATCCAATGCGATAACTGCTTTGAATGATAGCACTCAAAACCGATCTTTCTTTCTCTCACATGGCACCCTGTTCCGTTTTCTGTGTCCTTACATTTCTCAGCGAAATGAAAAGGCCGAACTGCTATTCGAACCATCAATGATGTCCTTCCATGTCTTCTCTTCCAAGTTTCTATGCCTACTTCCTTTTGGGTCAAGGCTCTGCATGCCGCCACACTACCTCCTTAGACGTCGCCCCACAAATTCTCTTTGTATGTCAATTCCCTATCATAAACTTTTTTTTGCTACAAACCTTGCTATAATCATCTTTCATGTGTTTTGAGTGTATATGCTATCCAAACATCTTCCCCACTATCAAAAAAATAAACTTTCTCTACATTTGTGCCATATGTCTTCCTTGGTCATTCCTCATCACAAAGGATGTCGATCGGTGTCTCGATGCTTCGTCTAGACGGGTCATCGTTATATCTCGTTGTGTCCTTTTTTCTGAACATACTTTCCCTTCACCTCCCTTCCTACTACTCTAGATCCTACTTCTTTTGATTTTCAAACAAAATACAGAGAAACGTAGCTTTGATGTCTCCCTCTCATCGTAGTGAAGCTTGACCCCAACATATCAATGCAACCGACAAAGGAGCATTTCTGAAATCGAAAAAAGGGGGTAAAATTCTCTGTTGATGAAAGAAAGAAAATCCAAATCTAACCTTGCCCTGCATTATATTTGTCACATGGTGATCAAATTTCAGTGTCCTGGATCCACCGTTGCATCATAGGTGCGTCACGAGCGCCACACGAGAAAAGAACAAGGAAAAAAACCCCACTTGCTGTCAGTACAGACGTACCCCTTCCAGCTCACGTGCACATATCGCGGCGCAGTAGTTCATGTGCACTAGAAACAGAAGCCGAAGAATCTACCCAACAAGATAGTAGTAAAAGATCAGAATAGCCAAGATAGTAGTAAAAATATCAGAATAGTAGATGAAAGAGTTTTTTTTTGCTAATTTATTGCTTTTTCGAAGTGAAATAGCAAAAACAACACTTATACTATGCGAAAATGCTACAGTGGATTTGGACCTTTATACTCCATCACAAATCCGATGTTCATGTTTCTCTACGGACTTTCCATGCCTATGCCACCACACAATTTAACCTTCCAAACCAAGCCATCCAATGCGATAACGGCTTAGAATTTGGTAGAACTCAAAATGAAAAGGCCGGACTACTATTCGAACCATCAATGATGCCTTTCCATGTCTTCTCTTCCAAGTTTCTATGCCCACTTCCTTTTGGGTCAAGGCTCTGCATGCCGTCACACTACCTCCTTAGCCGTCGCCCTACAAATTCTCTTTGTATGTCAATTCCCTATCATAAACTTTTTTTTGCCACAAACCTTGCTATAATCATCTTTCATGTGTTTGGGTGTTTATGCTATCTAAACATCTCCCCCCACTACCAAAAATAAACTTTCTCTACGTTTGTGCCATATGTCTTTCTTGGTCATTCCTCATCACAAAGGATGTCGATCTGTGTCTCGATGCTTCGTCTATACGGGTCATCGTTATATCTCGTTGTGTCCTTTTTTCTGAACATATTTTCCCCTTCACCTCCCTTCCTACTGCTCTAGATCCTACTTCTTTTGATTTTCAAACAAAATGTAGAGAAATGTAGCTTTGATGTCTCCATCTCATCGTAGTGAAGCTTGACCCCAGCGTATCAATGCAATTGACAAAGGAGCATTTCTGAAATCGAAAAAAGGGGGTAAAATTCTCTGTTGATGAAAGAAAGAAAATCCAAATCTAACCCTACCCTGCATTATATTTGCCACAGGGTGATCAAATTTCAGTGTCCTGGATCCACCGTTGCATCGTAGATGCGTCACGAGTGCCACACAAGAAAAGAACAAGGAAAAAAACCCACTTGTCATGTCGATCAGACGTACCCTTCGACTCACGTGCACATATCGCGTATGATGGTTCATGTGCACTAGAAACAGAAGCAGAAGAATCTACTCAAGAAGATAGTAGTAAAAGATCAGAATAGCAGATGAAAGAGGTTTTTTTGGCTAATTTATCGTGTTTTCGAAGTGAAATAGCAAAAACAACACTTATGTCGTGTATAACGCTCTGATGAACTATCCGCCGATAACCCAGAGCGCAGTAAAACATATGATGACCTTCCAACCGACGTCAGGCGACCCGCCGCTAACTCAGTCCGCGGTAGACGACCTGCCGCTAAACTAGTTTTGCCATTTCGTTTTTTGGTTGAGTTATTTTTGCTATTTCGCTTAAAAATGCTAAATAGAAAGTATCACAAGTTAGCTTTTGCTGGAGCGACACAACCTAATTTGGCTCCGGTCAGAGTAAGGACGACACTACTTGCTATTAAGGTAAACAACCTCCCCTACATTTTGTCAGTTTTGTTTTTCATAAAAGCAAACAATAATATTCAACAACAATCTACTCACATTCGTCGAGCTATGGGTTAAAATGTTATTTTTGTGTGATAAAATAGCAAAAGTAGCCCTTCCCGCGAGCAAATTTGCAAAAAGGGCACCGTTTCCATACTCAAATGCCACGGTAGGAGCCTCCTGTGCCCTGGGCGTGTGGTAGACCACGTGGCAGACTCCGTTTAGGCGGCGGTGGCGCGACGCCACCCGTGTGACAGCCAGACTTGCTTGTGCAGTGGAGCGCGCGCGGTGGGGTGATCCAGACGGTGAGGGCACGGTAGAGAGCAACGTTGTTCGTATTGCCATTTTTGTTAATTCGCTTGACTGTTTTGCTATTTTGTCTCGCAGCCGTGCAATTGAGAAAAATAAAACTCCACATTGGCCTCGCACCCAGACGTTCTGGCGTGTGCACCGGTGTGCAAGCTATCCGTGTAGGTTGTGAATACTAATCTTTTCATGGATGCTGTCAATGCATCTGGTAGATTGTTGTGATTCGGTTGTTTCTTGCAAGAGAAAAATGACAAAATTGTGTGTGTGAGAGAGAGATCTCGATCCATCCCCACCTCCTCGTGCCAGCATATATGCCCCGTGACCTCACAGAATCCAATACTTTTAGAGCGCGCGCATATATCTATTCTGGTTTCTGAGCTGCACGGCACATGCCATGGACAGAGGTCCAAGCTCGTCAATGTCGGCAGCGGGCAGCGCGTTATGGCGCGTCCTCGTGCTCGCGGCGGTGGCTCTGACGGCGCTCGCGCCGCTGGGGGCGGCCGGGTTCAGCTGCCGGCCCGGCGCCCGGCCGGTGGTGTTCAACTTCGGGGACTCCAACTCGGACACGGGCGGCATTGCGGCGGCCATGGGGTGGCACATCGCGCCGCCGGAGGGCCGCGCCTTCTTCCGCCACCCCACCGGCCGGTTCTGCGACGGCCGCCTCACCATCGACTTCCTCTGTGAGTCCTCGTCCCATGGCCCCAAACTAGCATTCGCCATTCAAGTTTCAGTTTTTATCTCTTCTTTCTTTCCCTGAATAAATCTGTGTTTGGTTAACTGTGCATGGATGGATAGATTGTGTACACAAGTAAATATTTAAAAGAAATATATCTAGTGCTAATGAGTAATTCAGTGCTAAAGTGCTAATAATAATCTTGACTCTTGGATCTGAATTGAACAACCAATATTAATACAGGCTACTACCTCTAAACTATTTAATCACTTTGCATACTCCCACCTTCAATGCACCTTCATTAATGTGTCTTCATTAAACACCATGTATACTCCCACCTCCAACGGTCAAAATTCAGATCCAACGGTCAAGATTGGTATTAACACCTTAGCACTGAATTACCCATTAACACTAGATACATTCCCATATTTTAAAAAATATGCATACAACTTCTTTGCGAAAACACGCACTCACTGACAGAATGGGTCCCTGAATCCCATATCGGGTGATGGATGGACTCACATGTAGGCGGTAGTTGTCCTTTGGGGTGTATATGGAACGCCCAAATTTTTACACAAATTTCTTTGGTATGACATAGTGCAATTCCTCGGGAACCTTATATGAAGATGGGTTTGCTAATTTTTAATTGTCTAATTTTTTTTTATTCGTCACCTACAATTGTATGTTACTAAATTTAAAATTACAGTACTAAGTGATGTTTAATTTTAGCACAGTTCTACTATAACTTTTAGTTATATTTATTTTTTTTGTATTTTTAGGGTTCATCTAGATTTACTTTTATCTAATTTATATTTTTTTTTGTATTTGTAGAGTCACCTACATTTATCTTTGTCTAGTTTAGAATTTTTTTATCATAGCACAGAAACTTATGGTATCTATTGGATCAAAATTCTACGACTAAGAAAGATGATTGATGGATAGAGAAATTTTAGTCAATTAAAACATAAACGCTCGCATATGAAAAATCGTTTGTTCCAAAGGTCCCAAAAATTGTAAGCCAGATGTTTCTTAACACACGACACTGCTCAACCTGTCGTTTCCTGAATGTAGCTCGTTGGGCCCTAGGAGTACTTTCGTTTTGTCTACTGTTTGAGTGATTCGAGTGTATGTGCTAAATTAATTGTATACTTAACCAGCTTAAGTAAGCAACAATTAATATCGTCTAGACATATCATGTGGAGTACTCCCTCCCTCCCTCCATTTGTTCATTCAATCCCCTGTCCTTCTGAACACGAGGATATTCACGAGCACAGCCCAGCTGTTCTTTCTTTGACATGGGAGAATCTCTGACCTCTCTCTCTCTCTCTCTCTCTCTCCCCGCTTCCAATCAATGCTGTGGTATGCTTAAGCGTCCAAACTCTGTAAGGATGGGCAAAAGCAAGGTAGTGATACTAAATGCCTCAACTTTTTTGATGCGAGCATTCAATACTTTTGCTTTCCCCTTGAATGGGCAGCTTGTGCATCAAAGGTAGCATTCAAGCCTTCAGTTCAACTACTGCCAATGGCGTCTACTGCATTGATAGGAATAAGGCTTTCTTTCTGATGATGTATCAGAAGCTTTAGACCTATTTGGAAGGGCTAAGCTTTCTACAAAAGCCGACTGCTTTGAGAAACTAGTGAAGAATCTCTCACTATTCAGCTTCTCAATACAGAAAGGGATTAAACTTTGCATAAAAGCCGGAGAAACTGCATTCCGTTTGAAGGAGCTTACTATTCTGGTGGCTTTAAGCTGAAGCTGTAACTCCAAATCGGGGCCTCAAGTTCTCTCAAAAGGGTTGCAGGGTTGCTACAGAGGTTATACCCTTTCTAGGAAGTTGAAGATTATCTCCACTAGTTTCGGTAACAAGTAGGCTAATTTTTTTGAGAAGTTCCTAAATGCCTTTTTTCAGTCTTACCTTCGGTGGTTTGGCTAAATTGAGGCTTCTGCACTAAACAATCCTATTTTTGGCTTCACCTTGTAAGCTTTACAAGTTTGCTCGCACCTATTTAAGTTATCAAAGGATTCTAGCGGAGGAAATCGTTAGTTTCTAGGATGACCCAAATAAAGTGCATACTGGTATGTGCACAGGCAGATATAGATCACTAATCTAAAATAATTCTGCTAATGTTGTGAGATGTTTCTGAAGACATATGTCGAATGTGCACAGCTTCTGTCTTCCTGCTTAAAACTTTTACCCAAGTTCTGCACGTCATCCATGAACTGCCTTATTGTTAAATCCTAGTTGAGGTTCTTCACTCCATGGTACGATCGATGTGCCACAACAGAAAATGACTTTGTAACAGCTAACAGTAGTAGAATCCAGAAATTTAGTTTGAAGCAACTAACAGAAAGTGGTTACATAAAGCACTACTTGATCTGAAAAAATAATACCAACGTGGAATTTTCACAAGTTATGTTTTTTTACGATTCAATGTGTTATACTGTTAGACGTAATTTTGTTGTTGCAGTAAGTCGTGTCATTCATTAGGTGCATGCACCGGTTAGTTTAATTTGAATTAGTCCATAATCCGATTAGTGCGGATGTTGGCGAGTCTGTGGTGGCGAGTCAGTTAGTTGCATGCAGTCTGTTAAGTCAGTTAGGCTTGCATGCAGACTGTTATCTCTAGTTCATGTGCGTGCGCGTGCAGTATATTTAAAGGAGTCATTAGTAAGTGTGCTAAGTGGGAAGAGAGACCAAGTGTATTTGGTGTGTCCAGGAAAAAAATAAGAGCAGAGCCAGAGTGGGCGCTGGTGTGCAACGCCACAAAATTCTCCTGTGTGTGCGTGTTCTCTCAAATAACCAAAATATCTTGCGTACGTTTGAGAGAGTGGGTGTGATTGAGAGGAGCTGATCCAACAAGTGGTATCAGAGCCATATCTAGTGAAGGTGTGTACACGCCGCCGGGCCTCCGCGGCAGCGGCAGCGGGAACGGCGCCGACGGTGACTATGGTGGCCATGAGCTGGTCGTGCAGCAAGTGAAGGAGGCGGGGGTGACGGTGCGCTACCCCATGCTCTCGGAGAACAACTACGGTGTGTGGGCGGTGAAGATGAAGATCTTCATGCGTGCACAAGGCGTGTGGGCGGCAGTGGAGGGCGATGAAGTGGTCGATGAGAAGAAGGACCAGATGGCTCTCGCCGCCATCGTTCAAGCCGTCTTGGGAGGTGTGGTGATGGCCATATCCGAGAAGGAGACGGCGAAGGAGGCTTGGGACGCTCTAAAGAAGATGCACGTTGGGGAAGATCGTGTCAAGAAGGCTCGAGTACAAACTCTCAAGAGGGAGCTTAACGGTATTAACATGAGTGAATCTGAGAAAGTTAATGAATTTGCTTTGAAGGTTACAACCATCGTGAATGAGATACGTTCTCTCGGCACGAAAGTGGAGGAGAGTACCGTGGTGGAGAAGCTCCTACACTCCGTCCCCGACAATTTCCTACCCATTGTTAGTACTATTGAACAATGGGGTGATGTAACGGAGATGTCGGTGGCCGAGACCATCGGGCGTTTGCGGGCGTTCGAGGAGACTTCAAAGGGGCGACATCGTGAAAGAGAAGGCGAGCATCAGCTGTTGTTCACGCGCGGTGAGTCGCTGCTCACACGTGCCGAGTGGGAGGCCAAGGTCGCTGAAGAGCAGAAAAGCGGCGAGGGCTCCGGCAACGGCGTCAACAAAAATGGTAACAAGAAGTACCGCGGCAAGTTCGACAAGTCAAAGATTGATTGTCGCAACTGTGGTGAGTTTGGTCACTTCGCCGACGAGTGCGACGAACCGAAGAAGGTGACCAAGGCAGTGGCGTAGCTTGCCATTGCTGATGCAGATTATGAGCCCGCACTGCTTTGAAGTCCCGCATGGTGCTGAAAAAAAATAAAGCCAACAAGATTAGGGGGTGATTGTTAGACTTAATCTTGTTGTTGCAGTAAGTCGTGTCATTCATTAGGTGCATGCACCGGTTAGTTTAATTTGAATTAGTCCATGATCCGATTAGTGCGGATGTTGGCGAGTCTGTGGTGGCGAGTCAATTAGTTGCATGCGATCTGTTAGGCTTACACGCGATCGATTAGGTTTGCATGCGGTTGTTATCTCTAGTTCATAATGCGTGCGTCAAGATATATTTAAAGGAGTCATTAGTAAGTGTGCTAAGTGGGAAGAGAGGCCAAGTGTATTTGGTGTGTCCAGGAAAAAAATAAGAGCAGAGCCAGAGTGGGCGCTGGTGTGCAGCGCCACAAAATTCTCCTGTGTGTGCGTGTTCTCTCAAATAACCAAAATATCTTGCGTACGTTTGAGAGAGTGGGTGTGATTGAGAGGAGCTGATCCAACATATACTTCCATCTAGTTCAATTCTTTGTAACTTTGGAATTTCACGCATCAATCCCACGTCATGTGTTCATGAGAAGCTAATTTATTGTTGGAAATAGTCGTTGGCCTTACTAATAGTGGGTTTGGTCCATGAATGACAAAAAAATGCATCCAGGTGAAAGCTTGAACATAAGCTATTTGAGCCCGTACCTGAAGGCATTGGGTTCCAATTACAGTAACGGTGCAAATTTCGCCATTGCTGGATCAACGACATTACCACGAGACGTTTCTTTTGCGCTGCACATACAGGTGCAGCAATTCTTATACTTCAGAGACAGATCCTTGGAACTCATCAATGAAGGTTTGTTTATTGTCCTCTTCCCCTCGAATCTAAATGGAACAAATTGCACAAAACTTTATTGTATTTCAGAGTTCAAATATTGTGCACATCATGTTCGCACAATTTCACAATGTCTTGGTAACTATACAGTTTACTGTACGCAGGTCTGGAAGGTCCAATTGACGCAGAAGGGTTCCGAAATGCTCTATATACCATAGATATAGGACAGAATGATGTTAACGCTCTTCTGTCCTACTTGCCTTATGACCAAGTACTCGCAAAATTCCCGCCGATACTCGCTGAGATTAAGGATGCTGTTCAGGTAAACTTTTGCCTTTTTGTGATTGAGTTCCTGCACCCTTTTTAACTTGCAAGCTAAGGCAGACCACCGCAACTTTGTACCTTCTGTCGAAAATGCAGACTCTGTATGGCAATGGGAGCCGGAACTTTTGGATACACGGAACGGGGGCTCTTGGCTGCCTGCCTCAGAAGCTCTCCATTCCGCGAAAAAACGACACTGATCTTGATCAGAATGGCTGCCTCAAGACCTACAACAGAGCTGCAATGGCATTCAACGCAGCGCTGGACAGCCTCTGCGATCAGCTAAATGCGCAGATGAAAGACGCGACTATCGTTTACACCGATCTGTTCCCTATCAAGTATGACCTTGTGGCCAACCACACCAAATATGGTGAGCAAATGAAACACAGCAAGTCTCTGATAATACGTTGTCAGGTCATTGGGGGCCTTGTTCAGTTTCTTACCACTGCTGTTCTTCAGGTTTCGACAAGCCGCTGATGACGTGCTGCGGGTACGGAGGGCCGCCTTACAACTATGATCTGAACAGGAGCTGCCAGTCTAAGGCTGCAATGGTCTGCGACGATGGCTCCAAGTTTGTCAGCTGGGACGGCGTGCACCTCACCGAGGCCGCCAACGCCATCGTGGCTGCAGGCATATTGAGCTCTGAATACTCCAGACCCAAGCTCAAGTTTGATCAGTTCTGCAAAGCCTGATGGTTGGCACTTGTTTGATACTGTACCTTTTAGTCCGGGAAAATAGGGGAGAGGGAGAGATGGCATTTCAGGGTCTAAAATGGATCAGCATGTGAGATGACATTTATGTAGATGAATGTGATTAAGTTGATGCAATATGATTTGTTCTCCCATTGATGGTTTGTCAGCTAGAAGGCCTGCCTTGTGCTCTTTATCAGGAAGAAGACTGGAGATGACATATTTTTTTGGACGGACAATGTCAAACGGTGACGATTCGTAACATTTTTACGTCAATTTCGTTGGTAACAGATACACAGACATGCAAGAAACTAGCCCAAATTTTTACGTCACACTTGTTGAGAAGTACAATTAGGGATTAAATCCAGGCGATCTGATACATCTTTGGTACTAGAACTCCGTTAATTCCTTAAGCCCTTAATTAGTTTCGGTACTTACCTACCGTACTCACGTACTTGGTTTGATCAAGTCGGTAAACGCAAAGTAATCAAATTAATTTAAAGTGGCGTAGGGCACTTTGCGTGCCCTTGACTTCACGAGTGGTAAGAACTCACGTCTCTAAATCTGCCATTTAGTATTCCTGAACTGATTTGACAAACCATTTCGTTAGTTAGTTTGTTTTTCTCCATGCGATAGGACAGGTAGTACCATTCGTGAAGTCAATTTGTTGTAACAATTGTTAAACTGTGCACTTCATGCATTAGCCGTATATTTGATACCAATTTGTTGGAATAGTCTCGTATCGATTGTGGGATGAGATAAATCATAATTTATAAGGTGATAGTGTACCCAACTATCAGGTTAGTCTTTTGGGTGGGGTGGGGTGGGGTGACTCAAAATCCCTTGGTTGTTACTTTGTAGCTGGGCTTGTCTGTATAGCGACCCAATGACCTAGCTAGGTCTGGGGTGCTGGTTTTGTGGTCCGATAGCGCTACGTAACAATTGATATCAAAGCTCTAGGTATCCCGGATACATTTCAGGCCTAGCGGTTACTGGGGAGCACACCCGATGTGTGTGAGAGAGATTTGTTAGGATAGTCCCATATCGGTTGTTAGGGGTGGAAAAAAGCTTGAAACTCGCGAGCCAACTCGGCTCGAACTCGGTTCCTTAACGAGCTGAGCCGAGCCGGCAATTTAGCTCGTTTTCTTAACGAGCCGAGCCGAGCTGGCTCGCGAGTTGCCCGTTAACTCGTTTAGCTCTTTCACTCACCAGACGTCCAGAGTTCCAGGCCATCTCGGTTGACCACCAGGCAACCCACTGACCAATTCCTAGCCCAATCCACTGGCCACTGGGCTCAGCGCAACCCTAACTCCCTAAGTCCATCATCCCTAATACTCGGTAGCTTGGGGCTCGTGCGCTTGGCCTTCCAGTTCCTTCCCTGTTTCACCCGCCCCCGCAGACCACCGCCCGCTCGTCCTGTTAGTGACTTCAGAATGAATGGTAGCTTTGCCTGTAATACAGAGTGGCATATGTTTAATGGCTTCAGAATGAATCAAGCATTATGTTAGAGACTTCAGAATGAATCAGGCATTTTCACATGCTATAAGCGGGTTAATTGCATAAAAGAGATGGTGCATGGTGATGGTAGCATGATCGTTGATTAACAGAGATGTACTGCATGGATTTTTACTGATAACGAGTCTAACAAGTCGAGTTCGAGTTTTTTAACGAGCCGAGCCGAGCCGAGCCTGGTATCTTGCTCGTTAGCTTAACGAGCCGAGCCGAGCTCGTTTTCTTAACGAGTCTTAACGAGCCGAGCCAGCTCGTTATCCACCCCTATCGGTTGTTAGATGAGACAGTGCATGATTTATAAGGACAAGAGTGTACCAACCTTTCGTGCTAATCTTTTGAGGGAAGATGACTCAAGACCCTTTGGTTGTTGCTCTGTAGTTGGGCTTGCGGGTATAGCAGCCCAACGAACTGAGGTCAAAAAGCTGGTTTAGCAGTCCGATGACGCTAGTACGCAGTAAGTAGGGATGGTAATCGGGCGCGGTAGGCACGGGTAGTACTCGCCCATACCCATGCTCGTCACCCCATTTTTCACCCACAAGCGTACCTGCGAAGGACGAGGGGTAGAGAACCTCGCACATACCCATCGCCCAAGGGTACCTGTCGCCCGCGGGATTGCCCGTGTACCGGCCACACGCGCCACATTGCTTACTTTCTGTTTTTACTGCACTACTATTTTCCTTAATCTTTCACTTCTACACAAGAGGCTACCAACAACAACGAAGCATCGAAAACAACCAACTAAGATTTACATCCAAAATTTCTCAAAAAAAGAAATAATTAAATCCATAATTCATCCCAAGAACATATGATGAGGGTGTATTGAGAAGAGAACAATACCTTGGCCTTAGTGAAGGCGTCGCTCTCCTTCTGGGAATCATGGGGCTCATTGATGTGAGACCGGAAGATGGCTGCAACGGCGTCCAGTGAAGAGCCTGCACGGCTCACCTTGGCCCAAGAGGAGGGCACATCCACTCGCCGTCGTGGTCCATCACTCAACTCGTTGGATCAAAGTCCTGCTCCTACTAGATCATCCTGGTGTGCGCCCTCCCATGCCTGTGACAACCGGTAGTGAACTGTGTTGACTGTTGAGCAGGGCAATGCGCCACTGCACCACCACGTGTGCTGATGGAGGCCGTCAGGGGTTGCGGTGCCGAGGTGAGCTCCTCGAGGTCGTTGGGTGTTGCAGCAACACCAGTGTGGGAGCCAGAGGGGACAGAGGATGTGTCGCGCACCTTACGGTTAGAGAGCCATGACGGGGCGACAGGGGAGGTCGGGAGGCTGATGACACTGCCATCCTTCTTCCACATTACCGGATTTGAGAGTAGGGGTGGAGGAGCAAGATTTGGGAGTAGCGGTGGCGGACGGGTCTGAGGCTGGGCGGGCGGACTTGGGCGGGGGCGAACGGGAGTTGAGGATGGGTAGGGGGACGGGTGGCGGCGAGCGAAGGGTCGGGGCGGATAGAGCGGTGGTGGGCGAGGCGAGGCGAGCGAGGGTGGGTGAGGAGGTGACCCAACTCGTGGACGAGGAAGATGGTGGCAAGGACAGACGCAGCAGAGGCGATGGCTCGACGCTAGCGAGGAGGTCAGAGGGTTGGGGGCGGCGACGAAGAAGGCGAATGGGGACAGTGAGGTGGAGGTGGGAGTGGAAGGGGGGACGGGAATGGAGGATGCTGTCAGCAATGAGAGAGCACAGTGGATGGGGATTGGGGAAGGAATTGTGCGGGTCAAGTAGAGGGGATCGAGTGGACGAGAGAGCAGGGTGGAGGGGATCGATGGCAGAGTGGCTGGTGCGGGTAATCAGGCGAAGCGGGCATGGGTGGAGCTAGAGATGACAATTGTGCCTGATTACTCACGTACCCGCAGGCGAATACCCTAATAGAGGCGGGTATGGGCGGCTTTCTTTGCCCACAAGTATGAAAACGGACATAATTCCTTGCCCATCGGCTAAACGGGCCTGGGCATGGGTAAGCTCCACCTGTACCTGCTTCACCCGATTACCCGTAATCTACCCGCATGTGTAAGGAACTATGTCAGTTTGTATTTTTATTTTATTTGTTGAGCTTGATTAGTTATCTCGTCGAACATGATATGTGAATTGTGATGAGCTTTATTAGCTGTTGAATGCGTGATGCACTATTGATATGTGAATTATGATGAACTTGATGTATGCATTGCTCACAGGTAACGAGCATGTCCGCGAATGATGGGTACCCACGGGCGACGATGCATTATTCACGGGTAAACAGGCATGCCCGCGGGCGACGGGCATGGGCGAGGTTTTTCGCCCGTCATCCTTCGCGGGTATGCCCGTGGGGGGAATTCGGAGTCACGGGTATAGGTATGGGCGAGCACTACCTGTACCCGCCGCGCCCGATTGCCATCCCTAGGTGGAGCTCACCTATCTCCGCGCCTGTTTGCCCGATAAGCAAATAATTATGCCCGTTCCTATACTTGTGGGCAAAGAAAGAGGCACATACTGATCTCTATTAGAGTATCCGCGCACGGACACGTAGACAATTACTATCCCAACAGCAAGCATATACGTAGACAAGTGCGAGACTGCCCAACCCAACAGCAAGCATATACGTAGACAAGTGCGAGACTGCCCAACCCAACAACATGGACAGATCGATCGTATCTCCGAAGCCAGTTTGTCCCGGAGCGGCGTGCAGCCCAGCTTGTGGCGGCCCATCGTTATCGCGACGCACTAGCAGACTAGCAGCACAGCTATATGACCGACCGACCGACTATATCGCGACGCCCACATAAAAAGCAGAAACGGACGTCCAGCTAGCTCTTTGTCAGCCTCATGGTTCCATACATATGTATACGTCTTCATCTACGTGTCCATGGAACAAACACTGGCCCTGCAACAACGCATCTGACATGTCCCCGTTGCATGCAGTAGTGTCATTTTCTTTCTTTTTTTACTGCGAGATGGACTAATCCTAGCTAGCTCGGTTGGGTGGGGGCGTAGCGTAGGTAGATGTATAATCTCACGCTATCCTGCACATCGATCGGCACTTGTGCACATCTCATCGTGTGCAAAAGCTAGCGAGTGACGTCTCAGCTCGATCGAGAAATGGCGGCTAGCGCTGGCGGTGTTGCCGCCGCGGTGGTTGCCATCGCGGCTATTCTGGCATCGGCGGCGGGCGAGGGGGAGCAGCCGTCGTCGTCGTCGTCGTCGTCGTGCGCGCGCCGTCCGGTGGTGTTCGCGTTCGGGGACTCGAACACGGACACGGGCGGCATCGCGGCGGGGATGGGCAACTACTTCCCGCTCCCCGACGGCCGCGCCTTCTTCCACCGCGCCACCGGCCGCCTCTGCGACGGCCGCCTCGTCATCGACTACCTCTGTGAGTGCATGCATATATCATGAAACGATATGATCATTGAAGCATGCTAAGCCGTGAAAATTTGAGAGAGGGGTTGGCATGGCACCATCGCGCGCTGGACACGCTTCCGCGAGCTTGAGATCGCTGAGTTTGCATGCCGAAAATTCCTTTCTTCTCTGTTTCCTCGGAACACGAGCATCCATGTTAGCACGTACGGAACAGATGGATCGCTCCCTAGGGGCGGAGCTGCCCCTCGGCCCTCGGGGCAATAGCTGAGGTCTAGAATTAAAGTGCTACTAGCTTTCGCGCTGCATATAGACTTGTGCCATGCAGCGCTGCCCGGTTGCCGCCACACCTCATGCCTGCTCGAGTCGTCCAACATGCCCAAGCCTACGCTCGCACGCCGGCCGTGACGCTAGTCGCTAGAGTTAGCTATGACGAGGATTGGGGAGTTGGTTACGGATTGGATTGAGACTCGATGCCTGAGTGAGATATGTGAGTTTGCTGAACTTGACCAGTTAGCCCAGGACAGTAACGGTCTGCACTGGACTTGACGTAGTTCATACAAAAGAATTTTAGTCCAAATTATTTCCTTAGTGCGTCTTCTGAATGACAAAAGCGCGCACGATCGATCGCAAGAAAATGACAAGTGCGCAACGGCGAGTTCCCACCAAGGGTAACCTCGTATGATTTGGTGAGGGAGTGCCTTTCGCTTTCTAATTTTGTATGTGCTGGAAGCCATCTTCTGTCTTCAAGTTGATGCTCAAACCATGCCCAACCTCTGTCCATTTAACAAAAAAAAAATTCAAAATTCAAAATCGAATTTTTTTTGTCCAGCCACCGAGCCGGGCTTACCCCCACAAATATTGTGTAATTATGTAGAAAAAGCAGTAGTATTTAAGGTAACTTAGTAATTAGTCTTAAAAATGGTTATATCTATATTGTATAATTCTTATATCATGTAATGTTGACCCCTTTGTGATTTTGAGCACAAGCTCCGCCACTAGGGACCATAATCTAATAGAGAAGGATGCATCAACGAAAACACAATAAGAGAGAGCCATTTATCGCACCTACTACACAATAATACAAGAATATATTTGGAGGATAAGGAACAAAAGCACCCGGGATTTGTAAGGCTGGATAGAAACCAAAGCATAGCAAGAATATGTAAAAACTGTTGAGGAACCATCGCTGGCGAGTTCAATCCGAACAATCACCTCGTAAACAAGTGTAGAATGACACAGAATAATACAAAAATAAATAGTAGATTGAACACAGAGATATGTGGAGGACTTCTTTTTTATATTTATTTCTTTTTTCAAAAGCACGTACAATGGTTGGAGGTCCCCTTTCATATATAGTCACCAAAGATGAGTAGCTCATTATGGGCCGGGCACGCAAGGTGCAGGCCTGTGTTTTTAACACCCCCCTTGATCACTCATCTGACATATTCATGTCTCATTAAAACTCCATAAACCCATTAATAAAAATTTAGAGAAAGAGTACATGAAGCACGTTCTACTCTGGTGCACGAATTGCCTCATTAAAAACCTTATGCGAGAAACTTCAGGAAAACTCGCAAGGGAACAAGAGTACAATCCACTTAATTTTATTTAATCTCTAGGATTTATTCTTTGGGTACTCAATCTTCGTGATCAAATTTTAATAATGAGTTTGTGAAGATTCCCCCTGAACTCTGCACATCTCTAAGTCTCATCATTCCAATTGCACGTATACACCTTTCAAAGCTAGATATTAGAAGTGACTTAGTGAATAAATCTGTAAGATTTTCACATAACTTAGTATGAAGTACTTTAATTTCGTCCATCTTTTGCAATTCATGAGTATAGAAGAACTTGAGGTTGATATGCTTTGTGAGTTGACTCTTCATATAATCCATCTGCACTTGTGCAACGCAAATTTCATTATCTTCAAAGATAATAGTGGGGGTTTGCGCAGTATTCAATCCACACGACTGCTGGATGTAGTGAATCATTCGCCGCAGCTAAGAACATTCTCGTGAGGTCTCGTACAGTGCTATGATTTCTGAGTGGTTCATCGAAGTTGATACAAGACTTTGCTTAGACGATTTCTATGAAATTGTAGTTCCACCACATAGGAATACATACACTGTTTGCGACTTGGTTGTATGCGGGTCCGACAGGTATCTGGCATCTGCATAGCCATTCATAGTTAGGTCTTAGTTCCTTCTGTAGAATAAATCAAGATCTTTTCTTCTTTGGAGGTATCAAAAGATGTACTTTATTCCCTATCAATGCCTTTTGGTAGGTTCTGAACTATACCTTGCTAATAGGTTCACGGCAAATGCAATATCCGGTCTAGTAAAGTTTGCTAAATACATGAGTGCTCTTACTGCACTCAAGTACGGAAATTCTGGTCCCAGAATTCCCCCCTCTTCTCTAGGTCTGTACAGATTCTTATCTTGCTACAAGGATCTTCCGACAATTGGCACTTTCGAAGGGTATGCTTTTTCAAAGCCGAACCTTTCTTAGGCTCCAACACACACACACACACACACACACACACACACACACGTAAAGTGGGGACGTGCAGTCTATTTCGGGACGCTGTCTGTAGGGGTGGGCATTTGGTTTATTCAGCTAGGTAGGTTTGGTTTACGCGGTAAAAAATATTTTGGTTTTGAGAAGTGGCCACCAAATTAACCAAACTGAAAATCGCAAACCAAATGTAATTAACCAAAATATTTCGGTTAGGTTAATTCGCGATTAGGTTTACCAATTGTAGAAGCTACATGGTGAGATTATAGATGCCGTCGGCGAGAGTGGGAGGAGGTCTGCACACACCACACCTTGCACATGCAGTGGGGCGCGCGAGGCTGCGGCGGGGAGGTGGCGAAGGAGGGTGGTGGGCGGGGCGACAATATCCGAGTGGTTAGGAGGCGGTCGATGGTGGCGGGAAGCGAGGAGCACAGGAGCCAAAGGATCGATCTGCCTCCTTCTGTTGTGGCCATCAATTTTCTGTATCTGGTCTTGTCTATCTTGTTACCTTAAGTATGCCTGTACATGTTCGTACGTGCTTGACCGAACCGCCAAATTAACAGGTGAGAGCCTGAACATGAGCTACCTGAGCCCCTACCTGGAGGCGCTGGGCTCCGACTTCAGCAACGGCGCCAACTTCGCCATCTCCGGCTCGGCCACCATGCCGAGGGACAGGCCCTTCGCGCTGCACGTCCAGGTGCAGCAGTTCCTCCACTTCAAGCAACGCTCGCTCGAGCTCGTCAGCCGAGGTACGAACGCACGCACTCACGGCTCTCAAGCCTTCTTCGCTCACTGCACCGCGACGCAAATTGCATCCAAAGAAACAGGCGGGGGAGACAAAGCAGTGGTCAAGGAGAACCGGTACATGAGACCGGATGTTGACAGCCTGAATAACAGCAGCGGCGGCAGGCTGAGGAGCGTTGATGGAGAGGTCGCTGGAAGAGCTGGGGGAGTGGCTCGGCGAGGCCATGGCGAAAGAAGAGAAAGAATGTGGAAGCGGAAGATTAGGATCGGGAGGTAACTGATACCATGTAAAGCTGGAATGGATCAACCGTGAATCTGATTGATCTCAAGTATACAATTTATACATGTACAAGAGAACGTTAGTGCAACTAACTATCCTAGAATCCAGCGTAGCATGGCGAGCATTGCGGCATATTGCGGCATGCAGAGACTAGTTCGCTAACAGTCAGGGCAGTGCATGCTGCGTTCGAAATTCAGACAAGGGTTCCTTCTGATCATCACTAATGATCTGTTCTCGTTGGCGACTCCGGTGCAGGTGGGGACGTTCCGGTCGACGCAGAAGGTTTCCGGAACGCGTTGTACCTGATCGACATTGGGCAGAACGATCTGCTTGGTGCGTTTTCTAGCGGGGTGCCCCACGATGACGTGATCCATCAGAGCATTCCGGCCATACTCTCAGAGATAAAGGATGCTATTCTGGTACAGCAAAATTCTGCGGTCTTGCTGTAGCTCACGTCTGATTTTTCAAGTTTGTCTTGTTGAGCTCTAGTAATAGTAGAAATTAGATCAAGTGCTCAGCTTGGTTGCGTGCATTGTGCTAATTCTGACTCAGCTGCCCCAAATCCACAAGGCTAAACTGCCGTCTACATATGCAGACCTTGTACTACAATGGAGCTAAGAACTTTTGGGTCCACGGCACCGGCCCCCTGGGCTGCCTGCCTCAGAAGCTCGCCGAGCCGAGGACCGACGACAGCGACCTCGACTACAACGGTTGCCTCAAAACCCTCAACGGCGCCTCCTACGAGTTCAACAACCAGCTCTGCTCCATCTGCGACCAACTGAGCTCGCAGCTGAAAGGCGCCACGATCGTCTACACCGACGTTCTGTCTATCAAGTACGAGCTGATCGCCAACCACACCATCTACGGTGAGTTGAGTTTCAGGTTTCGGCCACTTCAGTGACCTCCTGATGAAGATGCTTTCGTAAACAAAGTTAATTTGTCACATCGTTTTCGTTTTCTGGCGGCGTTGTTTCAGGGTTCGAGGAAACGCTGATGGCGTGCTGTGGCCACGGAGGGCCGCCTTACAACTACGACTTCAAGGTGAGCTGCCTCGGCCCCGGCTACCGGGCGTGCGAGGACGGCTCCAAGTTCGTCAGCTGGGACGGCGTGCACTACACCGACGCCGCCAACGCCGTCATCGCAGCCAAGATCCTCTCCACCGACTTCTCCAGGCCCAAGCTGCCCTTTGGCTACTTCTGCAAGATATGATCGATGCTATGTGTGCAGTAGAGCACAAGGAGCGGTAAATTTAGCAATTTGAGTTGAGAGGACTCCATATGTGTGCATGCATGCCACGGTGTGTTACGTTGTTGCAATTGGCATCCATAGGCTGTACGTCTATGTACATCTGGCTTCCAATGAATGGATGAATTTGCCAAGAAATAATGTAACATCCTAATTTTCTAAGTTTCACAACCTTTTGAGTAGTTTAGTCCTTTGGACAAATTCATCAAATTTTATTTGAATTTCATCAAGCTTAAATGGACTTTTAAATGTCAAAACCATTTAATGTGACTAACCTGAACATCAATTAATTCCAAAACTATTTTATTTGAGTTATCTGTGCTTGGGACTATTTTCCAGATTTTTCTGGAATTTTTCCGAATTCATTTGCTATTTTTTTTAAAAAAAAATTGTCATTTGGATTTACTAGTATTTCTAAAATGCAAAACCTAATTAAAATATAAGAAATTCCATTGGACCGAAACTTGTTCCTTAGCCCAATCCTATTCCACTTCTCGGCCCAATCCCACGAGGCTCGCTTCCTCTCTCTCCCTGCTCGCCTGCACGCCTTGTCCCACCTGTCAGCCTCTCACGCGTCGTGTGTGACACAGTTTCACCCGAGCCACAACCATTGACGAGTGGACCCACCCGATTATTGTTTATCTTCTCCGAATCGGTTGCGAACTGAACTCCTCCGCCATGTGGGTCTTCCTCGATGTGCGCGCTTCGGACTCTTCCGGCAGCCCGCGTATAAAAGGGGAGGTAGCCCTCGGCTTCCACACCCGAAATCGCGTAATTGCCGCTCAGGAGCTAAACCCTAGCCGCCGAAAATCGCCGAACAAGCAAGCCGTCGCTGCAAGCTTCGACGAGCTTTTCCTTTGCCGTCAGTGAACCTCGACCTTCGCCACCACCTCCGTTGAGTTTGCAAGGCCAAGATCTACCTCTTCGTCACCTTCACGTCGCTGAAGTGTCACCGGAGCCCAGATCCCGTCGAGCCCGAACCCTAGTCGCCGCTTCAACCTCGCCGTCGGCCAACTCCGTCAACTCTGCCTTCGTGAGTACACCAGCGAGTTCGTCGTGACCTCAGCTACTCGTTGTGCACCTCCGTGTCCACCGCCGAGGTCGTAATTGATGAGGACATCCCTCCTTCGGATACACGTACTACACAAGACCTTCCAGATTTGGGTGTTGGACTACAAGGTCCTATGACAAGAGCTAGAGCACGTGACTTAAGCTATCAGGTAAAATCGTTTCTAGGGCTGAGTGTATTATTTGAGAACTCTATGATCTTTGCCTAATGGAGATGATTTACTTGTACTCGAAATCTAGGATTACGACCACTTCAAGAAGGCCTACGACCAGTTCAAGAAGGTCTCGACCACTTCAAGAAGGTCTACGACCGTTCAAGAAGGTCCACGACCGATTCGCAAGGCCTCGACCACTTCAAGAAGGCCTACGACCGGATGACTCATTGGGAGCACTCTACGACCGAGAGGCGAGCACGGTACTCGTTGGACACAATCTATGACCAAAGATAGCATGGACTTCTCAAGACCACCCTAGGACCGATCCTCGACTAGATCTTCGACCGAAATACGCGACACAAGGTCTTTGCGTCACCGTTTTGGAAACTAATAAGACTTTATAAGCGTGGCGAGATCGAGTCCGGGTTGTGTACGCCTCATCTCACGGCCGCACAACCCTAGGTCGACCTCCTCCGTCCCCTATATATATCTGATGAGCAGCCGTAGTTTAGGCGGGTTTTCTTAGATTATTACGCCAATTGCGGTTCGCGATTATCGGTTTGAGGAACCCCACTTGTAAACTTCATCCATATCCGCAATACAATTGATTGCATCTACCTTGTTCTTGTGAGTTTCTTGATTGCTTGCGGGAACATTAACCTTCGTGGTGCGGTCGATCGCGTGCAAGCGTGGTCGATAACGACAGCGTGTGGGTGTAGCGAATTGCGGTGACGATCCGTTGGTCGGAAGTCTCAAAGCGTCAACGTCCTCACGGCGAACCAAATCGAACCTATCGGAAGATCGGGCGCGTGACTCATCAAGTGGTATCGAGCTAAGGTTGCCCGTTAGGTAATTTCGTTTATCCCTTTTTTGTGAGTTTTGTTCCATCACCTAGAGTCCGAGAAAATTGCCCTACAAAAAATTTAGATCGTAATTATTCCATTGTCCAAACCACTTTGTGCCTTCGCAATTGTGTTTTCGGTTTAGCGTTGTTGAATTGAGTCCATCGTCGGTGTCTTTGTTCTTTGGTCTAGTCGTCGTAATCTAGTTTCTAGCATCGAGTCTTTCTTTGTGTCGATCATCTAGACACCCCCATACGACCACAACACCACCCCCATCGACCACCTACTCGGATTCGACTTCTCCACTGGTCGGAAGCGAGCGCTGGTCGGATTCGACCAACCACTCGTGTCCGACAACCCTATTTATTATCTTGTTGCTCTCGGACACCCCACCACCGGTCGAAAACAATCGATGGGTCGAATTTTCCCATAGCTAAAGTTGAGAGAGAGAGAGAGTATCTTTTAATTACCTTTGTACCCTGCTCTCGGAAAAAGTTTGTGACCCATATATATCCATAGACCCAGAAAAGGGTTTTGAAGAGTTTTGGGTCAAGGTCACATTCGCAAAAAAAAGGGGGGGAAACCCTAGGTTGGGTTTTTGCAGTCCAAAAAAAAGAAAAGAAAGAAAGCAAAGAGTGCAAAAAAAAGAAGAAGAAGAAAAGAAGGAATTGCTTTGTGATTTTGGATCCGATTGTGTTTGTATCTACCCTATCCTTCCGTTTGCTTGAGCTAGTTCTAGGAGCAGCGTTTGGGCGACAAGCGTGGCGAGTCTTGTGTACTTTTATTCAGCTTTGCTAATCTGATTTCATTATTGCTATTCCTTGCTACTAAACATTGCCTATCCGAGCTCCACATACTTTCGGCCCTCAGATTGGATCCTCGCATTCGCCTCCGCCGTGATCGTACATCCCACCTTCGCCGATCAGACCACCTGCTGCAATTTGGTAAGAAACTCATAAGAGCTTGGTAAGGCGGCTTGAGTGTGTGATTCCACCCTCCGACCACCTAATAGTGATAGGGATAATACCTTTGTGTTGTCTTTTATCTCCTACTAACCATGTCAGGTGAAGGATTGGATGCGCAAGAGTGTATTTTAAGGGAAGAGCTCATGACGCTATTGGATGAATAACGCACTACCGTTAATGAGGACATCGACAAGAAGCTTCAAGCTACCACGATCACATTACAACGTTCAATCAACGATAGTATTGCGGCGCTCACTACACGCCTCGAAAGAATGGTGAATCGACCACCAAACGTTGGTCGTGTGGAACCTCATGGTGCAACCAATGACCATGAATTTGATAATGATACTGAGATGCACGACCACGACGCCTTTGATGCACGACAACGGAACCGGCCGAACTTCAACCGTCAAGGTATGAGAGGTAACAATTTTCAGCAACATAATGCCCATGATGATCCATATGCTAAAGTCAAATTCACTATACCATCTTTTGCGGGTGCTTATGATGCAGAAATATATCTAGATTGGGAGATGACGGTAGAACAAAAATTGAATGCTCACTTAGTTCCTGAAGTGCATAGAGTTAGGCAAGCCACAAGTGAATTTAAAAACTTTGCCATCATTTGGTGGAATAGGGTGTGCACCGAAGGATTAGCGCCTACTACGTGGGATGGTTTAAAGGTTGCTATGCGTAATGATTTGTCCCACCTTCTTTTAAGCGTGATTTGCGTAATAAATTGCAGCGCTTAAATCAAGGTAATAGATCAGTAGAAGAATATTATCGGGAGCTACAAATTAGCATGTTGCGTTGTGATATTATTGAGGATGAAGAAGCTGCAATATGCGTTTTTATAGAGGATTAAGGCGTGAAATTCAAGACATAGTGGATTACAAAGAATACGATAGTGTCCCTAGATTATTCCAACTTGCATGTTTGGCGAAAAGAATTGCGAGGGGACGACAACAGAGGCCAAGGAACAATTTTGGGAGCATGTCTACACCACGACCAGTCTTGGGGCAAGCCAAAACACTCCCACTTTCACTACGACGGTCTGCTGCCCCTCCTCGAGTAGGGTGAGTTCAGCGAAGACTCGACCACATCACGAGCACCGAGGTAAGCAAACCTACTAGTGTACAGCTCCGACCAATAGTTCTTCCTCGGTTGCTTCCTTTGATCGTACCACCGGATTATTTGCTACCGTTGCAAGGGAATGGGACATGTCATGAAGGATGCCCAAGTCAGCGAGCATACCTTGCCACTCTGACGGTGGATATGTAAGTACTAGTGATATTGAGGATGAATATGTACTTGCGGCTAACATTGCAGTGGAGGAGACGAGGCGGATAGTGATCTTGATGGTGTAGAGGAACAAGTAGTGCTTTGTTGACACCGAGTATCATATGAGCCTTGTTGCGCAGTCTTTGGCGCACAAGTGGAGAGGCGGAGCAAAATCAGCGGCATAACTTGTTTCAAACCAGATTTCTTGTGAAGGACGAGCCTGCGAGTCATCGTTGATGGAGGAAGGCGCAACAACCTTGCAAGCTCAGAGATGGTCGAGAAGCTTGGCTTGACCACACAACCCCACCCACGTCCCTACTACATCCAATGGTTCAATTCGTGTGGTAAGTTAAAGGTAAACAAAGTTGTGAACGTGCAATTTTTAGCTGGTAATTACAAAGATAGTTCTGACTTTGATATAGTACCGATGCAAGCCTGCTCTTTATTGCTCGGTAGGCCTTGGATATATGACAATGATGTTTTGCACCATGGTAGAGCTAATACCTACTCGTTCTTACACAAGGGCAAGAAGATTAAGTTATTGCCTTTGACACCAGCTGAGATTTTGAATGATGAAGAAGAGCGCGCTAAAAATGAAAGAAACACCGATAAGCATGATTCTAAAAATCAGCAAGTAGCAAAACGTGTATTCCCACCTAAAAGGGAGAAAGTGGCGTCTAGTCCTAAGTCTGAGGGGATTAAATTGAAGGGATGTGTTATGATTGCCACTAAATCTGAACTTGCTGAAATTTATGATAATGAGTTGCCATGCTATGCTTTGATATGCAAAAATACCTTATACTCGCTTGAGGATATAGCTAGCTCTTTGCCTCCTGCTGTTGCTAACCTTTTGCATGAGTATGTGGATGTATTCAGTGAGGTACCCGGGATTACCACCTATTCGAGGATTGAGCATCAAATTGATTTGATCCAGGCGACTTTGCCAAACCGTCTTGCATATAGGACCAATCCGGAGGAGACTAAGGAAATTCAATGACAAGTCCAAGATCTTACGGACCGTGGAGTGCGTAAGAGAAAGCCTTAGTCCTTGTCTTTGTTCTAGTTCTTTTGGTTCCTAAGAAAGGCGGTAGTTGGCGTATGTGTGTTGATTGCGAGCCATTAATAACATTACTATAAGGTATCGTCATCCTATCCTAAGGCTAGACGACATGCTAGATGAATTGAGTGGTTACATTATTTTCACGAAGATTGACTTGCGGAGTGGTTACCACCAGATTAGAATGAAATTAGGAGATGAATGGAAAGCGCTTTTAAAACTAAGTTCGGATTATATGAGTGGTTAGTGATGCCTTCGGTCTAACTAATGCACCTAGTACTTTTATGCGTTTGATGAGCGAGGTTTCGTCCTTTCATTGGAAAATTTGTGGTGGTTTACTTTGATGATATCTTGATTTATAGCAAGTCACATGAACTACATTTGAATCATATCGTCTTTTTTTTAATGCTTTGAGAGACACACGTTTGTTTGGTAACCTCGAGAAGTGCACCTTTTGCACCGATCGAGTTGCGTTTCTTGGATATGTTGTGACACCACAAGGAATTGAGGTGGATGAGACAAAGATAGTAGCCATCCAAAGCTGGCCGACGCCGACCACTGTGTCACAGGTGCGGAGCTTCCACGGCCTTGCTGGATTCTATCGGCGTTTTGTGCGGGATTTCAGCACCATTGCCGCACCATTGAATGAATTGACAAAGAAAGGAGTGCCTTTCCAATGGGGACCTGCGCAAGAGAGGGCATTCAACTTGTTGAAAGAAAAGCTCACCCAAGCACCCCTACTCCAACTCCCTGATTTTGGTAAGACTTTTGAGATTGAATGTGACGCTAGCGGGATTGGAATAGGTGGTGTATTGATTCAAGAAGGTAAACCGGTTGCATATTTTAGCGAGAAACTAAATGGGCCTAGTTTGAATTACTCCACCTATGACAAAGAATTGTATGCTTTAGTTCGAGTGCTTCAAACTTGGCAACATTATTTATGGCCCAAAGAATTTGTTATACATTCTGATCATGAATCGCTAAAACATATTAGAAGTCAAGCTAAACTGAATAAACGACATGCTAATTGGGTAGAATTTATTGAGTCGTTTCCATATGTCATAAAGCATAAGAAAGGTAAGGATAATGTGATTCTTGATCGCTCTCTAGGCGTTATACCATGTTATCTCAACTTGACCATAAGATTTTTGGTTTGGAGGCCATTAAGAGTTTATATGTCACCGATTTGGACTTTAAGGAAGTGCTTGAACATTGTAAAGAAGGGAAGATATGGAATAACTATGTCTGAATGATGGTTTGATCTATCGTGCTAACAAGCTATGCATTCCAAATAGCTCTGTTCGTCTTTTGTTGTTCTGGGAGGCACATGGAGGAGGTTTGATGGCGCATTTTGGAGCAAAAAGATGTAAGATGTCTTGACCACCCACTTCTTTTGGCCAAAGATGAGGCGTGATCTCGGCGCTACGTGGCTCATTGCACTACATGCAACAAAGCTAAGTCCGTCTCAATCCACATGGACTTTATATGCCTCTTCCTATTCCTAGTGCCCCTTGGGAGGATATTTCTATGGATTTTGTTTTAGGATTGCCTAGGACAAAGAGGGGAGAGATAGTATATTTGTCGTAGTGGATCGATTTTCTAAAATGGCACATTTTATATCTTGTCACAAGAGCGATGATGCTACAAACATAGCTGATTTGTTTTTCAGAAATCGTTAGCTTACATGGAGTGCCCAATACTATTGTCTCGGATCGCGATGCAAAGTTTTGAGCCACTTTTGGAGATCGCTTTGGAATAAATTGGGGACAAAGTGCTGTTTTCTACTACGTGTCATCCCCAAGCCGATGGACAAACGGAGGTTGTCAACCGCACATTATCCACCATGTTGCGGGCTGTTTTAAAGAAGAACTTGAAGATGTGGGAAGAGTGTTTACCGCATATTGAGTTTGCTTACAATAGGTCAGTACACTCCACCACCAAGGTAAGTCCGTTTCAGGTAGTGTATGGTTTTAACCCCCGTGCTCCTATTGATTTACTACCTTTACCAACCTCTGAAAAAATAAATCTAGATGCTAAGAAGCGTCTTTGCATTTATTCTCAAGTTGCATGAGACCACTAAAGAGAATATAGGCGTATGGTGAAAAGTATAGGGTTGCTGGAAATAAAGGTAGGAAAGTTGTCAAAATAGAACCAGGTGATTTAGTTTGGGTTCATTTGAGAAAGGATAGATTTCCGGAATTAAGAAAATCAAAGTTGATGCCTAGAGCTGCAGGACCGTTTAAGATAATTAAGAAGATAAATGATAATGCATATCAGTTAGAATTACCTGCAGATTTTGGGGTTAGCCCACATTTAACATTTGATTTGAAACCATCGTGGGAGAAGAAGATGAGCTTGAGTCGAGGCGACTCCAATTCAAGAAGGGAGTATGATGAGGACATCCTCCTTCGGATACACGTACTACACAAGACCTTCCAGTTTGGGTGTTGGACTACAAGGTCCTATGACAAGAGCTAGAGCACGTGACTTAAGCTATCGGGTAAAATCGTTTCTAGGGTGAGTGTATTATTTGAGAACTCTATGATCTTGCCTAATGGAGATGATTTACTTGTACTCGAAATCTAGGATTCGACCACTTCAAGAAGGCCTACGACCGGTTCAAGAAGGTCTCGACCACTTCAAGAAGGTCTACGACCGGTTCAAGAAGGTCCACGACCCGATTCGCAAGGCCTCGACCACTTCAAGAAGGCCTACGACGGATGACTCGTTGGGAGCACTCTACGACCCGAGAGAGGTGAGCACGATACTCGTTGGACACAATCTATGACCAAAAATAGCATGGACTCCTCAAGACCACCTAGGACCGATCCTACGACTAGATCTTCGACCGAAATCGCGACACAAGGTGTTGCGTCACCATTGAAACTAATAAGACTTTGTAAGCGTGGCGAGATCGGAGTCCGGGTTGTGTCGCCTCATCCCACGGCGCACAACCCTAGGTCGACCTCCTCCGTCCCCCTATATATATCTGATGGCAGCAGTAGTTTAGAGCGGGTTTTCTTAGATTATTCGCCAATTGCGGTTTAGCGATTATCGGTTTGAGGAACCCCACTTGTAAACTTCATCCATATCCGCAATACAATTCAGATTGCATCTACCTTGTTCTTGTGAGTTTCTTCGATTGCTTGCAGGAACATTAACCTTCGTGGTACGGTCGATCGCGTGCAAGCGTGGTCGATAACGACAGGCGTGTGGGTGTAGCGAATTGCGAGGTGACGATCTGTTGGTCGGAAGCCTCAAAGCGTCAACGTCCTCACGACGAACCAAATCGAACCTATCGGAAGATCGGGCCGCCGTGACTCATCAGTAATCGTCGGTGTCCCTTGGAGCCCGAGTGCCACCCACCTCGTCGTTGTCCACGTCACTGGCCATGTCACCTTTTGCCTGCGTGTCAGTCCAGCTAGCGCTAGGTGTCGCCGAGTAAGCAGTCACGTCAGCGTTGCATGGCAAACCAGATCTAAAACCCTAAACCTAAACCTAGATGGATCTAGTTCACTGTGAGCCTAGCCACTATCATGTAGGACTCACATGTCAGATCTATAGTTCCGTGAGCCCATGAGTCATAGACCCGTAAACCAGATCTATGGACTTGGTCCATAGACGGAGGTTTGACACACCGACCATTGTTGTTAATTTTTCGATTTTCTTTTAATTCTAAAATTATGGTGGCGTCGAGATGACACAATAATTGAAATTTCCTTTAGAAAGAAAATTTGGGAAATTAGAAAGCGATGAATTGTTTATATTTTTCTTAGGTTTAGATCTTCCAAAAGCTTGTTCTTCCTCATACGAACTCAGATTGTGCCTATTCAAATTTCTAAATTCAAGCTCCACCTTCCTAAGATTTTTTTTAAAATTTTTTTGGAGTTTATTATATCTTTATTTTATATTTATTTGGTTTTGCTTTCGTTTGTGAGTAGACATTGATACTTCGAGAGCTTTTGGGGAATGAGGAGTTGATCAAGCTCAAGACCAGTACCAATACTTGTTCCATGATAAGTTATACATTTGACCATGTTGAACCCAGTTTGCCAAAATTACCTACTGATTTAAATATTGATTTAAATATTTTGGGATCAATATACACCATTTGGTTAGATCTACTTTGCCTATTGTATTATCATGATATTTTGTCATCATAGCTTGGTTAATTATTAGTTAGTAATATCATAGTACCAACGTGGGTTGGTTAGTTATGAATAATGTGCTTAGCCATGCAACGAGTCATTGATATCATTTGAGTTGTAAATATAAACTTGACTAAGTGATTATTGAATTTGTGTAATACTATGTGCAGTATGTTGTTACTCATTAATGGTATGTGTTGCACTTAACCAATAGGGTGGGAAAATATTTAGACTGATGCGAGTGGATGGAACTTTGTGATATGGTGGAACCGTGGATTGGAAAAGAATATGAAATCTTGGTTATGTAGTTAGAAATTGACAGTCTTGCCTTGGTCAATTAAGAACTTAACTTTGTGCGTCATTGAACTAAGTCACAACTGTACAACCACATGCCTGTAATGAGACATGTCTAACTTAGTAAGTTATGAAATCTTGGTATTGATTACTCAAAGCATGTAGGATAGACTGTATGCCAGGGTGGAGGTGTAGACTACTCTGAAAGTCACATCGATAGACAGTTCACCACTTCTAGGTCCAACGATGTGTGTTGTACCAAAGCGCTGTGGTAGGGTTGGTACAACAGTAAAACACATCAGGAGGGTCAATTGTCAAGATGAAGTTTCAGAAAGGTTTTGTTGTGATTAGTGCTAGTTACACTGGTTATATCGTGTGGGTAAAGTGTACTACCTCTACAGAGAGTTAATTAATCTATTCGAATAGTCGCGTCCGCGATCATGGACATGCTCGGGGATTTCACAAGAGGAGTAGATTTTTATAAAAAAAAATAATTGGGAAGGGACAGCTGTGTGAAAGAAATTGATTAGGTTATGAAAGCTTTGTGAAAACACTTGTTAAAATTATTATTGTTTATTTGTTTCAAATTATACTTTCAATCTATTATTTGTATTCAATTGCAAATGCCGCTTTATTACAAAATAGCCACAAAATTCATTTTCTTTGGAACAAGTCGCCATCTATAATTGCATTCTATGATACAACTTGTTGAGTACTCGGAGTACTCATTCTTGCTGCAATCATTCAACTGAAGTGGAGGAATCATTGCATACTTTCGAGGAAGAGCTTTACAAGGATGGTGATCGTTAGGTTTTGATCCAAGTCGATTGCCTGTGGTGAGTCGATGGGTATCCGTTGGAGTTGTTTTAGTTCCGCTGCTGTTTCTTTATTTAGTATCAGCCATACGCGGCTTAATAATTGTAAACTCGACCATAAGGTCAAAACTACTATTTATTTAATCAAATTAGTTGTTTATTTTTATATTCGTCTTGTGTGGAATGATATTCATTTATGTTGACGCTGTGTGCACTAACGTGATCCGGACTAATGCATTATACACAGAAGGTCCAGAATTGCATTTTTGGGTCCCAACAAATAACATGTCCTTGAGATACGTTTGTGTTGTACTATGATACCCCGTCTTATGCGCAATAGCCTCTAGATCAGATCAAAGCTACGAGATACGACACGAGCATGCACAATATCAAGAATGAAGTAGATGAATCCTATAGAGAGAACCTAATAACAGCGACGAAATAATCACGATGAGAGAAAAAGATTTAGCAAAACTGACCGCAAATTCCTTAAGCACAACCTAAAAAAAGTGCAAGAGATTGTCGCTGTCTCACAACTCTCTGTAACCTTTTAAGACCCTCATATCTTTTGCCCTGTACAAGAATCTAGTGCTAAAAATAACCTAGCATCTAATCCTCTCATGCACCTTTTGCATTGGATAAGTTTGTGTTTTCCATGACTACCCTTTATGGCTCCATATAGTGCCCCTAGTTCTCCCCCAAAAGTAAATAGGAATCGTAATACTATTAGAATTCATATAGAAATCCTTGTAAATTTGGGTGATAGGTTTGTACAATTATTTCTCTCTTATTTCTCATTTCTTGTCCATACAGTTCTTTCTACCTAACAAAATGAAAGGGCAGCTCTCCTGTCATTTGCAAAAAAAAATCTACAAACACAAACTTTCAACGTGGGCCCACGCCTAGACCTAGCTAGAACCGTCCCACAAAGTTTACCCTGGTGATATATATATATATATATATATATATATATATATATATATATATATCTTAACTACTATAATTCTCAGTTTACCCCGTTCGTCTCCTCCCCGTTCACTCACGCGTCTGCACGCTCCCCCCCCCACTCGCAAGACGTCGCCCCCACCACCGCCACGTCGCCCTCTCTCCCTTCCTCCCCTCTCCTCTCCCTCTCCTCTTATTCCCCCGCTTGCCTCCACTCGCTTCTCATCGGGCCTCCCACCTCCACCCCAAAACCGCCGCCCGCCCTCCTCCGTTCGCTGCAACTCCTCCCCCCCCCGCGGGCCCGCGTCCACCTCCCTCAACCCTCGACCATCACCATGCAGCCGACACCCGCCCTCCTCCGTTCGTGATGCGACGCCGCTGCGTGCCGGTCGTCACCTCCTCCGGAGCATCCAAGGGAGGGGACAACCGAGCAGCTACCTCCTCCTCCTCCTCTCCCCCAACATTTCGAAACATCGAGATTGGAGGGAACAGATAGCCGAGATGGAAGGGATGGGGCAGAAGAGGCGGCCGTTGGTGGTGATGGCCTCGTCGTCGTCCGCGACGGTGAAGGCGGCGTCGTAGGGTGGGGCCAACCAGCTGGCCGAGTGGGGCGACCGCGTTAGCTCAAGCAGAACCAGCGCCAGTAGGGTCATGGATGACTCGATTTGGAGTGGTGGGGAATTGGCCCGGGACAGAGGGCGGAGGCTAGATCCGTTGTATCCCTCATCTCCGGCCGCATCTCCGTCGTCTCCCTATCCTTCGATAGCCAAATCTAGGCCTTCTCCCTCATCGCCGGCCTCGCGATATCTGGGTAAAATATTGTGTAAGCTTCATTAGTGAGGTACATCTTCTATCTTCTAATTAATGACGCCCACGACTCATGATAGAGACTTGTTGGTCAAGACAACGGTCCCATTGAGGTGGTCCAGCACCTGAGTGCTGACCGCATCAAGGAAGCCGGCATGGCTAGCAACGCGGCCGTGCTTGGAGGGGATGGCGCCTAGGCGGACGCCGGCAACGACTGCCGGTGAGAGTGCGTTTTATTTTCTCTGTTGCTTCCAGCAAAGTCGTAGGACAACCAACCTTGCTAAGAAGTTCGATCTACTGCTCCTTCGTTATCTTTTAGTAGGTTTTGTTCTTCATTTCTTTTATTACCTTCCACTTGTTCCATGGAATGCTTGAATGGCCTCACACACGGCATTTCAATTGAGTTTACGGAATCAAACTCATTTCATGTTGTTCACTATGTACTTTGTTAAGGGGGCCGATCTGTTTCTCATTCCTAATCACTAGCTGAGCAGTTATATGTGTTCTATTGCCTAAGACGTGTTCCATAGGATGCTTGAATGCCTAGCACATATGTATTTTAATTCAATCTGTAGAATTAAAACTCGATGACTGTGTTAATAAAGGAGTCTGGTCTGCTGCTCGTTTCTCATGTCTAGCTAAGCAAATATTTGTGTTCTATTGCCTAAATGTGTTTGATAGAATGATCGAATGCCTAAAACATGTGGCATTATTCTTCTAGTCTGTAAGAAATTAACAAATTTCCCTCAGTTATGTTGATTGTGTTGCCTCATATCAGTAATGTTTGACATGGACCTTTAGCAGCAAAATAGACAACAAGCATCTTTGTTAGAAAATTGGATAACACTTATGGAAGTGGAGTTCACCTTCTTGTTGGAGCAGGTGGATATAATGAATTCCACATTGGTGATATCATGGTTTTGCTAAACCGATCTCTGTGCAGGGATCCAAAATTTAGAACCCCCTGTTTCCTCGAAAAGCTTTAGAACCCACTGTTTCCTTTGCCCTCTATTATGTCGGATTATGCTACATAGATTTGAACTTGTCTTTTTCCCTTCCAGGTCAAGATGGTTAGGGCCACTAGCTTTTCTACCCGTATGCCTGAATATGATGTTCCTGTCGTTGCCAAGTCTGTGGATGCAACATGGAAGAGCGAGCTGCCTCGAAAGACGCCCTTCCTATCGAAACGTTTGTTATTGTTAATTTAATTTTCAAGATATGAAGGATGTCTTTGGTTACTGCCAAAACCTGATATCTGCTAATTTTCTTTATTGTAGACTCTTCTTTGACAAGCGCTGCAAGGTCATCCAACTGGTCTTGGGATTAGATTGTTGCCTCTGTGATGGCTTTTGTGATGGCTATTGTAAAATTTGGTTCGATCGATTAAAGATCTCGTCACAAGGAGATTGCGGATAAAATTGAATCGGAAGAACGATACTCTGCATTATATCCGGACTCCATGCGAAACAAGGAATTCCGCCCCTTAGCCAAGTCACAGGTTATTGAAGTCAACTGTTTTCATCTATTTGATCTCAACAACTTATTCCATAAGGGAGTTGGTTTTCCCATGATTGCTATCAAGATTTTTAATTCTATTGCATGATCTTGATAATGAAGATTGTTATTTTATTAAGGATGCCAGCTTATCAAGATCAGAGCTCATCTATGATCGATCAATTGTTTACTATTTAAGAATTTAAGTTACATATATAATGATGCTTATTGCAATTTCCATCATGATTATATTTAGCTTATTGTAGTTGTATCTTTTCTGTTTCAGATTATGTAAATGAAGTGAACTACTGGATAGGATACTGGCGAGATACTTATAGAGCCAGAATCAGTGTTTGGAACAATTCTTATGATAATTATACTAGGGTTTTAATGATAACTGACTTTTTTATTTTGCAAAGGTGGAAAGTATTCTGAAGAGGATGCAAAGGTTGTTATGGTGCAAATTTTGATTGTTGTATCATTTTGCCATCTTTAAGGTGTTGTTCATCGGGATCTGAAACCGGAGGTAGGTTTGTTATCATACATTTAACAGTTTATATTAATAAATATTATTGTATTTCGTTATTTTTTTTTATTAAAGGGGTGCTTAAATCCCTTGATTTCAATTAATGAAACCAGCAACAGGGTAGGCATCCCGAAAGTTGAGCGCGAGTGGGCTGGAGGCACGCCGGCTCCCCACACCAACTGGGCATCGCTCAGTTCCTTGTATTTCGTTATTATTATCAACATGGAAGCTTATTAATATGCGCCCAAACTGAAAACAAGACATTCACTGTATACAACATCTCTTTTATTGTTGTTTCATTATTTTTTGGATTGATTATCCAAATAACTCTTGCTTAGTCGTGAGATGCAATTCAATTCTTTGCAATGATTATATATTTGTTTTTCCTTTTCCCAAATTTCCTATTCACATCGAAGGATGAAACCTTTGCTTTGAAGGTCATAGACTTTGGCTTGTCTTACTTTGTAAAGCCAGGTTGGTCATAGAGTTCCATTTGGATCCTTGTTTAATATTTTATCCTTGCTAAATTAAATCTAATTGTATTAAACACCAAACCATTGTTACATTCTGCAGATGAAAGACTTAATGACATTGTTGGAAGTGCGTTTTATGCTTGCTCCCGAGGTGCTTCATCGATCTTATGGCACCGAGGCAGACATGTGGAGCATTGGAGTAATTGCCTACATTTTGCTTTGTGGGAGCTAGCCTTTCTGGGCACGCACTAAGTTAGGATTATTCCGAGCTGTCTTGAAGGCAGAACCAAGTTTTGATGAGGCCCCATGGCCTACTCTCACTGCTGAAGCTAAAGACTTTGTAAAAAGGCTGCTTAATAAGGATTACCGCAAGAGGATGATCACGCAAGCTCTCAGTAAGCACTAGATTTTTTTTGGCAGTGTCGTACAATACGATTCTTTTGCGAAGCGATGCTTAACTGTTTACTTACATAATGATATCTGCAGGTCATACATGGATTCTTAATGCTCAACAAGTGAAGATTCCTTTAGATATGATAATCTACAAGCTTATGAGAGCTTACATCAGTTCATCTTCATTGCGACAGTCTGCTTTGAGGGTATGCACTTAATCGGACTTGAAAAAGAAAAATCGTGTAGGATTCTTATCTTTGATCAGAGATGATGTATTCTATTTTCTTATCTTCATCTTGAATTAATGCTATACATGGCTTGAGATGTGAGCTTCTAATTTTGGTATGTACCATGTTTCTTACAAAATTGCTCTACATAATGTATTCCCTTATTAATTATTCTGCTTTACCTGCAAATGGTTAATCTATTTTGAATTTTTAAGTGCGCTGAGTTATCCATGTGCCAGTTGACATGGCTATACCTTGTGTGTTCCTTTCACTTCTATTAATACTATTAGGGAACCCTCTTTCCCCACTCTGTACTCCTTAATGCCTTTTGTTTGCACAATTAGTAGGTTCATACCATTATGTCTTGACTCCGCTAGCATTACCAATGAGCCATTTTATGGGATCTCCATACATTTTGCAGCCCTAGCTAAGACAACGACAACAAATCAACTATTCTATCTAAAAGAGCAGTTTGAATTGTTGGGTCCAAACAAGAGTGGTTATATCTCCTTGCAAAATTTGAAAGCAGTTTGTAATTTTACCTTGGTCGTTCAATCTAATGTATAGCATGCAATTGCGGAATAAGTAAATTGAACTTGCAGGCCTGTTGAAGAATTCTCTGCAGATGCAAAAATCGGTACTAGGGTTGTTGACTTTGTGAACACGGTAAGCCTCCTTCATAGTATCTTCAATTGTATTAGTCTTTGGTGAGATAACCACTTACCCGCCCAAGTCATGGTACTAGGTGTGCACTCTTGATCTGAAAAATTAGATTTTGAAGAGTTTGTTTATTCGCCATCGCGTTTATCAGATGGAAGCTTTAGAGATCAGGGAACAGCACGCTCCACGTGCATGCGAACTTTTCGATAAGGAAGGCAACCGACCTATTGTAATTGAAGAACTTGCATCGGTATGATTTGAGCTGTACTTTGAAGAGTTTATGCATGATTACTTAACATCGCTACTCGTGTATCTTTTGTTTGTCGGGAACTTGGACTTGGCCCATCGGTTCCCCTTCATGTTGTTCTCCAAGACTGGATCAGACACACCGACAGAAAGCTCTGTTTCCTCGGATTCATAAAACTTTTGCATGGATTTTCTCCCCGATCGATCCCGAAATCCTAAGATAAAATTATTCTTGCATCAACCAAGGAGATAATCGATGGCTAAGCCAATCTCAGGCTGGTGTTTGTGTGTCTGTGACTATTTGAGGTGGCTGGAGGATGGTTTGAAACCAAAATCAAAAGAAAATTGACAGTCTTGTGTATGAGGTAAAAAAAGTTCCTGCTTATGACTACTGCGTCTACCACTCCCCTTGCCAAGTCCATTGATGTTGTTGTATTGAAGTTGTGTAGACGAATGTACAGATGAGGATAGGAAAAGAATATGGAAGGGCTAAAGATTTGAGACTGCTGTTTGTCAATGTCTGCATTGTAGTGCTCCTTTTGTCTCAAACAAGACATTAACGTCTCACCTTACTACGTTTTTTTATCGTATCATGATGTCTTTATGATTATGATTTAAGTTGGATGTTAAAATATATGCACAAACATATATTTTGTCTCAAATAAGTCTAAGGCCTCATCTCAAGTTTCTGGTAATTTTCTTTTGTGGCTGATGCATGTGCAATACTTGTGCATATCGACGTTGTTTCATTTCATTGGGAGTAAATTGATAGATAGTTTCAAATAATTGATGGTTTTGTCAGTTATGCATGTATTAAAGTATACTATGAAAAAATATTGCTTGCTACTGTTTATTTATATAATTGTTGCACAGAGTGTTTGTTCTATCATGTTGCACTATTGTGATGCTTGTAGATATATGTATTACCATCTTTTAATTGGTTGATTTACGTCATGTGTTAAAAAATATTATTTAGTACACGATTTGAAATTTCGTCGCAGCACACGGGCACCATAATATATATAGGATTAATACTTTCTACTCCCGGGTGTAGTTACTCCCACTTTGATATATCATCTAAAAGAATTTGACATACTCCTTTATCACTTTGGGTATACTTATATACTAATTATAAGATTCTCCAACGCGAACCACACAAAAAAAATTGTAAGAGAGTCTTTAGTTTTTAGCATATTTTGTAAATACCTTCATATTCGCATTAAAAAGGAGTATGTCTAAAAAATTGTATATACCACCCCTGAAAAAGTGTAAATACCACCTAAATGGTCTTATATACTCGTATACTACACATGCATACTCTCAGTTGCGCAAGATAATTCCTACGTTGTGAGATACAGAATAGGGAGTAACTACTCCCGAGAGTATATATATATATATATATATATATATATATATATACGTTTCATTGTTCTCAGTTTCGCAGTATCCACCCTCCCTCTCGAAAGAATTGCGATCCACCGTATCTCTCTCAAAACTATTCCGATCCACCCCTCCAAATCTAGCTACCTTTCACTTCTGAGTTCTGACCCTCCTGTCCCTTCCCTCATCGAGTTCGATTCGATCTCGAGGGATTCTCCCAAACCAGAAGCCATTAGGAGCCCGCGAAGCAGCAGCAACCAAAATTCACTCGGAGAGGGCGAGGAGCAAAGGAAGAATCTGATGGATCAGCATCAACCCGAGGCAATAGCTCCGTTCCATTCCCGTTTCTTGCCTATTACACAAGTTTTTGGGCGAGAGCTGATTGATTCCGCCTTTGACCTTTACGTCTTGGTTTGGAGTTGGAATTGCTCCAGATCTATCGGTTTCTTGGATTGGACTCGTGGGCTTGGTTCGGAGCCCAGATTAGGGTTTTCTTCCAACGGCGTGTAAATCTGAGCAAAGTCCGCTGATTCTTGCATAAGAATGAATCACGAAATTGATATCCTTCCGAGATCCGGGCTGGTCATCGCAATTTAGTTTATAGGACAAGTGGATGCAATTTGGTTAGGTTTCTAGGATTGGATTACTTCTGCTCAACTCATCTTCTGCTTAGCTGAGATTTAGAAGTAGAGGCAGTTCTAGCATGACAATTTATGTTTCTACTGATGCAGGAGGTTAGTGAGAATTATGCAAATCCAAAGACATGCTTCTTCCATGTACTCTTCAAGGTACCCTGCCTGCTGTTTCTTCAAAGATTTGTGTAATCGTCTATGCAACACTGTAGTTAGCTTTTAGCTGATTTGACTGTGTGCCTGTGAAGGCGGGGGCATTGGCATTCTACATACTGTCCGCGCTGTTCGTGAACAACTTCGTTATCATCTTCGTCGTCACCGTGCTCCTTGCAGCGCTAGACTTCTGGGTGGTGAAGAATGCCAGTGGAAGGATATTGGTTGGGATGCGGTGGTGGAACGAGATCGATGATGAGGGTAATAGCGTGTGGCGGCATGAGTGCCTTGATGGTCAGGTTTGTATATGTCTTCTCATTATTCTTGTTCTGTTCTGGTGCGACTGTTCACCCCTAAATTGAAATACTCTTGTTGCAGTCTCTTGCTAGAATGAACAAGAAAGACTCGTGGCTGTTCTGGTGGACCCTTTACTTGACTGTAAGTGATGTTTAGCACGTTGATTCTGCTTTTCTTCTTTATTTCTAATGTCTGGAGATGAAGCATACTATGTTGTACCGATACACGATACCAGTATGATGATACGGATACGTGGATACGGCGAGTATATATGTATTTAAAAATGAGAAAAATGTATAGAGGCCACAAGAGATTGAGACAATGAGATTACGTTGATGAAATTAGAAAAATGAATGAACGAAATGTGATTGCTTTGCTCCATGTCTTCCTGCGTGATGAATTGGCTTTTCGTGCATTTTCTCTGAACATGAACAAAAAATTGTGCTTTTACCAAAGTGACACAGATAAAATTTTAAAAGCACGAGATAGAAAAAAAAATGGAGTCCAGCCTTGCACGTCTGCCTTCCTCCTCATTTCTGCTGGTATCTGTGCTGCCCTGACTAGGCAAAAGTTTCCCAGTGCTCTTCAAAGGACTGGCAAAAATATGATTGAGACCTTTGACGTCAAAGTTTAATCACCAATATGTGGGAAAGAAAATGAAAGCCGCATACAAATCAATATAGAAAAATACACACCTATCAAGTGTGGAGTTTCTTGCAGCATTGTTGGGAGACCTAAAGGATTGATAAGCTATACCTGGATCGGGCGTCGGGAAGGAGAAGGGGCATCAGTCGTCGGGAAGGCGGAAGGAGGAAGGAGGAGGGACGTCGGGCGGGAGGAGGGGCAATGCAGGGAGGTGTGGTGGCGGAGGGAGGAGGGGCGGTGGAGAGGGAGGAGCGGTGGTGGAGGCAGTAGGGGCGGCGGTGGGAGCAGGGTCGGCGGAGGGATTGCTGGCGGCGATGGCCGGCTTGAGGCGAGGGGCAACGCGTATGGAGATGGGAGGAGCAAGCCAAGCCAGGAGCTAGGGTTGGTAGCTGCTTCATGAGGTTGGGTGTGGGCCTGTTGGGCTGAGCCTTTTGGAATGGGCTTTCAAATGAATTGGCCTTCGCGTATCAGAAATGTATCGCGGAGTATCGGTGACGTATCAGGAATTTATTTATTTTTGAAGTCAAATTACACCGATCTTCGCGCGATATCGTATCACATCTGTATCCGCCCGTATCGCCGTATCGGTGCAGTATCGTGTACATGAACGGCAGTTTTCTGAAGTATTGGGGTATCAGAGGAAGCATATGCAATATCATTTGAAGATTCTTAGGATTTGATTTGTCTGCTTGAAAAGTATATTACAAGTGTAGTGGAAAATAAAAACTAAACAGAAATACTATTGAAAGGAATATGTTCAGTCTTGTTGAATGCACCACTCCAAATAGTCGACAGGCAACAATTGGGCCTATCAAAGTATGATAAGTTAAATAGGCAGTCTGGATAAAATATTTTATACAGCTTTTGTATATGAGACGGATTCTACCTTAGACTCGCTCTACGTTAAACTTCACCCATTTTGCTTGGAATCTCTATGCTCAATGGAAGTATCTGAGGTTTCTCTGCATAGGCGTGGTGGCACTACTGCTGTATATATGGTGGTACTTTTTTTATTTTCTGTTGAGATTATAATGGATCTGAAGAGAAGGGATAGGCTTGTAGATTCTAGGAGAGATGATGATTGTCAATGCATCTTTCAACTGTATTTCTGGTGAACTTAAAGAATTATCGAGGGCATAGGACTTGCTATAATGTAAACTTTTTTCCGTTTCAACACTGTCAGTGCAGAAATTTTTCTGCAACAACAGACAAAAATCCCAAGTCATGAAATCCAGTTATGTGTAGATGGGTCATGGTATATTGTTATTAGAAACCTCTTCATTTGAATATATTGTTGGCTAGTTTGTCCTATGGACTAAGCACCTATGAAAGAATGCAAGTGTTGTACAACTTTGTATTTTATTTTTTATACATTGTTTAATCCAAAATTTCAAGACATCTGTTTTCCACTTATGGTTCTAAACCAGTTATTGTTTCACTATTTTGCTTTTGTCAAAGAACTGTAGCTTTCCTCCTTAAGAAAAATGTTAAAAGTAATGTTACCAGGACAGAGAATTGCTAGAATTGGAAAGTAACATGAGTTGGACTGCCCTACATGGCAAACTGTGGGAAAGAGAAGTCGGGAAACGGGAGCACGCTGATTCTCAATAGGTGCCTGCTAAAATTGGCAGAATTAAGCAGCCATTATGCATGAACTTCAGAATCTCTAGTCTTTATTTTGTTTGAATGGCTAATACAATTATTGTTCATTTAGAAAATAGTTTGGATTCATGATCAAAACCAGAGTGCTAGCTCAGTTTAGGTATGGGAATTCAGTTACATATGCAAATCGGCATGAACAGTAGGAAAATAACGCGGAAAATTAGTTTGGTAACACTGCAATATGTATAAATTAGAAATATAACATCCAATGCGAGGTTAACAAGTGGGCCTTGGACCACTTGTCAGTGACTCGACACACCTATCATGTATGTTGCTACCATAGTTACCAGAAATGCAGTTCGTCCGAGTCGCAGTATGGGATTTGGATTCGTAGTTCGCCACTTTTTCTTTCAATTTTCACTGCGAACACGAACTCCTTACCCCAAACTGGTTCGGGTTCGATAAATCCGGTCCGCGATTCGCGAGGTTTATAGCGAATCCGTTAACTATGATTGGTACACAAGGTAAATACCTGTAACCAGTGACCAAAATCCCGGCCGGTAACCGACGGAATTTGAAATCCTTATAATTCAAATTCAAATTCAAAATCCCGGCGGTTTCATCCCGAATTCAAGTTCCATTTGACAAAATCCAGCCAGTTTTTTTTCTAGGAATTCCGGTTATCGGCCGGTAACCGGTCGGTAACGGAGAATGGGTGCCGGGTGGTTTTTGTTCCGGTTCCGGTTTTTTGATCCTTGCTTGTAACACTCCGGCCCAACACTGAGCCCATAATGCCACTCAACTACATTAACTGCTAATTTAAACCACAAATAACAATAAATTCCAGCAAACACAAAACAAATAAAAACCCGCCACGGGTCACAGTAACATAAGAATAACGACACGACAAACACGATTATCTAAACTCTAGTTAGCAAAGCAGAATAATAGCCCAAGAATTAAGCAAAATCAATCTAAAAGAGACCATTAAATGAATAAACTACTTTCAATCGATCATCTAGAATTATCCAATGTCTATCGTGTCCTAAAAGAATAAACCATCACGCTAAGGTAAAGTTTTCTCATGACAATTGATCAAGTATTAGAGTGTATGCAGTTGGTGCTACCCCCCCCCCCAGTGAAGCGTCGTCAACGGTCACCTAAAAATAACAATAGAGAAAAGGTGAGTCTACGACTCAACAAGTACAGTAATAAACAATGAACAATGCCTAATCAGTAGTAAACAATATCATCAACAACACCAATTGTTCTCTTTTCTTTATTCTCATGCTCACTCATTCAATTCTCTGTGCTTTATTCTCATATACAATCATCAAATATTTTTCTTTCAATGCATCTCTACACTACATGTTCACATGCACTTTTTTCGCGTATACCGGTATAGCGTGAGTGAACACTTGCGACACTGTTCACTCTCAAGCCTGCTTTATTCTCATATACAATCATCAAATATTTTTCTTTCAATGCATCTCTACACTACATATTCACATGCACTTTTTTCGCGTATACCGGTATAGCGTGAGTGAACACTTGCGACACTGTTCACTCTCAAGCCTGTCCTCCTTAAGGATCGGGGACTTCCTCCACTCCTGTGGAGTTGTGATCACTATGGTCACCTTCTCATATGCAATGATGTTTATGAATGCACAATTATTCATAGATTCACCATTATTAAAATTATCCAACATTCTCATATCCATCAATACGACTAAAATCATAGCCATTCATATTGATTGCAGTTAAATAAAGTAAAAACACAAATAATATAATGGTAATAAGTCGTAAAGAATACAATGATCAATCAATGAACACTGTCTACCATACACTTGCTTCTTTAGTTGCGAGAAATGGTTTGATTAGAAGATGACCACAAATCTGACGCCATTTCTACAATAAACTCCATCTCAATAACAAACTACAGCAGTACAAGAACAACAATTAAACGACATCGCTCTTACACGTTTCCCAAATCCGCAACACTCCTTTTACCGGATAGTCACCCTCTGCTGTCCCGGTACTAAAAACAACATAACTTTTGACTCCCAAGCCCTATCATGGAAAACCACACCAGTTCTGGAATTTACACAAAATTCTCCACAATTTCTTAGTTGGCCACAATTCCTGATTAAATCATTTAACCCCCGTTTTAACCCAGAAGACTGTTGTGTCACCTTCTGGTCCAGCAGGTTTAATATTTTCCTATCTATTAATCTACACGTGCAAATACTGTAAACCATACCATTTTTAGTATCTACAAAAGTTAGTTACCTCTTTCTAGTTATGTCCAAAATTCAATTTTGTCATCTATCAAGTCAATTTAATAGTTTTCCACGAGTGTATCCAATAGTAATCGGTTTCTAGACAGCAGTCTTTCTAAAATCATAACTTCTATTCTACCCAACCAAAAATCGTGATTAAGCACTCTACAGAAAGATAACGAAATTATCTAACTTTTCTCTAATTAGATGGACTTCTAAATCCAACCCTAAATAACCTTAATTACCCTCACAAGGTTCTGTGCCTATCCTTGACGAACTAGGGCAAAACATCAATCGCTCTACCTATTGACCAATCATCCCACAACTCGAACAACAACTAAACTAGGGAAACCTAGAGGGTTTCAGATCGTTACCCTTGGAGATCACGATAAAGATCATAAATTTCCCGCGAGGGCTCTCCCTCCTCGCCGCGGCTGCTCCACTCTTAAACTCTCTCTCTCTACGGTTGCAAAGCTTATGAACATGTGCAAAGCAAGGAAGCACTTAATTATCTAGTAGCACCATATTGCTAGCTAGCACACAGCAACACCACGACAATGCATGCAGCAAGTACAGCAGCACAGCAGATGCTAGCGCAGGAGGAAGACAGAGGTTGGCAGATGCACAGGGGCATGCGGGGGCACCGGCGCAAGGGGCTGGGTTTCTGGCGGCTGGCAGAGGGAGGGCAGGGTGGCAGGGGCTGAGTGCTAGGGTTTTGGTTGGTTTCCCCCTCTCCTTAAAGCCGGGCTCCCCCACTTGGGTTATGGGCCGGCAGCCCACTACTCTCCCCAATTCACTAAATTCTGAAATTTCACTCTTAATCACCTCTTCTAATTCCTCAATTACTTATTTAATTAAACGGGATATTACAATACCGTTAGAAGAGGCCAAATGGCATGGCTTGAAGGAGAAAGTGCTAAGAGAACGAGGGCACTCAGTATAGGGAGAGAGGAACTCAGTTAGGGAAGGCAGATGCACTCATCAGGGGAGATAGGTTTCTTAACTCCTCCTTGCTTGCCTCCAATCAATCTGCCGTATGCCTTATATAGGCCCGGCCCTAACAAATTGTCTAACTAATTAACTAAAGATAAGATCCTCTTAAACAAATAGATAACAACTAAAGATAGGATAATTAAGATAATGAAGGTAGTGCCATCCCATCCGGAGGTGCTGGCTGCTGCCTCCTTTTGTGCATGGGCCTCCTGACATGTCAGTTGGCCGCAGGGTCTCCTGACATGCTGCAGTCTACAGACTGCTGATCCAATATGCACTACCGTGCACATGACACACCTATGTTATTTTTCAACTCGCATGTCCTTTGTAATATTGCTGAGCAATTTGCCCTGTTTATGATGGCGAGGCATTGTCAAACCATAAAAGATAAATCTAATTTGAATAGGTTCACCCTTTGCTGTTTCAGTGTGACATGGACAAGTCTTGCACCATTGTGGCGCTATGTTTGTTTGTTTTTATTTTTGGCACCATTTTCTTTGCAAAGTTTCACATATTTCACTTTACTTAAATTAATAGGCATGCCTTCCATGTTTCAGGCCGTTGCTTGGATTGTACTAGGGATATTCTCGCTCATCAGACTTCACGCTGATTACCTTCTTGTTATTGGAGTTTGCTTGAGTCTCAGCATTGCAAATATTATTGGGTTCACCAAATGCAACAAAGGTATGACTTCTCCTGTAGAGTACTACATTCCATGTAACCCTGCTGGAGGATAAACTGAACAGTCTAGAGTTTTATAATTGCATGGGCTGAATAAACAGAGCAACTACTTCAACATCTTGGTTTAGTATCTGAGAAGTATAGATCAATGTACCAACAGAGCACTATGGATTGTTCTTGTTCCGGACCAGTTTCCCTTAGCCTTGAACCATCTTTCTTTTGCATTCCTATCTTATTCTATGCTGATCAGTTTTGAAGCAGATCCATAGAACACATTTATGTTTGACAAGCTGTCCACATTTCGGTGCCTTACATGAGGATCTTCTGTTGGAATTTTGGAAACATGCTAATCCTGCTTGGATGCTACCAAGTACCAACTCTTAGGTTTCATATAGGACTCCTTCAGGCTCCAACTAACCATTTCCCTTGTCTGGAACTATACTAGTATGGTTCCTTTTCTAGCTTGTTCTTTTTAAATACATAGCCTTGTTCATATGACAAACCGAACAAGTGGTCCACTTATCTGGGTTTGGATAGCACAGGAATGTATTTCGCTGGAGTATTCCCTGCAAAACCGCATCTGGATGTCAACAAATACGTGACATTTGTTGTTACATCATGTTAGCTTCGTATGCCACTTGTAGCTACGTCCAATGTATGGGTCAAATAGCTGTTAGACCACCTCAATCATGTTGCATTCATGCCTGCTATGATGAAACAGTGTTCTCAATTCGATCTTTTAAGCCTGACCTCATGTTGCTATGGTTATATTGCAGATGCCAAGAAAAACATCCAGGTTTGGACTACAACTAACCTCATGTCATCCAGCGTCACATCAACTCTGCGGTCAGCATTTGGTGTCTAAACAGAGGACCTACTACTAGATATACTGGCGTACGATTTACGGATAAGATGACGCATTTCGCTTTTGTTCCCCTTGCCTAGATTCTCTACCATATACATATTCCTATCCCCCAACGCCCTTGACATATGTATTTTTAATCCACTGTCATCCAAGATGTTGATTCTGAGTTTTGACTGGAGCTAAAGCACTCTAGCTATTGATGATCTTTGATGCTGTTTTCGCCTTCTCAGTGGCGGCATTGTGTTACTACTGAACTGGAAAACACTCTTGGCAGTGCTAGGGATAGGCTGGAGTGTACTCCAGCTGACTTGTTGAAACATTGTCATGCATGTAGCAGTACAGACAGTTGGTCTTGTGATCACCAGAAGCATTGTATGCTGTGAAGGAGCCTCTTGCCGGAGTGACTAGAGTGTGATTTTCATGTAGCCTCCCGACAAAATGAGCTGCGTCGGAGCTGACGTTACCCACGACTAAACTGCTGGTGAAAATCCTGAAGCGTTGCTGTGCTTCCTACCCTTCAGCCAGTTATCGGACTACAAATCAACAAATTTAATTATCTCATTATCTCGTTTTGTTTTTGGTTTGGTTCTGGCCAGTGTTTCTAAATTCAGATTTAGATTTCTCGCAACATAAAATGAAATTTCAAATTTAGATTTTTTTGGTGGGATTTGCATTTTTTAATTAAAAAAATTAAGGCCCGAATTTTGGGATCCGCTCATGCATGGTACTTTGTCTCACAGGCGAAATCACTTGGCTGGAAATGCTTGCAACTATATATGAACAGTAGGTGAAGCTATTCTGCATTAGAATAATGAAATCGACAAACCTTTGAGGCGTTTAAAACACAATCAAGTTGATTAAGTGTATTTTTTCAAAGGGCTTGTACAGTTTAGGATCGAGTCTATTGGTGAAAGATACATTGCATTGCCATGTGATCACATGGGGTGATCAGTTTCCTGATAAAATAAATCTATGCTCAATGAAGGGGACAAGCAGAAGCAGCGCTTTCATTAATTAAAGATCTATGAGCAGCGGTTGAAAGGTATTTGCAAGGAGAAAGTCACCAAGTAGAATTTGAATACTTTGTGTGATTGCCTTGATTTTTAAGCTGTGTTCACTATATGAATAAAGATGAGACAATACATGAATGATTCTATATCGCACACTTTAATAATACATAAAAACCTGTTCTTGGTCTGTTCCAGAAACATATAGGCTGCCTTATGCGAACGCTAACAGATAAAATCCGCGAACATAGTGCACAGTTCTGTCTAAGGCTATCATAACCGTGATACTAAATCGGATCGGAGACGTCATATTCTAGGATCGAATCTTAAAATATAAGATTCTACCTGATTGTACCAAAAACACATTATTTTTAATTTACCGTGTATTCCAAGAGTGATATGATTGTTCATTTGGGATGTAATTTGAGTAATAAATTTCTATTTTATTCACGGGTAGAATTCAATGTCATTAAGAACTACGATTAGAATAGTGATTCTATAATTACCTGACCATTTTACATAATAAAATAAATAAATAAATAATCAAATTATTTATTATTCCAAACATCCGAATCTTAATGTATAAACGGTTAACTACATAATACTTATCAAAGTAACCATACAACTTGAATAAAGGAATATGGCAAAACCAAACACCTAAGTCTTTCATAATCTAAAATGATGTATGGTTTTACGTGATTCTACTACGATTGTGTGACTATGATTGCGGTTCTACCATGTACGACTCGAGGTGCCATTTGAGTCGTATTTATGCTCACAGAATCATACAGTTCTATGAGTAGAATTACGATTTTAACGACCTTAGTGCCGTCGCATAATGTGCATTTTGGGCCTTCACCGCCCATCTGCCTGTTAATATACACATTCTTTCCTGTAGGGTGTATTCTCGACGAATTCAACCTGAGCCGGAGGTGTCAGCCACATATCAGTCGGTACGGGCAAAAAGAAGACGTAAATAATTAAAAATTTATTTACCTCCACAGCCCTCTGTAAAAAAGAGGCTTTATATGCACAAGATCAGGTGAATATTCAATTACCCCATGTGAATTTTGAAGAAAGCACATGTCAAATCACAACTTATATAAAAATTTAGGGTTGCTAAGTACAACCCTTAACAACCTTCGTGCTATGTTCCTCGTCCCACAGGTAAAAATCACATTACATAATCTAGTAATGGCATGTTAGGAGGTGCAGTCATGGATTGAAATACCGGCCGGTAACCGGTTTACCGGTGGGGGCCGGGATTTGAAATCCCGGTCGGTTTTTCCGGAGTTTGCAAATTTAAATTTTGAATTTCGAATTTTGATTGATTTTTAAGTAAAATTTAACGAAATTCAACGAGGAAAAACCGGTAACCGGCCGGTTACCGGTACCGGCCGCCGGCCGGTAATTACGCCGGTACCGGTTTTTTAAACCCTGGGTGCAGTAGACTGAAACAATAACTTTGCTCTGCTTGAAGATGTACACCAACAGAAGATGGGACCAGCTGATACTGTTGACAGTATTACTGGCCCAAAAGTTCTGACAAGCCTCACCAACAATTCAAATGAAACGCCTAAATGCATGCATGGATTTAATTCACGATAAATAATGTGAATTGCAATGTAAAAAATAAATAAAAGGATGCCAAGTAAGACAACATGGCACTTGGCACAAGCACAACACATGTATGAATCAATCAAAACTTTGATGCTAATAATTTCTGCATAATCCCAGGATGCAATCATGATAACTCACAAAAGCAGCAGTACAGTAGGAAGTTACCTGCCAGTTTCTCTCCAGAAGGTCGGTGAGGACAGGCAGGATGGAGGCACATAAATCTGGTGTGACTGTTTCATCTTTCTCCATCAGAGTACATGCCATTTCAGCCAACACCTGCAGTTACCAGAAATTATTAATCATCAATATACCGATTACGGAATGCAGAAGACAAAGAGAAGCAAAGTACTGACAGCATGATCATACATCCTCTCCATCGCCGCGATAACACCCCTGATGTCATTTCTCTCCCACATTTGATGAACAATCTGCAAGTTACTTAAGACAGTAAGATACAGCCTTTGAGCTTTGAGAAATTGCACTTTGAAAACCTATCAGTCAACACTCAAAACGGTTTACTCTGCTGAGCAACACAGGGGTTGAGAAGTCTGAGATTGCAATAGGCAGCGAATTTCTTTTTAATAATCTATTTTTATTCAGAATTACAGCAGTAATACTACTTAATTTTTTTAATCAGAAATAACCATGTATCGCTCTACGGTTGGACGACTTGGGCTAGTCGCCCAACGGGAGAGCGACAGATGTATAAGTCGCTTAACCGTGAAGTGACTGGACCTTTCGCGTTTTAGTCACCGTACTGTTGGGCGACGGAGGAGGTGCTGCGGGTGGCCAGTAGGAGGTCTTTGTTGTTCTCTATGTACTTGTATTATGTGCTTACGTATTTTACTTCGTAGTTACTATAACATAGTTGTCTATGCATTCCCTCTAGCATTGTTCTATAACTTGTATTATGTGTTTATGTACTCTACTTTGTAGTTACTATGACATGGTTGTCTATGCATTCCCTCTAGCATTGTACTTGCTCAACCGTTGGGCCAGCACGTGCTGCCAAGTCGTCCAACGGTTGATCGACTAGTCCACGTGTCGCTCAACCGTTGAGCCAGTACGTGCTACCAAATCGTCCAACGGTTGAGCGACTAATCCATGTGTTGCTCAACCGTTGAGCCAGTACGTGCTGCCAAATCGTCCAACGGTTGAGCGACTAATCCACGTGTCACTCAACCGTTGGGCCAGTACTTGCTGCCAAGTCGTCTAACGGGTGAGCGACTAGACGGTAGTATAGAAAGCCAGACCCGGTCCCGTCACATTTTATTTCGCCATTTCTCTCGGCAGACAACTAGAGCAGATCGAGAGAGGAGAAAAGGGGAGGGATAGAAGGATAGGAGTGAAGAGGGGGAGAAGGTAGGGAGAGGGAGAAGCAGAGGAGCTCGAGAGAGGGAGAGAAGGGGAGGAGAGGAGCTTGGGAGAGGTACACAAGGGGAGGAGCGGAGCTCGGGAGAGGGCGGTTTGGGAGGAGAGGAGCTCGAGACTTGAAAGAGAAAGACGAAGGAAGCTCGTTGATAAGAAGAGCACGTATTTGAGGAATGTATGTTGAGAAATCGCTGGTTCCAATGTTTGAAATATTTGCAGTGATAAATAAGTCATGTCGGAGTCCACAAGATTGAAAGTGCATTACGATATTGTTACGGTTTATGAAGGTCCATACGGTGTTAACCTAAGTGCTTTTTAGCATGTCAGTATGGTACACCCGGACATGGAGAATGTCCGAATCAGAGATGTCCTACACTGGCTCACCGGAAGTTTCTCCTTGGACCCCGAGGTGTGGAGTGTCATCGTACAAGGGCTTTGGAGTCGGTCTACCACACACATTCGGTGGGAGTTGACCAGACTGATGCGCACAATTGCATGGAAGGGATTTCTGGAAGGATGCAGGCGCCATGGCTACGAGTGCGTGCTACTCATGCAACCATGTCCGAAGGGAGTCGTCGGAGGTCCTTCCGACGGCTATCATCGGGTTGGTGAGAGCAGCTCGGACGCGGAGCGCGTGGTTCATAAAGAACACATTGTGGCCGATTTTGCGGAGGTAGAAGAGGACGAGGTGACCGATGTTGCGGAGGCAGAAGAGGAGGCGGTGATCCATGTTGCTGAGGCGGAAGAGGAATATTGCACACCGCATGCTCAGCTCAGTGCACAGGCAGATGCAGGGGAGCATGTCAACAACATAGTGCGTCAGATGGAGATCGATGACTTGACAGCTCGGGTGGAGGAGGAAGCTTTAGAAGAGGATGGTGATGACTCTTCTGAGGAGGACAAAGGTCCCATCCCGCAGGAATAAAATAGGGTGGACGTTGAAGGTCTTGCTGTGCACGACGAGCACGAATCACCGTGGGAGTACCATGGGATGGAGGTTCGACTTCGTGCAATGTTTGCTGACAAGGGATCACTGCAGGATGCCATTAAGCTGTGGGCCTTGTCCATGCAGCGGACGTTTCGTGTCCTCAAATCTAGCGTGAGCGATACAGGTGGGAGTACCATGGGACGGAGGTTCGGCTTCGTGCAATGTTTGCTGACAAGGGATCACTGCAGGATGCCATTAAGCTGTGGGACTTGTCCATGCAACGGATGTTTCGTGTCCTCAAATCCAGCTAGGAGCAGTAGACCGTGGTCCACAAGCAGGCTGGGTGTCCTTGGCGTGTGTACTCACGGAGACCCAAGTACGAGACTCACTGGATTGTCTTCAAGGTGGAGGCGCACTCCTGCTTGCTCAGTAGTGTTTTGCCGAGGCATTGCAACCTAACGTCCACCTTCACAGCCAATGTGATGTATGGAGATATAGTGAAGAAGACGGATCTGGAGGCCAAGCACGTTATGGTGGCCATCGAGCAGAAATTCAAGTACAAGATTAGCTACGCGAAGGCATGGCGTGCTAAGCAAAAGGCTTTGGAAAGGAGGTTTAGTTATTTTGAGGCATCTTACGACAATCTTCCTCGTATGCTCCAGGTGCTGCAGGACAGGAACCCGGGCACATACATTGCTGTGAAGGACAAGTCATCCAAAAGACCGCCGCTAGGTTTTCTTGTATTGCAGAGGGCCTTCTTAGCATTTGGACCCTGCATCGATGCATTCCGACATATGTTGCCCATGATCTCAGTGGACGGGACGTTTCTAACTGGGAAATACAAGGGCATGATCATAATAGCAATTGGTGTTGATGGCAACAATCAGATTCTGCCCTTAGCCATTGCTTTCGTCGAAAGTAAGAATTTCGATAACTGGTTGTGGTTCCTTAGACATTTGAAGGAGGGAGTAATTGGGGCACATCCTGATGTTTGCATAATCCATGATCACCACCCCCGGATGATGAAGGCCATCCAAAAACTTCAGCAAGACCCCGATGAGCCATTCCCTTGGCCAGACATGAGGAACAGATGGTGCATCGCCATCTAGGGGCGAACTTCTTCCAATAGTTTAGGCAACAACCGCTCATGAAGCTATTCAAGAGGCTTACTATGCAGAACTAGCAACGTAAAATTGATGCGTTGTGGAAGATGTTGGAGGAGCACACCAGGAGGCATGTCGTCGAGAGGAACAAGCATTCGCTCATTCCTGGGCGGCGCAACCCGAATATCTCACATCACTACGGGAGCTCGACCCTCCCCATTTGACACGAAGGACCTCGAGGGACATCGGGTGCTTCTCCCATTGCATTGAGGTCGAGCCATTGGAGAAGTGGTCCTTGCTGCACGACACGGATGGTGCAAAGTACGTCATAATGACCACTAACCTTGATGAGGTGTACAACTGGGTTATTAGGCAGCTTTGTAGCTCATTGAACTGACCATATTTTAGTATGAAATATCAGATTAAACCTATCACGATCTAGAACACCATGACATAGGATATAACATATTTATATATCTTTCTTCCCTTCTATCAATAGCTTGGAACATATATCTTATTAGTCAACATAACACAGATGGTTGGAGAATAGTTCACATTATATTTTTTTCTTTGTCAACATTAAAATTACACAAGTCACACAACAACAAAAGAAGGCCAAGCACTATACGGACCTGCAATTTTGTCAGTCGAGATCGTGTTGAACTTAGAAATAGGCCATGATGTTCCATTAAAACATATAGAACATCCTCATCACTCACTATGGTTGGAGTTTCAGCAGCTTGATTGCTTCCTCTCTGCCCAAAAAAAATTAAAAATATATAAAAAGAGGTCGCATAAACCAATTTTCCATGTGAAAGGAAGAGATAGACAAACATTCAATTGAGTGAATTCTATTATAACTTTCCAGGAATAAGCTGCGGTGCCAAAACAAGTTGAGAACCTCAACTCTTCATTTTAACAGGTATTGGTATGTCCAAGGTGCTCTGAATGATGCAAATGTTATACATGTTATATATCCAAGGTCCTCAACTCTTCATTTTAACAGGTGATCTGACAAGGGTATATGCTAAAAAAAGCACATAAGTGATGAACTCACTGTATTTTTCAAAGCTGCCTAGAAGTTTTTCTTCTTCTATGAGATGAGATGTACAATGATCAAATATATAATTGGAGATAAGCAATTACATAGAACAAATACAACTGTAGCTTTGTTGTCACCCAGCATGTTGTTAGTGACCTTCTGCATGAAGGGCACAATTTCACCCATAAGATGAATCATAGATTATGAATGACAGAAATTATATGAGAGAACATATACTTAATGACAAAAAAGAGGAGTCGTAAGTTGTAATTGAAGGAGTCAGAATTATGTTGGTACTAATAAGGAGGATAATTCAATGAATCACACACGACAACAAAGAACCTATCTATTGTAGCGTAAGTAGTCAGTTGTGAAATTTAGAGATAAAAATGTAAGATTCAGGGCACCAGCCCTTGGCGGTATCAAAACTCATAGTGCCCTGTGTGTTATGAACCAAAGGGCTGACAAATCTAATCATATACCCTTTGATGCTGAAAGGAAAGAAGCTGCACGTGTTGGAATTGGGTCTATTTGTGTAAAAGCCCATTCATTCCTAAAATTCCAAAGCATGCAAATCCTTATACCGGTATTGGACTTACCGCTGGTTGAGAAACCAATACCGGCAATCCTAACGTACCATGATAATCAAACATTGTTGATTAAGGTTACAAGTACTAAAGATAACATGAAGTCCTCCAAACATGTGAAGCATAGGCTTAAATGTGTCAGAAAACCGAGGAACTCTGGAGTGATTACTGTGAATTATATTCGCACTGAGAAAAATCTGGCAGACCCTTTCACAAAGGGGCTAGCATGCAAGACGATTTCCATTCCGTCTATGGACATGGGAATGGGGCCATTGGAGTTACAACTTAACAGTAACCTATACCTTTTTGATCAGAGATCCCATGACTTAGGCAATGGGAAAAACAAGTTGATATTTGGATAAGAGAGTCCATTATAATAATATGTGTACCTGTGTCCTAATAGACAAAGTACTCTCAACTGTATAGAAGGATGGCTAAAAGCCTTAATGTATTCTAGTGTCTAATGAGGGAAAAAGGTATTAGCCTACGGTATACCTAAAATGAATACACCTACTTGAGCTTAACTGTGATATCGCAGTTCATGAGAATATGACATTCTCTAGAAAGTTCATGAGCAGATAAGGGAGCAAGACCAAATAATACTCCGTTTAGGCTTGGTTATTTGACATCCTAGTTTCAGTTGAGATTTCAAGTGAAATCTAATCACGAAAGACTGTGAATTCAAGGCATAGTCCATTCATCAGTTGTGAGAAGATGAATCCTGTTATTCTAGGTGTAAGTTCAACTCGTACGGGACTTACACTGAAAGACTTGTATATCAACAACTCTTCAACACAATAATCTTTATTATTCCTTTTTGCTGCTTGCTTTGGAATTGGTGGTGGATTATTGGAATTAGGCCTATTTGTGTAAATGCCCATTCATTCATAAAATTCCAAAGCATGCAAATCCTTAGACTAGAAGTCTTAGACCAGGGTAGTCGAAGTCTTAGACCAGGGTGGGTGAAGTCTTAGAACAAAAGTCTTAGACCAGGGTGGTTGAAGTCTTATAATAGAAGTCTTAGACTAGGGTGGTTGAACTCTTAGATCAGGTGTTTTAGACAGTGTGGTCAAAGGCATAAACCAGTGTTGTCGAAGCCTTAGACTAGTGTGGTCGAAGACATAGATTAGTGTAGTCGAAGTCTTAGATCAGTGTGGTTGAGGGCATAGACTAGTGTGGTCAAAACCTTAGACTAGTATGGTCGAAGACATAGACTAGTATGATCGAAATAATATGGTCGAAACCATAGACCATTGTGGTCAAAGGCATAGACCGGTATAGTCGAAATAATCTGGCCGAAGCCATAGACTGTTGGACCGAAACGGCGACTAGAGGGGGGTGAGTAGGATCACGATCTCTTTTTCAACCAAGATCAGATTCAACACAATTTTCACTCCAATAGCTATGAGAGCTATGAAGATCAACAAACAAGTATAGTGGAAGACATGTATTGAATCTAATCAAAACCCCGAAGCAAAACAACCAAAACCATAAAAACTCAATCTGTCATAAGATGGGCGGTCTGACCTCTCAGATTGACGAGTCGACTTTTACATGGGGCGGTCTGACATCTCAGATGGGCGGTTTGACCTCCAACCCGATGAACAGTGAAAACAGCCCGAAAAACTTGCAAATAGGTGTAACTTTTGATCTACAACCCCAAACTCGATGAAACTTGAAACACACCTTCTCTAGGATATCAGGAACCTATTTCAATCAAAGATCATGAAGATCCTTGGCAAAGTTCCGACAGTTTCCCATTTGAGTGAAGGATGGTTTAAAACCGAGTCAAAACAAAAAACTAGATAAAAAACTTTGCTCGTGGGTTAGAGATGATCAAGATGATCCTAGATGATATCCCACAAGTCACAGCAAGCAAGATTAGGGGTAGAAACTGAAGGAAAACTTGAAAATCAAAGACGGCCCCAAAATAACAAAATAGAGAGCAAGAATGCAAAGAGACTCATCTCAAGAAAACTTGTATAGATTGATTTGTAATTGTTGCTGGTTTACAGCCACTCCAACATGGAGGACAAAACTCAATACATGAGCACACAATCAATCTCCGCTTCAAGAATCCTAACCTCTCCACTCCCTAATCTCCAAAACAAAACTAGGGTTTCAAATAAGCAAAAGGATTAGAGGGATGCTACAGCACCCTCCCATATTTACAGTGGAGGCTAACCTTCTAGAAGAGTTTCCTATTGGGCACCCGTTAAGCCCACACACAAACGGGTTTAACTCACACACGCATTTTAAAGCGTCGTCTTCATCTTCTCTTGACCTAAACCGCTTCTCCTTGCGTCGTCTTACACTGTGGTTTAGCCAAAAGCAATCAAGATGGTATTTTAGTGATATTACCAAAATACCACTTCTCGATCCTTCTCCAAAGACCGAGTCCAATCTTCATAAAGCAGTTCCATGCTTCGCCACGTGTAGGTTGATCAACGGCTCTCATTATGTCGGCAAGTCTCTCCCATCCGGCTCCCACCGAAACCACCATGACACTTACACCAACCACCGCGTCGCTTGATGCAACCCATCGCACCGAACTTCCCGTTCGGTCATCCTTGTCTATTTTGCGCCATGCTTGAATCCATAGACTTCATCCGACACCGTCGATCGTTCTGAACCTCAGCTCTGCAAGCCTAGTCCCGATCATCCTCGTCGTTGACCGTTGTTGACCTCCAAGCAACCTGCACAATAATAGACTAAGAAATTGATTCCGGGAACAAGTTCTTCACAACTTGACCCACGTTAGTCAAAACATGCATCATGCAACACATATGCACTGAAACCCATGAAGTTGACTCAACAAACAAACATCGCCGCTTTGAAAGCCGACGAAACAAGTGAAAACCGGTCAAACCGCCATTCAATGGCGGTCGACCGCCTCATAACGGTCGGACCGCCCAAATAGACTTAGCCAATTTTGACCCAAAACCGAAATCTCTCTGAAAATTTTAAACGAATAGATCTTTTGACTAGAAGCACAAAAAATTATGAGACCAAGTGTATGATAATCCCCTCTCTTGCCTACACCCTTTATTTTTTGGCCCAGCTCCAAATTCGACTAAAAATATCTGGCCGGTCCGACCGCTGCCTTATGGCCGGTCGAACCGCCACTGAGCGGTCTGACCGCCAGGTGTGGCCGGTCAGACCGCCACTGGCCGGTTTGACGCCGCCCTGGCCGATCAGACCGCCTATGACCTGACAGAACAGAATTATTACCGAAAACGCGTGAATCGACAAACCTTTAAAGCCATTTTCAATTGTAACATCATCCTCAGATCATGAGCATATCCTCATGATATCCACATAGACCATTATGGTCAAAGGCATAGACCAGTGTGGTAAAAAATAGTGGTCGGATCCTTAGACCAACATGGTCGTAATATATTGGTCGAAGCTGTAGACCAGTAGTCGAAGCTGTAGACTAGTGTACAATAATGATCAATAAGCAGTACTTAATGATCATTAATTGGTTTTGAATTAGTAGTTACCAGTGGTTTATTATGACAGTTACTAGAGAGTAATTGTCTCGACCATAAATATCATCTAGCGACATCTAGACATGCGATTTTGATCAATTCACCTCAATTGTTCCAAAATCTTCCTCTATGTTCTTCTGGTTGGAGGGTTGTGCTATTTGAACCATGCTGCCCCTTCTCCTCGGCGTGCACTAGGAAGGAGGGTGATCGGGTATCTCTGAATCATTATCGCAGAGTTCGCCTGCACGGGGCGGTAATAAGGTTTCTGGTAGCGCATTTGCGCGACCTCTCGTTGCGCTGCATCATATGCGATCTGCATTGCTTTGACCACTACTTTGAGTCTGCGATGCATCATCTACGATCTACACTGCTTCGACCATTGCTTCGAGTCTGCACTGCTATCTGTTCTTCATCAAGCACGACGGTAAGTCAGTCGTATGACCAATTTTTCTGCTATAATAATATTGTTGAGTATGTTTAGAAGTGCAATGAGTTGCCCGCTATTGATATCGCTTTATGCATCTCTAGTTATTTATGATCTTTGCCTCATAATCAAATATGGAATTACAATATTTGTCCACGTTTCCAACAACACGTTCCCAATGAATCAAGGTGTTTGCCGGCAATCATCTAACATCTAGGGAGGAAACTAGTAACTTTAATCAATAATGCAAGGTACCACCAAGAGCATACATACCTCCTTCTCAGCCACAACTGCAGGAGCATGCACGACTGTGCCCATGGCTGAAAATTTAATCCACAACTTAGTTTCCACAGACCAACAAATACTCACAACTCTGTGTAATAAAATGAAATCATAAACACCTAATAACCGCAGGAAAAATCAACAGATCCGAACATCCAAAGATCGAACAAATAAAATCCTGGAATAAGAACCTCCTACCACAATTGAAGCTATAGATGATGACTCAACATCAATTTTTCCTGCTCCCATTTACCATTCATGTTCAGCAATGTCCACCGAAAAGAAAATAACGGAGATAAATACGAAGGAACTAACAAAACAGTGGTAATGGAGGCAGCATGCGATGGTTTGCTTCCCTGTCAGGGGAAAATCGAGTGCAAAGACTGAGTGAAGAAGATTTTGGTGGACAAGGTGGTGTCTAGGAGCAGTAGAGTTTGGGGAAGTTGGAAGATTAAAAGATTGGGTGAGGCCACGAGTAGGAGCAGAGTAGCATGATAAAAATCTTGCACGAGCAAAATATTCAAGAGCACGAGCCAACACTGGAAGCTCATGTGAATTCAAGAGCATGAGAAGAAGGCGGTACTTGGCTCGTCGGTGCCATCGGGGCAGTCGCAGAAGTCGTCATTGAGCTGGTCCCTGGTGAACTTGCTCAATCCATCCCTGCACTTGATCACGCCTCATGTGCACCCAGCAATGCCAAATAAAGAACCACATCCATGTGGCAAAGGCAAAGAAAGAGAGAGAGAGAGAAAGAAAGAAAGAAGAGAGAAGAAAGAAAAGATCAAAGTGCAGACATATATGGGGAAACCCCGTGTGGGGGGGGGGATGTTGAGGGGGTCGAGGAGTGGCTTGGATGCCGCGGTGGCGGTGGAGATCGAGAGGAGGATTGCAGCGAGGACGAGCGGGGAGAGCGTGGGGCGCCACATGGCTGGCCGGAGCAGCCAACACATGAGACATTTTTACATCATTACATATATGTTGGTGGAAATGGGGGCGGGGGAGGGGGAGTGCGGAGCTCGTGGAGGAAGGAAGGAGGGAGCGGTCGTGGGGAAGGAGAAAGAGGCGGTGTGGGGGGTTAAAGGAGGAGGGAAGCCGGGTCGTCGGGGAGGAGGACGAAGCAGCAACGGTGACGAACCATTTTATTAGCGGTGGAGGGAGAAGGAAGGAAGCTATCGGGGAAACGCGTTCGAGGACCTTTTCTCTTAGTACGCGGCCACACATAGCGAGGCGAAGGCAGCACATGACGAAGCGGAGCCAGCGCATGCGAGCACAATATCAAATCCGATCGGATGGGCCGAACGAGATTAACTCACTACTACAAAAAGGCTAATACTGGACGCCTCTTCACAGACGGTTGATCAAAACCATCTTTATTAAATACAATTACAGACAATTTTGGTTTAGCGGCCATCTGTGTTTCTGACAGCACTAAAAATCGTCTATGAATAAGTAATATCGCAGGCGGTTCGTGTTGAAAACCGTATGTGAAGTATCATGGACGGTTATGAATAAGAACCATTTGTGATACTACTAAATTCACAAACGGTTATTTATTGGATCCATCTGTAATTAGAAACAACTGATTAGTCGATTTCGACCACTCCTGATCGGACCAGATTGATCTTTTAAAGTACTCGAATTGAAGTTGATTTCCCCAACAGAAGAAATGAGAAGATATGTAATCTGGTAGGCACCTTGTTCTGTATCATGTGTAATTTCACTGTCTTGACGTGTAACTTCCAATCAACAGAAGAATGCAGAAGTACTTCACGTGATCGATCGATCGGAAGTTACACATCATAGACAGTGAAGTGCTCACCTAATCGTGGGGATATGATCTTCTACCAATTTCTTAAAGACTTCAAATCCATATACCAATTACATTGACTTTCCGATCACCTAAATTGAACTAGTCAATAGATCATCCATGTATTTTGTTTTTTTTCAATGTACGGTTGTCGAAAAGTCAATTTGTTCTGTGAATTTTGTGTTACTAGCTAGCTAGAAGGGTAGAGATCAAGATGAGAACTTTAAGAAGAAATGAAAGTAAGAAAAGACAGGAAGTTTGTGAGATATTTTTTCTTAGTTCTACATGCGCGCTCTTCTGATGGTTATTTATAGGCTTAACAACTTGTGGCAAGATTAAATTAATGAGTAAAGATGGAAGTTTGACGGGTAGGATTTATTAGAATCTGCTCCTAATTAATTGTTGGTAACCAAATCATCACCATCTTTTCAGGAATTGTTTTTTAAAATACGGTTGACGCTTCTTTTCCTATGTTTACAACTAAAGCTAGAGATCTCATCACAGACGATTTTTAATAAGAACCGTCTATGATTACATGCTTCACAGACGGTTTTTAAATATAACTGTATATAATAATTCAATCTTTCAGCTCCTGCACGATGCATCTCTTCGTCTCGCGCGTCGACGTTACGATGTGTCTCTTTGACGTTTTAGAAGAAAGATCATCACGTGCCATGGTGAGCACACGGAGCATGACGACGAGGACCAAGGCGAGAAGGTTGGCGACCGCCATCGCTTTTCCTCATGATGTCGTTGTCCACATCGTCGGTCTCGTAACCGCGAGCTCTCGTCGACCATTCTTGACCTCTGAGCCTCGAGCCACGCGTCGTATTCATTCTTTTGTTTTTGGTAGGTCTGAAGGAGTCAGCATTCTATTAGGTTTTTGTTCAGAGTCAGTTTCTGAAGATGACTGTAGCGTATGATATCCTAGTTAATTGTCGAAAATCTTCAGGTGTTCGTTTTGGGTTTAGGTTCCGATAGAGAACCTGATTGTAATTCCCATGAAAATCTATGAAAGGAGAAAAACTGAAAAGTCGTATCAGTTGATATGACGCAAAATAATATCGTGTTAATTTCATTTTGTGTCCAATATCCAGTTCTAAACTAAATTTTACTAGTAACAACGACCTTAATTTGACCTACCTTTTAATTTTCTCTTATGGAGTAATTCTTGTATTAACATTCTGTCGTCTTAAATTTTATAGTTGCAAGGCCATGTACAAGGTGTCTAAGGAGCGCACCGTGGGGAGATGTGTGGTGCTGGAGCAGGAGGAGACGATGAAGTGGCAAGACAACAAGCACTACCTCACCATCGTCAACCACCTGGCCGGCACCAGCAACCCGGAGGCCTGCTTCATCGTCAGCCTTGCGCTTGTCTTCACACCCCAAGACATGCAGTGCGACCTCGTGTTCTTTGAACGGGCGATCGTAGCTAGCTACAAGGCCGCGGCCTACGTGCTCGGCCTCCTCCTTTACACGGCCGGTGAGATGCGCGACGTTGGGAAGTACTACATTAGCCAGGTCGAGGGCGAGCTAGTCGGCGGCGGGTGTGAGACGACCAAGAGGACCAACCGGGAGTGCAGGCGGTGTCGGAGGCTCACTGCGGACATAGTCTAGGAGGCGGCGTGGAAGATGATGGTCGGGCCGCTAGGCCGGGTGTGGGCGCTGTCGGAGGATAGCCACCCGTGCATGAGCACCGGTTGCGGCGTGATGGAAGGGTGGGAGGACTACGTCGTCTTCTACAGCAATGACTGCAGGATTAGGCATGCGTATGCCAAGTTCTTTGCAGAGGTGTTGAACTACTTGCCGTAATATTATCAGTTTTAGTATAGTTTTAGCAAATATTCATATATAATTCTTTACTAATATGTGAATGTGTCATATGTACTTCTGAATTTGCATTTATGTATAAATATTATAACAGACGGTTCTATTATGGAACCATCTGTGATGTGAGACCATATCACTGATGGTTCTATTATGGAACCGTCTGTGACGTGAGACCATATCACTGATGGTTCCATAATAGAACCGTCAGTGACATCCCTTTATTAATAGGAGTCCACTAGGGTTTGCACCCTAACTCGTCACTCCCCAACGCCCTTACTCTCGCCCGTTTCCCTCCCCACATGAGTGCCCCTGACCTCGATACCACCGCCCGAAGCCTCCTCCCCAACAGCCGCCCCCAAGTCGCGCCTTCTCCCCAATGCCACCCTTCTTCCTGTCGCCGCCGGTTGTGACACCACGGTTCACTACACAAGACACTCTTATTGTAAGAGTCTTGTGCAGTGTCACCGTCGTGACACAACTACGGTGCCACCACCACCGCCGGTCCAATCGATCCCTCGGCCAAATCCACCTCCCCGCCGCCAGATCTGCCTTCCCCTCTTCGACCCCTCCACCGACCTCCCTCGGCTACCTCTCCACTGACCTCCCTCGGCTACTTCTCCATTCTCTACTGCTTCAATTTTTGGGTTTGAGTTTGACTTGTTTACTGATGTGGGTTGTTATTGCTTATACATACATGCAGGAGATGGATGTGGTGAGCTACTACCGGTGGTTGATTTGCCGGTTGCACTGGGGTAACTATTTTTCTTTACTCTCTATATATCTCTTCCCCCCTTGCTCTATTATGTGGGTGATGAATGATGTGGGCTATGGTAGGTGCTCTGTAATGGTTGGATGATATGGGTGGGTTCTTTTTGTATAATGTTGGTTCATAAGATGTGGTTCGGATGGGGCAAAACATTAGTCTTTACACATACAATTTTTTTCATTCTTGTTGCTTCAGTTTTTGGGTTTGAGTTTGACTTGTTTATTGATATGGGTTGTTGTTGCTTATGCATATATGCAGGAGATGGATGTGGTGAGCTACTGCTGGTGGTCGATTTGCCGGTTGTATTGGGGTAACTACTCCCCTTTACTCTCTATCCCTTTCCCTCCCCATGCTCTGTGATGTGGGTGATGAATGATGTGGGTTATGGTGGGTGTTCTGAGATGGTTGGATGGTATGTGTGTGTTCTCTATAAAGTCTCCAAAGTAGTGACTGCTTGTGCCTTTAAAACCAGTTTCATATATATATATATATATATATATATATATATTATATTGTTCGTAGTCCCCATCCACTTTCGAGGGATCGTCCACGCAGCATGAGGAGGATGAGACAGCAGCCACAGACAACTTCAAGAAGCATGGCTGTCAGGAGAGCACGTGAACATCCAATTATCTGTATGTCGTCGACAGGTAATTGGACATCGCTATGTTCAGAAAATAGCGGGGACGCGTAGGTACTCTGACTGGGAAGTGGCATCATGTATCTTGTACTCCGACTAGGAAGTGGCATCATGTATCAGCAATCAACCATAGAACTTGAAGACACATGATGCAACTTCTCAGTGGGAGTACCTGTGTGTCCCCGCCATTTTTTGAACATAGCGATGTCTAGTTACCTGTCGACGACATCTAGGTAATTGGATGTCCACGTGCTCTCCTGACAGCCATGCTTCTTGAATTTGCCTGTGACTGCTGTCTCATCCTCCTCATACTGTGTGGACGACTCCTCGAAAGTGGTTAGGGGACCCTGAACACTATATAGAACCACTGCTGGGAGACTTTATAGAAAAGAGTCATCACAGACGGTTTCATCTACAATCCGTCTGTGATACATCATCCATCACAGATGGTTTCATCTACAAACCGTCTGTGATACATCAGCCACCACATACGGTTTGTAGATGAAACCGTGTGTGATACATTAGCTATCACAAATAGTTTCATCTACAGACCATCTGTGATACATAAGCTATCACAGACGATTTCATTTACAAACCATCTGTGATAGTCAATTATCATAGACGGTTCTGAGTCAATAAACACATGTAATAGTTTGCATCACAGACGGTTCAAAAACCGTCTATGATGACGTCATGACATTACTAACCCATAAAGTCAAACGGCTCACGAAACCGTCTGTGATGATATTATTTAACCGTCTGTGAGGACCTTTTCTGTAGCAGTGATTGCAACATTCGACGGACAAGGAATAGAGGGTAACGTGGCCACCTTGAGGGAGTCCCAATCCTGTCTCATGTTATATAGATGGATTACAATATTCTAGTTTGTATTTTTGGCCTATTGAATTCATTGCCTTTGCTACTGCATTCTCGATAGTGAAGAAGGCGACCCAATACACATCTAATTGGGTACCGTTGTACTTTGTTTCTTAATGAATGAAACTAAGAGTCTTTCAAAAAAGTACTCCCTTTGTTCAAGAAGCACGATGTTTTGAACATCGTCACGGTCTTCAATATTTAATTTTGATAATTAATTTTCATACGATTATGTTAGTAAAAAATAAAAAAAATAATCATATTATTAAAAATATTTATCATGGCAAATCTAACGATACAATTATCTCAAAACCAATCTATATAGTTTTTTAAAGATATTATTAGTCAAAATTAGATAAGTTTGATTATACGCTTTCGTAAACGTCGTATATTTCTGAACGGGGAAGTATATTTTACTAAAAAATGTACACAAATAATATGAGTATAGATTTATCACGTCTAAAATGAAATCCATACACCCTGCCAATCCAAAATGAAACCTAGTGCCAAGTGAGCACGCGCAAGAATGAATCTAAAATTAGACCTACCATGACTCATCCCATTGCAATATGCAAGAAAAATAGAAAGCACAGTTCCCACAATGGTAATTTCACCCATCCAAAAATCCAAAGGAGGACAATAACCTCATCCAAAACGCCCCCATTTAGCTCAAAGGCAGAGAAAAAAAGTTTTAAAAAACTTGCACATTAAAACCAGGGTGGGCCCCACCACCTACCACCCGCACTCTATAAAAGGCCGCCTCCGCTCCCCTCACCTCCATTGCACTGAGCCAAACCGAACCCAGCCGTGCAGTTTCGCAAATCCACCCCTCACCAACCTCACTATTTACCAAAGCTTTCCTTTGCTGCCTTTTTACGCCTAGCCCCCTACAAGTTTCCGCGCCTCGCGTCGGTGCCCTTCGCCGGAGCTGCCATATGAATGGTCAAACCTCGATGGGGCTCGCCGCTGCCGCAGCCGCCGCAGTGAGGCCGTGCCGCCGCCGCCTCCTGTCCTCCGCCTCCGCCGCGGCGACCGCGACGACGGCCACCGCGACCCCGCTCTTCCCGAGATGCCCCCACCCGCACCACCACCCACACGGCCGCCGCATCCCCTTCCTCGCCTCGGCGGCGTCGCAGACCTCGCAGTCCGGCCCGACCACCACCCCGACCCCCATCCCCGCCGACCCCCGCACCGCCGTCGCCGGTAACCTCCCCTTCTTCGACCGCGTGCTATTCCCGGACGCGTTACCGCTCGAGACCCCGCCTGTTGAGGAGGAGGCGGCCCCGCCGGTCGATGAGGGGCTGGCGTCGGCCGCGGCGGCGAGGGAGGAGACGGAGACGGAGAGGGAGGCGTGGAGGCTGCTGAGGAGGGCGGTGGTGAGCTACTGCGGCGCGCCGGTGGGGACGGTGGCGGCGGAGGACCCCGAGTGCACGGAGACGCTCAACTACGACCAGGTCTTCATCAGGGACTTCATGCCCTCTGCGCTCGCCTTCCTCATGCGCGGCGAGACCGAGATCGTCCGCAACTTCCTCCTCCACACCCTCCAGCTGCAGGTGAGCGCCTCGCCAATTGGGATCCTGATTAGCTCGCTGGGTCAAATTTTTTGAATTCTTAAGGAATCTGTGCGCTGCGAGTAGTGTTAATTGCGTGCACGTTAGGTTTTCCTGCTAGTCGTGGGAAGAAAATACCTAATTTTGCAGTGTTAGGATATAGATGAGAATTTTACTGCCACTTAGGATCGTAAATCATATAAAAAGATTTTAAGATGAATTTGCTTGCTGATAGCTGCATGTGGTTGTCTAGGGATGTAACAAATTCCTGTTCTGTATGGGTTTTGTGTTCTGTGGTGGGAGATAGAGATAAGATTTCCCTTTTGCTGGCTAACATGTCTCTTTCGTACATGTAGTGTGATGAAGTAGACTCGTTGTATGCTGGAGCCTATTCTTCTATGAAGTACCTAGGTTTCTTATTGGGTCTGGCCTGTTGTGCTCCCTTACAAAGGAAGATCACTTATGATAAAATCCAAGTGCTGTCGTACATGTCAGTAAAATGCATAAAGTAGAAATCTGAATTGAAGAATTAATATTCTAGCTGATAAAATTAAGATTTGAGATATTGTATATGGAATCATGTTTACTTGGGGTGGATTGATCAGAAGAATTCTGCTTTGAAAATTATCTTGCCAAACCTCAATAGCACAGCTTGCAAGCATATTTTGCTTACTGAATTCAATTTCTACGACTGATGAATGAAACAAAATTTGCTTTAAGAGGATTTTGAAAGCTAAATGAGATGGCAGAATTCTGACAGCTAAAAGGACCATGTAATTAGATTTATGTCAAAATTTTCCTTGAAGATGCGACACTCACATTTATCATCAAACCTAAAAAATGGCTTATTCATAACTGTTTGTGAACTTAGTTTTGTTAGCTTGTTATCTGGCACTTGAATCAATTTAAGTTTTCATTCACTGATCTTTGTCCTTTATTTGATGGCCAGAGCTGGGAGAAAACTGTTGACTGTTACAGTCCTGGGCAAGGCTTGATGCCAGCTAGCTTCAAGATTCGGACCGTGCCTCTTGATGAAAACAACGAAGCATTTGAGGAGGTTTTGGACCCTGACTTTGGCGAGTCAGCTATTGGCCGTGTAGCTCCTGTTGATTCTGGTAAATCTCTCTCTCTTGTGCAGACATATTACATCATTACACATCAGCACTTTTCTTTTGAAGTTATTTGTTAAAAATAATTAACAGCCGCAAAATGTTTATCCTGCTACTCTAATCCAACTTGTACTTTGACAGGACTTTGGTGGATTATTTTGCTGAGAGCATACTGCAAGATTACAGGGGACTATGCATTGCAAGAAAGAGTAGATGTGCAAACCGGCATTAAACTGATCTTGAGCTTGTGTTTGTCTGATGGTTTCGACATGTTTCCAACTTTACTGGTCACAGACGGATCATGCATGATAGACAGGAGGATGGGAATACATGGACATCCTCTTGAGATTCAAGTAAGTTGAATTTTATTCAGTGACGACTCAATTCCCTACAGAATGATCTTTCCTGAACAACTATATTAGCTCAGTAGTTTAGAATACTTGTAGGTAGTGAGGCTGTTAATACTATTCAGAATGGTGTATCGCTTCTAGGAAAAAAAGATGCTGCCAAGAAGGAACCAATGCTTTTGTTGAATGCAATATTAGTTTTAAAGAATATGTTGCTGCTACTTTTAACCTAGATTTATCTAACATGTTATCAGTGAAAGGGAATCTCTTTATTGACCAAGGTTTACACTGTTTCTCAGGCTTTGTTCTACTCCGCTCTAAGATGCTCACGAGAAATGCTTGTTATGAACGATGTGTCAAAAAACCTCCTACGTGCCATCAACAACAGGCTCAGTGCACTGTCTTTTCACATTAGGGAATACTACTGGGTTGACATGAAGAAGATAAATGAGATCTATAGATACAAGACAGAAGAATACTCTCATGATGCAACTAACAAATTCAACATTTATCCCGAGCAAATCCCTTCCTGGCTTGTTGATTGGATTCCTGAGAAAGGGGGTTATCTCATTGGGAATCTGCAGCCAGCTCACATGGATTTTAGGTTCTTCTCTCTTGGCAACCTTTGGGCCATAGCTTCATCTCTAACTACTCCAAAACAAGCTGAGGGAATACTTAGCCTTATTGAAGAGAAATGGGATGATCTCGTAGCAAACATGCCCCTCAAGATTTGTTACCCTGCAATGGAAGATGATGAATGGCGCATTATTACTGGTAGTGATCCCAAGAACACGTAAGCTATCATGCTGATTAAATTAATCTTTCATACTGTGCTTCCCTGTCTTCTGGTTGGTGGCATATCCTTGTTGTGTGGTCTCTATTCATTTTCCAAGAATTAACATCTCTTTCCTAAACATGCCATCACAGTTGTTGACATCTAACCATTTTGTGCACGTGCAGCCCATGGTCGTATCATAACGGTGGATCTTGGCCAACTCTACTGTGGCAGGTACGTAGGTATCAAGACACGGTTTCCAAATTTCTTGCACCCTTTATGCTTACAATAAATCATTGCTGACCAATCTTTGTTTCTGTTTGTAGTTTACACTGGCCTGCATCAAAATGGGGAGACCTGAGTTGGCCGGAAGGCCATTGCTGTGGCCGAGGAGAGGCTCGCAGATGACAAGTGGCCTGAATACTATGACACCCGATCTGGAAGATTCATCGGGAAGCAATCACGATCATATCAAACATGGACTATTGCTAGTTTTCTGACCTCCAAGACGTTGTTGGAAAACCCAGAGATGGCTTCTATTCTGACCTGTGATGAGGACCTTGAGCTGCTTGAAGGCTGTGCTTGCTGCCTCTCGAAGAAGAGGGCTAGGTGCTCACGCCGTGTGGCCAAGTCACACGTCGTCGGGTAAAACAGCGGAGCCCCCTTTTATATTCCTGCTACTCTGCACACACCATGTATACTACCGACCGAGAATTAAATGAGACGGACACACACTAGCCGTGTACATTAGTACAAGTTTACTTTAGATATCCATCCATTCATTTCCTCAATGCGCGCTCATTCTTTTTTGCTGAGCTGCCATTGATGGGAATTAACTACCCTGGGTGATACCGGTGGTCGAAGAGAGCAACACCAATTCAGGTTTGCGGCTCTCATGTACACAGAATTTGTTCTTGTATTCGGTCCACCAGCGGCTCCTGATTCAGGAGTGCTGCGAAGCCCTGACCATTGTATCTCTTTGTCAGTACTAAAGCTGTATGTCGCATCATTTGCGAACTAAACTGAGACTCTATATCATGTTACTTGTCATGAATTATAAGAATACTATGGTTATCCATTTTGTCTTGTTGGATGTTTGAGATGCTGGGAATCACCGCATGTTTTATTATGTCCCCGTCGCGTGTTGCATTCTTGTTGGTTTCGATGTTGCATTGTGAGTGGTTCTGGCTTGTACTAGTCAAGATGGTTGTGCAGACAGATCCAACTCGTTCGTTATGGCCAATGTTGACGAGTCTTGAAGGCAGACTCAGTGGAATACGGGTGCATTGACAGGTAGGCCAGACTTTTTGAGTTGAATTAGGAATCCAATCAACAAGCCAGTCTCTCGGGTTTTGAAACGTGTTTTAATATTGAGAATAGTGTGCAATCTTATGTGTCAGTAACTCATTTACTAAACATGTTTAAAATTATATTTTGATTACCTTTTCAACCGGTCCCATCTGTCATTAACTTAGTACGTTTAACAACTATCATTAAGCGCTAATTAACATTTAAACACATGGGTCCCACTGGCAGAGAGAGAGAGAGAGAGGAGCTGGGCACGCGCATGGCTGAGAGGGGAGGAGCTAGCCGGCGGCGAGCACACGCGGAAGAGCTCGGGGGAGCCTAGAAATGGGTAGAGGGAGTCCATGCGATGCCAAGGGAGGTAAAAGTGGCCGGAGAGGTGGACAAAATTGGCGGTGTGATGGAGATGAGCGGCGGAGCCTCTTGGGTCTATTATGCATTTCGCGCACGAGGCATTCTTTGGGCGAAAGGAGTGTCGATTGAATCGAGAAGTCCAGTGATCTTCTTTGGGTGGGCACGGGACCTAGGGTCACTGAGAGGCGTCTTGGTGGCATCGCGACCACAAGCGGCGCCATGAGTGACTAAGGGGGAGTCGCACCAAGGACTCGTGTAACATCCCAATTTTTATGGTTTTTTGATTTTTTTTTGAAAATAAAAATAACCATTTGATTTTGTTGAAGTTGCTAAAGCTTAACTTGAAATTTTAGAAAACAAAGACAATTTAATCAATGTTGCAAATTGTGTATACTAGTTACTGATCATGCGACTAGTTCATAATACACAGGGCTCGGGTCCAACGACACAGGGTCGAACTAACTAGCCCTTGGCAAATTGATGTGCGCATGAGAATCAGTTGCTCACCACGACCACAAGGGTCCAGAAGATAAGGTCGGGGAGGCTCTAGAACAACTTGTCGACGACGAACAGCGGCTGCGTAGAGGAGGTCCACGACGGCAGCTCATCACAACAGCAGAGGTGCTACAAGAAGTGTCGCGTTATATTACTGAGGTGCTAAGGTGGTGTAGACACAGGGAATCGGCCTGGGGCTCACTGGGTTTTAAAGAAGAACCGAAATGGCGACGGTGGCGGCCATGAATGAGGAAAATGAGAGTGAAGCTCGGATTTAGGGCGAGATTGGCTGCATTGAGTGAGGGATTGGCATCAATGGAGTGTAGAACACCTTATGACGCTATTAGTTTGGGCTTGGACTCACTAGAGCGACGGGAACATGTTAGCGAGTTCGAGTGCGCACCAGAGCTGAGGATGAAGGTGAATGCGATCGAGCTACAAGGCTTTCCGGGTTGCATTAAGCACAGAAGAGGAATTGAGTGATGCATGAGGATCAAAATGACACGGGCGTCGTGGGTGAGGAAGCTCACCATAGCGGGAATGGTGCGAAGGCGCGCTCACCAGCGTCGAGAACGACACAAACGTTCTTGCAAAACCAAAAAGCTATGAAGCTCAGGTTTGCACGAAATGGAACGTGGGCGAGCTTAGGATTACAGTGCGTGCGCTAGGGATTAAATATCTAGGACGTTCGTGCGAGATAAACGTTGAGACACCGACAGCAGCGTGAGAAACTCGCGGTCCGCTCTTGGTCTCTCCACCAGCGCAGGAATAAGGCGCCATGAATGGGGTAGCTAGCATGGGCGGGGGCTGGCATAGGTGACAGGGTAATTGGACGCAAAACGGTGGGCGGCGATTGGAAACCGCGGGTGAGCGGCGGAGCTGGCGCGGTGGCGAGTGGGCAAGGGAGCGAGGTGGACGAAGGGTGCTGATGAGAGGGGCCCACATGTCAGTGAGAAGGCGGCGCGCGACAGCAAAGCGGGCCGAACATCTGCGAAGGATTTTGGTAGGCTTGGATTCAACCCCAAAACTGGCTGAATTTTTGCCGAATTTTTGAACCTATTAAACATGCTCTAAAATTTATGAAACTTTTTGTGGGGGATTATGATATCATTTAGTTTCTCTTGTAAATTTTCTAAAGATTTTATCTGCTATGTGATTTTCTCACAAATTCCTACAAGCTGCTGCTTGTATGAAATTTTATTATTTGCTTTATACAAAAAGTTCAAAAATCATGCATAACTAGTTTCCCACAAAGAATATGCTCAAAATTATTTTATCATTTTTTTATTATACCTTCCTAAAAAATACATTTTTGGGATGTTATAAAATTCTCATAGAACTATCTGTACAACCCTGGCCTTTGTTGCTACAAGATAACTCAGTGTTAGTGATATGCCCTAGAGGCAACCATGGAGATGATTGTATTACTTCTATGTTTATAAACTTTTGAATAATATGTTATTTGTCTCTTGAATGAAATATCATTTATATCGATTGACAAGTATGTGACTTATTTGTGAAACTCTCTATTTATGTTTATGATGTCATTCTAAACATCCTTGATCTTACATCATTATATGGGACACTTATGATTTATGGATAAACACATGCATTGATTGATGACCACGTTTCACAGATCATTGATATAAGATATCAAATTAATAGTGTGGACATATGTTGGAGAACATAGTGTTGGATTGACCAACCTTTAGACACTGTGGGGATTGTTATATTCTTAAGTGTCATCAGTTAGTCTCATACATAGTGTATGTGGGATCCTTAGACATGAGGTCGTCGTAGTTTTCTATATGTGTAATAGTTTACGTAGGGGTTGCCAAACGCTACTTCGTAAATGGATAGTTATAAATGTAGCTTTTGGGTTTACTATAAAACATGTGGGGGAATGTAGGCGATCAATATGGAATTTGCCCCTCCAATTTAATGAGAGGGATATCTCTGAGCCCCTCGATGTGGTTGGACTAAAGGAAGTGCAAGACGATGCCAAATATAGTTGAGTCAACTACAACTAAGTAGTCAACTACAAGATTGAGTGAAGAATTGAGCTATCGTAGCATGACATACATCTCGTCTTGAGTTCGATATGATATTGTGAGGCGAAAGGATCAACACATAAGCTTTATAAAGGTATGTATGATATGATCTTTACGTGTATTCGTGAGTCACTATGTCCTACTAGGAACCACTACTGACTTGTGGATCAAAAATGAGTTTCCGGTTCACGGCCGATTACGGGTAAACCTACATGGTCACACACTTAATTGGTTGGAACAAACTAGTTTCAGATTAGATCAGTTAGAGGCTTGAATCGGATTATAATTCATACGTGGTTAAGAGCCTGTAATATCATGTTTCGCTTTTGTGGATATCATGGGGATATGCTCCAGATCTTAGGATGATGTGACAATTGGCAATGGCATTTATGGTTTGTCGTTTCACAGGGTTTTCGACAAAGTTCAGGCTTTCTGGACAGGGGCGGTCCGACCGGTCCCAAATCGGCCGGACCGGCCATGTGCGGTGGTCGGACCGTGGTGACCAGAATGGTCGAACAGTGGGCCAAAAATAGAGTATGTAGGCAAGTGAGGGGATCTCAATGCACTTGGTCTCATAATTTTTGGAGCCTCCAAGCAAAAGTTCTATTCGTTTTAAGTTTCGAAAGGTTTGAATTTCGGGGCTTGAAATTGGCTAAGTCCTTGTGGCGGTCCGACCACTCACGAGGAGAGCGGTCCGACCGCCAAAGGCGATCCGACCGCTCACAAATGAGCGGTCGGACCGATTTCCACTTATGAACGATGCCTAACTTCATGGTGATGTTGTTTTGTTAGGTCAAGTTCATTGGTATCATGGCATATGTATTGCATGATGCATGTTTTGACTAACATGGGTCAAGTTGTGAAGAACTTGTTCCCGGTCGTGTTTGCTTGTCTATGGTTGTGCGAGGTTGCTTGGTGGTCAACAACGGTCAACGGCGAGGATGATCGGGACTAGACTTGGAGAGTTGAGGTCCGAGCGATCGGCGATGCGGGTGAGTCAATGACTCAAGCGTGGCGCAAGATGGACAAGGGTGACCTATTAGCAAATCTGAGGCGCAAGATGGCGCTAGGTGAAGCTGTTTAGGTCAAAAGGTTAAAGACGGCGCTTTGAGAAGCGTGCGTGTGTGACCCGTTTGTTAGTGGGCCTTAACAGGAGCCCAATAGAGTCAAACCCTAGGAGTTCTAGGCCTCCACTATAAATAGGAGGAGGTGGTGGCTGCACCGTCTCTCTCGCCTATTTTATGTTTCAAAACCCTAATTGGCTTAGGGGGAGTTGAGGTGGAGGCTAGGGCTCTTGATGGTTTGAGGTGATTTTCGTGATCTTAGATCGACCACTGTTCCTTGATGGAGTGGGTGTAATCCAGCATCAATCACGAATTTAATCTACGCAAGGTTTGCTTGAAATAAGTCTCTTTTCGTTCTTGCTTTCAATTTCGTTTTTTTAGGGCTTTCTTTGATCCACGAGTTTTTGATTGATTCTTTCACGTGAATTAGCTTACTGTGATACGTGTGAACCTATCTAGGATCATCTTGATCATCAATCACTCACGAACAAGCATTAGGATCAAGTTTTCGTTGTTGCCCGGTTTTAGACCCTCTGTTACTCAATTGACAACTGTTCAGGATTTATCTAAGAATTATCATAATATTCGATTGGAATAGGTCCTCAATAGCATAGAGAAGGTGTGTGCAAAGTTTCGTGAAGTTTGGAGTTGAGAATCAAAAGTTAGACCTAATTGCAACTTCATCATCGAGCTGTTTTTACTGTTTCAGATCTGTTCTGGAGTCTGCCGGTCAGACCGCCCATCATCACCGGTCCGACCAATTTGGCAGCGGTCCGACCGCCAGTACAACAGCGGTACGACCGCCAGGAAATCGGTTCGACCGTTCTAGGCCAGAGGTCAGACCGCCAGTACATTGTATTGCTTTGATCTTTGATGTTTTTGTCATATTGCTTAGGGGATTAAATTGAATTCAATACTAGTCTTCCGCTGTACTGGTATATTAATCTTCATGGCTTCCTCATAGCTATTGGAGTGAAATTGTGTTGAATTCATAATTTGTGAAAAAGTGAGCGTGCTCCTATTCACCCCCCCTCTAGTCGCCTTTTCGGTCCAACAACTTTAGAGAGGATAATTGATTTAGAGATTGGATTTAACCAGAGTTTAGAGAGTGTTTTCACTTAAGTTGGAAAACCTAGGCCGCGGGATATCGGCTCACTACGTTTCGGCCCAAGGGGGAGCTGGCCATAAGGGTCCCGGGGGCACCAACTCTAGCACCTACCTCCCTTGCGCCTCCTCCCTCCCCATTCCAACTGCCACCCTTGCAGCCCTCTCCTGGCACCACCCCTACCTCTGAAGGCTACCGCCCTGCTTCTCTTCCCTGCCGGCGCCAACCTCTGTTGCCCTGTGCTGCTGCCAGCCAGAAGAAGGAAGGGAAGGAGGAAGGGGGTGAAGGACGAGAGAAAGGAGAGGTGGATCGCTGGGATTTTGTGTTCGTCGTCTTGATCTCCAAGGGTGATGATCAAGTTTCTCCTCTATTTTGTTTAGCAATTTCTAGTCGGGAGAATCGATTTGTAGATTAGTTTATCTGTTGTTTTTTTTTGCACTGCAGTTTCGGGTACTAGTGGTGCGAAATTATGGAATTTAATCTATTGAAAAGTTGTAGAGGATCTCGATATCTTTCTGTAGAATATTTATTCTTATCAATCGGATGAGTAGATTTGAAGTTATGAATTTTGTAATCTTACTGTCTGGTAAGTTTGTCGGGTTCTAGCAGCATGCATTAATCTGCATGCAAAGGGTATGTAACTTCTTAAGGATTCCATAGAGTCTAAGAACATGATTTTTGGACGGTTAGAATAGAAGTTATAATTTTTAGAAGACTGTAGTCCAGAACCGGTTTGCTACTGGAAGTAGTTGTGGGAAAATTTTAATTTGGCAAAGTTAATGGCAGAACATATTTTTTGGAATTATTAGGATATGATAGATAATATCCTGTAGTTTCTGAAAAGTCATAGATTATTATATTTGCACATGTAGATTAATAGATATGAAATTATTAAGTCTGATGTCTAGAAGAAGATAAATATTTCTTCTGGGTTCAAAACAGGGGTTTACGTAATTTAATCTGAACTTTTGATCACCTAGTAAGTTGTAAGAAATTATGTATAGATTACATAATAATATGGTTTACTATTTTACGATGTGGGGGGTTGAAAGTTATGATAATTTTAGTGCCAGAACAGCAGGTGAACTGTCTCGTAAAGAGGAAAAATTATGGAATTTGAGAGCGTGTAGGAGCGTTGTAGATTCAGTGTAGATTTGTATCGGCGTAGCTAGTTTTGAGTTGGGTGTTCTATGTATGCAGTGTGGCTTCGGGATTAGTATCACCCTAACATTATTTCGGTCGTCGCAACTAGAAAGACAAGTGCATGGTAGAGTGGTATTGAATGTTTGAAATTATCATTTGGTTAAATGAATGCTTGTCATGATTATTCATATGAAATATGCCTATTTCACATTACTCATATGCTTTCGATAATTTGATGATGATTATGGAAAAGAATGATGATTATTCATTGCATTGCATGATGAGCATCCAGGTTGGAATGATCTGACCCACGGGAGTGGGATGAGGTCTCTATATGTAAGATGTGGGCAATGAAATCCCTGTATGAAAAAGGACAGGAAATTGGGTCCCCGCACTAAAGAGTGCGGGCATGAGTGAACACCGACGGGGGTTACACTCCGCTATACCAGTATAAGCAGAAGCGGAGTTATGGCATGAGCATGAGTTTGTATTGCATTCATGAAAGAAGAACAATATGATATGAGATAATGAGAATGAATTGTTATTGAGATGATGCTTCGTTTGCTATTTTACTTTGTACTTGCTGAGTTATGGACTCACCCTTGCTTATTTGTTGTCTTAGGTGAACGTTGATGGCGACATGCTACGGGGTGGTAGTAGAACATGGAATGATTGCATTTTGTTGCACTTCAGACCACCTAATAATTTATTCCTCTTGGTTAGAATCTAGTTAGCCATTTCTATTTTAATAATTGGATAACTTGTGGTTTCTCTTAGTTTCTTATTTTTCGTAATTTTGTTGGTTGTCGCGTTCCCTAATTGAAACTTATTTACGTTGACTTTGGTAATTATTTTGTTCATATTACATTTGATTTAGGGAGTACTATGTTGCTGAAATTTATGATTATCATATTGAGGATTGTTTACTCTTGAAGTCCAGAGGTTAGTAATACTTGTTTAATGTTTAAAATTGGTAGTGATTGTAGTTGTGGTGGTATCTTGGGTTTTTGTTAAGCCGGAGTGTTATAGTTGGTATCAGAGTAGGCATTAGGTCAGTGGTGAACAAATTAATAACATGTTTGCTTAATCAACTAAAATTTGACACATTGGTGCACAGTAGGATTGGATTGGGTCATGCATTGCATTTGCGCTTCCGTTAGTTTATTTAATTGTAATGGATGTTGGATTGTTGCTAATTTGATTATGTATTGATGTTATCATTGTACTTGAGCTGAGTTGTCAGTTGCTCTTTTGGGTGTTCGGTAATGGTGAGAGGTAGAGGCCATGGTCGTAGAGCAGGCTGTGCCCGTGGTCGTGGGCGCAGTCCGGTGGTGCCATCACCCTCGGCTGAGGAGGTCGTTGGTGAGGCGGGTGAGGAGGTCACTTCGGCTGCTCAGCCAGCCGCTGGTGCTCAGGTGGCGTCAGCCGCCCTATTGCAGAACCTCCAGAGGGTGGTCCAAGAGCATCGTCAGCAGGTGCAGGTAGCTCCTGCTACTGCAGGTGCACCTGTTGCTATCACTGGTGCTGCATCGGTTCCATATGAGGCCAGGATGAACCTGTGTTAGTGGATGTCCCTCCGTTTGGACACTTTTGATGAAGCAGGCACACCGGTCCAAGTAGTAGATTGGCTTCACTACATAGAGAGGCAGTTCGGAGCCTTAGAGATGACCTCTCAGTAGAAGGCACATTTTGTGGCCTTTCAGTTGAAGGTCAAACGAACATCTGGTGGGAGGGGGTTTTGTCAATTAGTACCCCAGTTCAGGGACCAATCACGTGGGAGGTTTTCATCAAGTAGTTCAGAGCAAAGTTCTACCCAGAGTTCTTCCTTGAGAGGATGGAGCACTCCTTGTTGACCTTCGTCCAGGGAAAGTTATCCGTTGCAATGTATGAGGTGGGGTTCAATAACCTAGTCCGTTTTGTGCTAGCTGTGGCTGGTGATGACCATGAGAAGGCTAAGAGGTTCCGTAGGGGAGTCAGTCAGGAGTATAACCACGTCCTAGGGGCGACCAGTTCGCGCGACTTCAACTCTTTGGTCGATCAAGCCAAGGGTACAGAGTTAGAGAGAGAGAGAGAGAGAGCTCACTAGAGAGAGGTAGGCTTCTAGTGGTTCTATTTCTTCTGGTGATGGCCAAAAGAGGTGTTTTGGTGGCGGGGGTGGGTCTTCTTAGCGACCCGTTCCCAAGAGGTTCCAGTGAGGCCAAAGTCCTCAGTCGTCGACTCGGCCTTTCCAGCAGAGGCAATCTACTTCTTCAGTGCCACACCCTTCTTTAGCTTTGTAGGTGTTGCACCTCGTTCTAGGCCAGGGCATGATCCATTTCAAGTGCAGTAATGGGCACCGTGGTTCCGAGTGCTCCTTTTCGGGGAGTTGTCAGCGGGCAACAAGATGTCGTCTGCAAGTAGAATCGTTCGAGCATCATCAAGTGGGAGCCAACTCCTGTGGCATCTTCGGTTGCATCGTCTCGAGGTTCAGTTCAGATGCTGGCAGCCGCCCCAATGTCATAGTATCCTCCAGCTTGGGTTCCTCCTACAGTGTTTCCTTCAGTGCCTCTTGTTAGATTCTACTGGAACCCTGGACCGTCCGCGCCGCCTCAGATCGCTACACCTCTGGCAGTTCCTGCACTTTCATCGCCGAGTGTCGGGGCTTTCGTCGCCCCGACACCATCTGGAGTCTATGCCATGGCTACACCTGAGACAATAGGATATCATGACGTGGTGACATGTACTTTACTTGTGGATTCACATGAGGGTTTCGTTCTTTTTTATTCTGGAGCTAGTACTCGTTTGTGTCACTAGAGTTTGCTAGGAGAGTGAACTTGGGTATGCAACATATTTCTCAATCAATTATAGTTAGTTCTCCGGGAGGTCTTATTTCAACTTCTATAGTCTGTCCGGGCTATTCTGCCACCATTGATGATGATGATTTCACTACTAACCCGTCGGTGATTCAGTTAACACCTTTTGATGTTATCCTTGGTATGGACTGGTTGTTCAGTTATCGTGCCAAGATATGTTGTTTCTGGAAGACTGTGACTTTGCAAGCTCCGTGTGGAGAAGAGATGGTTTTTTCAGGGTAGTGCACCATCAGATTCACTTTTTGTGTTGGCTAGTCTATTTCTTGGGCTGACGTGCGTCGACATTGGGTTGCTTTGGTCTCTTACCATGAAGCCGAGTTCCTCTTTACGCGTTGAGGAGATCCCAATGGTGTGTGATTATTCTGATGTGTTCCCTGCAGAGCTTCTGGGGATGCCTCCAGAGTGGAATGTGGAATTCCGGATTGATCTTGTTCCTGGTACTCGTCCTATTTCCCTGTCTCCGTATCGTTTGGGTCGACCCTTTAGGATGAGTTGAAAAAAATAGTTGGATGATTTTTTGTCTAAAGGGATGATCCAGCGTAGTGTGTCACCATAGGGAGCGCTTGTTCTCTTCACAAAGAAGAAGGATGGGAGTTGGCGCATGTGTGTTGATTATCGCGCTCTCAACCAGGCGACGATCAAGAACAAATATCCTTTGCCCCGTACTGAGGATCTATTTGATCAAATGAAGGGAGCCAAGGTATTCTCTAAGATTGACCTTCAGTCTGGGTACAATCAAATCCGTGTTCGCGAGCAGTATATTGAAAAGATGGCTTTCTCCACGAGGTATGGGCACTATGAGTATAAAATTATTAATTTTTGGACTAACTAATGCCCCTACTATTTTTATGGAGGCAATGAACAATATGTTGCATCAATACGTTGATGTCTCTGTGGTGGTGTCCTTTGATGACATTTTGATTTATTCTAAGTCTGAGGAAGAGCATGAGCAACATTTGAGGCTGGTTCTTGAAACTTTAAGGGAGAATTAGTTTTATGCCAAACTGAAGAAATGTGAGTTCTGGATTTCAAAAGTTGGATTTCTGGGTCATGTAATTAACCAGGAAGACATTTCTATTGATCCTAGCAAGATCTCTATAGTAGTGGATTGGAAAAAGGCCAACCAATGTCGAGGAAGTGAGGAGCTTTTGGTGGAAATATTCCCTTGAGGCAATCATAAAGCTTTTGGATAATATGTTATCTTGTTCTTAGAATTGATACGTCACGGGGTCCCGATCTTCACGATGTAGGATGATCACCAAATAACTAGCTTCAAAGAAGCCAAGATAACTTGCTGCAAGCAGCGATAACTAGTGCAACCTGACAAATAAAACTCGAAGCCAACCACCGTCTTTAACCGGCAACTGAATCGAGGATTCCGCCCAACCCCCTTTCAAGGAACCAACCAAAACAGGCCTACAATCAATCGAGAAACCTCGAAGGGAGTAGGAGCACCAATTGGGAGCGGATGAAGCCGCCATTCTTTGTAATCCCGAAGGAAATCACAAGAGCAAAGGGGTAGAGATCAACTCTCAAAGGTTTGTTAGCACACAGCTGAACAAAGGGTTCTGTATTTTGTTTTTCAAAGTCTGTGGTTTCTATGAGGCAATGAGGTATTTATACTAGGAACATCCCTCCTAGATAGGTGTAAACACGAAATGAAAAAGATAATGTAGACTATGTGAAAGGGCCTCGTGGCTGTTGGAATTCTCTGCATCTTGGTGTTTTGTCAATAACTCCACCTTGGGAAGTCCAAAAGATGTGCCGTCAGTTGCGTTGGAAAGTTAACTTGATAAGCTTTCACACCATGTGCAGCATGCACCACTAAATAATGTAGAATGGTACAATTTTGCATGGGAAGTTGAACGACTGGCAGACTATTGACCTTCTGACCAGTCTTCACTAAAGCTGGTCGGCTCTCAAAATTGAAATTCCAAACAGCTTGGCTCTGGTGGAATTGAAAACTAGACTTAATAAGCTTTCCAAAATGTCCTCATGGACCTCCATAGCCTTTGGAAATCAAAAGTTATGACTGTTTCTTTGAACTGCTCACTGGACTGATGCAGTTCGAGTGTGGTCCTTCTCTGTAGTCATCTCTTTGTATGTTCTGTCATCCTTCTTGGTGAACCTAAGCAATAGCAATGTACACGACTTAGGCGTTATATAATTCTCATTGATGTTAAAATGATTCTCACAAAGTAGCGTTCACCTCTTGTTGTAGCTTCTTTGCTCGACTACGGTAATCGGTCCATCAATGACTTGGGCTGGTGTCGATGTAGGTGAGACTTGAGTTGGTGTAGCTTGATTTGGAGGTTGTAACATCTTGCTTGATAGCGTGGTCATATCATCCTCCCCCCCTTGAAAAGGAGTCGTCTTCGACTCAAGTGTCTTCACTTGTGAATGGTAAGAGGTCGACAACATTGAAGGTGTTGCTCACACCATAACTTCTTTGGAAGATCTATCTTGTATGCATTATCATTGATCTTCTCGAGAACACGAAATGGACCATCTCCTCGTGGCAACAATTTTGATTTGCTTGTGATGAGGAAGCGATCCTTGCGCAAGTGTATCCACACCAAGTCCCCGGGCTCGAATAACACTTCCTTCCTATGTTTGTTCATACTTGCAGCCTTGCGTCTTGCCTTGAGTTCAATTACTTCCTTGGTCTTTTCATGTATCTTCTTTACATATGCAGCACGCTTGGAAGCTTCCATGTTGGTCCTCTCCGCAATGGAAGGGCAACAAATCTATCGAGCAATAGGTTTGAAACCATATACAATTTCAAAAGGACATAAGTTAGTGGTAGAGTGTAACGCCTGTTATAAGTAAACTCCACATGTGGTAAGCATTCCTCCCAAATCTTCAAGTTCTTTTTCACCATTGTTCGCAGCAACATTGATAATGTTCGATTCACCACTTCAGTTTGTCCATCGGTTTGAGGGTGACAAGTGGTGGAGAATAGGAGCTTAGTTCCAAGTTTGGCCCATAATGTTTTCCAAAAATAGCTCACGAACTTGACATCTCCATCGACACAATTGTCTGGGCATTCCATGTAGCCTCACAATTTCCACTGAAAAATAAATTAGCAATATGTGAAGCATCGTCGGTCTTGTTGCAAGGGACAAAATGAGTCATCTTTGAAAATCTATCAACCACAACAAAAATAGAATCCTTTCCTTTACGAGTTCTAGGTAATCCCAAAATAAAGTCCATGCTTATGTCTTCCCAAGGGATATTAGAAGCAGTAAAGGAGTGTATAAGCCATGAGGGTTCAGCTTTGACTTAGCTTTGTGACAGGTGACGATCGCTCCACAAATCGGATGACATCTCTCCTCATCTTGGGCCAATAGAAATGATCACCTAGCAGTTCGTAAGTTTTCTTTTGTCCAAAATGACTGTTAGTCCACCTCCATGTGATTCCCAGTAACAAAAGCAATCTAATCAAGAATTTGGAACACAAAGCTTGTTTTCTCTAAATGCAAATCCATCATGTATGTGATATTTTTCCCAACCTTTTCCATCTTTACAATGATTATATGGTTCGAAAATTCGGATCATTATTATACATACCTTTCAAACTTTCAAGACCCAAAACCTTTACCTCGAGTTGGTTCAACAACACACTCTTTCGAGACAAAGCATCGGCAACAACATTGTCCGTACCTTTCTTATATTTCACAATGTATGGAAATGTTTGATGAACTCAACCCATTTGGCATGGCGACGGTTCAACAGCTTGACCTTTCAAGTACTTCAAAGCTTCATGATCGGAATGAATAACAAACTCTTTTGGCCATAAATAGTCTTTGTGTTTCAAGCACACGCACCAAAGTATACAATTCTTTGTCATACAGAATAATTCAATTGAGCACCTCCCGTTTTTCACTAAAATATACTCTGGTTTTCCTTGTTGCATTAAAACTCCTCCTAACCCAATTCCACTAGCATCACATTCTACTTCAAAAGTTTTAGTGAAATCGGGAAGAACAAGTACAGTGCTTGACCAAACGTTTCTTTAATTCTTGAAAAGCATTTTTCCGTGAGTTTCCCACTTAAAATCAACCCCTTCTTGGTCAATTCATTCAAAGGAGCAAAGAATGGTACTGAAATCTCTCACAAACCTTCTATAAAAACCAAAGAAGGCCATGAAAACTTCTTACTTGACTTACATTCGTTGGAGTTGGCCAATCCTTGATGGCTTTCACCTTGGTTTCATCCACTTGATTCCTTTTCCGAAACAACAAAACCAAGAAACACAACGTGGTGCATATAAAACCGCACTTCTCAAGATTAGCAAATAATTTCTCCTTTGAAGCTCATCCAAAACTTGACGAATGTGATTCACATGCTCATCAAAAGACTTCTTTGTAAATTAATATATCATCAAAGTAGACAACAACAAATTTTCCAATGAAAGCTCTCAAGACATGGTTCATTAATCTCATGAAAGTACTAGGAGCATTAGTCAAACCAAATGGCATAACTAACCATTCATACAACCCAAATTTTGTTTTAAATGCGCTTTCCATTCATCCCCGTTTTCATTCTTATTTGATGGTAACCACTTCTCAAATCAATTTTAGTAAAATTATAGAACCACTCAATTCATCAAGCATGTCATCTAACAGTGGAATAGGATGACGATAGCGACAGATGATATTATTTATAGCTCTACAACAACACACATCCTCCAAGAACCATCTTTCTTAGGTACTAAGATCACAGAACATCACAAGGACTTAAGCTTTCACGAACAAAACCTTTGTCAAGAAGTTCTTGTACTTGCCTTTGTATCTCCTTGGTTTCTTCTGGATTGGTTCGGTATGGTGGAAGGTTAGGGAGTGCAGCCCCTGGAATGAGATCAATTTCATGCTCAATCCCACGAATTGGAGGTAGTTCTACTGGTGTTTCTTTTGGAAAAACATCTTCATAGTCTGTAAAAGATGAGACACAACACTAGGAAGAGAGGTGATATCGTTAGGTGAAATTAAACGTCTTTGCACACAAGTACAAAGAGCACTTGATCTAGGTTGTTCCTCACTTCTCTCGCCTCAGATTTTGTGGCTAGCATAACTAGATGCTCTCCTTCTCCTCTTTTTCTCTCTCAAATTTGGCTTGTGGCTCTCACTCACCGAGTTGTGGATGGCACTCATTTTCTTTTGCTCTGCTCCTCCTGTAATCACGGACCAATTTGATTTCTTTTGTAAGTGCTCACCATGATTTGTTGGGGTATCATAGGCTTGAGTAAACTTCTTCCCTTTCAAATCTAGTGTGTCTTGATTTGTTCTCCCACAATCTTGAGTATATCGATCATCTTGCCAAGGCCTTCCAAGTAACATGTGACACATGGACATAGGTGCCACATCGCACTCAACTGTCAACATATTCACCAATCTTGAATGGAACTTTCACCTTATATCCAATCTTAATATCTCTGAATCATTCACCATTGGACATGATATGGATGAGGATGTCATTTGTAGTTTCAAACCAAGCTTGTCAACCATCTCACGACTAGCAAGATTATGGCAGCTCCGCCATCAATGATCACCTTCACCACTTTATCTTGCACCTTGGCTCTGGTTTGAAAAAGATTATATCGCTGCCCAATTTCAGCTTCTTTCATCTGAACACTCAAGATTTGAGCTACTACAAGAGCAGCACCGTGCTCATATTCACATCCAGTATGTTTCTCATCTTCATGGGCTTCATCAACATGCTCTTCCTCAACTTCCTCTTCACTAGCTGAATCATATTCTCCATTGTCATTCACAATGATCACACGATTATTTGGACACTCCTTGATTACATGCCCACGGCCTCCACATTTGAAGCATTGAATCCCACTACTCTTGGATGTAGAACCCACTGAAGTAGTGGTGGATGCTGCTGGTTTAGAACTCATACTTGGGGCAGCAGTGTTCTTCCCACTATTATCACCTTAAACATTAGAACGGAGGCCTCCACTTGAGCTCTTTGCCATTGAGGTGCGTGAGAAAACTTAGAGATTGACTTGCTTCCTTTAGACGCAGATTGCGTACCATATGACAAGAACTTGCTACTCTTGGCATCTTCTCAGTAGTTGGCGTTGACTTTGGTTGCTTGATGTACCAAATCAATAAGATGACTGATGCAATTGAAACTCAATAATGCGTTGAATATTGCGATGTAACCCGATCATAAAGCGTGCAATAGTTTGCTCTTCATCTTCATACACATTGGCTCTAATCATAGCCTTCTCCATCTCCTTATAATACTCCTCAACAGAGAAAATTCCTTGCTTGATTCTGCAGTTTATCGAAAAGATCACGGCGATAGTGCTTGGCACAAAACGCGAGTTCTCATTTCTCTCTTCATTTCTTCCCAAGTGGCAATAGGATTTTCTCCATCTTCTTCACGATCATGGAGAAGTTGCTCCCACCAAATCGAGCATATCCTTCAAACTCCGGAGATGCCATTGCCAACTTCTTCTCCTCTGCATAATTATGCAAAGAAAGATCTTGTCCACCTTCAACTCCCAAGTGAAATAAGCTTCAGGATCAGACCCTCCATCAAATTTTGGCATGGTAAACTTCATTTTTCCAAACCTCTCCTCATGGTTGTCTCCTCTACGATTTCAACGAATTAAACGATATTGAGAATGATTGTCATCATCCTCATCTTCAAATTCATCATTGTCTTCATTTCTTCGACCTCGAGCTCTTCCTCTACCATGTGCAGCACCTTGGTTCCTCCTTTCTTATTCTCTTGCTCTTCTAGCAGCAACTCTTCCATCACTATATCCTCTATCTTCACCATGGTTGCTTGCACCACATGAGGTTGGCGACGTCCTCGATTTCAGCCATAAAGGCACGAAGATCTTGCGTCAACCGATCTTGCTTATCTTCCAAGCTTTGCTTCAGTTCATTGAATTGTGCCATAGTAACACAATCTTCTAGCTCCACTCCACCCATCTTCCTGTAAGGTTAGCTAAATACGAACAATAGGTATTTGTGGAATATAAAAAAAAAATTGGTGGCTCTCACAACTCACCTCTCTTACCAACCGAAGCTCTTATGAATTCCTTGCTGCGGATCACAGAGAAACAAATGTGTGGTGGTAATAAGAAAGTGATGGTGAGGCGAAAACAAGACCAGAGTACTGCGATTCGATGGATTTTTATGTGGAGCTTGGTGGGGAGTGATACACAAGAAATGCAATCAATTCTAGTTGTTGTAAAGTTAAATAACAATCCAAACTAGAAGTTCCACGCCTAGTCTTGATCACAAGATATGGGAGATATAAATCAATCACACACACACGCAAAGAAATTTGAGTTGATGTAAACAAGGAGTATGATTGGAATGCAAGTGTTGCGATCGATCCAACCAAAATTTTGCACCAAACACAAATAGCAAACTGGTTGCTCCACTTGGCGTGACAAACTTTCAAAGACTTGTGCACTTTAACTCTTGATCTTCAACCTTTCTTTCTCAATTTTCTCAACTTTTTTAACACTTTCCTTTCTTCTTCTTCTTTTTTGACACACTTTTTTAATAGAACTTAATACAACGACCGGAGATAACACTAGCACACTTATGATAGAACAAAAACACAACCAGTGACTATAGTTTGATAGGATCAAGTTAACACAAAGCATGATATAGGCTATAGATTTTTTTTGTGGGATTTTCAGATATATAAAAGAGGCTCAAAGGACACGCAAAGGAAAATGATCAAGAACTAAAACAAAGACTCTAATGGACTGAAACTTAACAAAACTCATTTGAAATAACAGATTGAAACAAAGGGTACAACAATTTTTTTATAGGCTTTTGGTGGATAGGACTAAACAAATATATATGTAGCTAAAAGGTAAAGAATCCTACCGTGGCAACGAAAGCTCGATACCGGATGATACGTCCACGGGGTCCCGATCTTCACGATGTAGGATGATCACCAAATAACTAGCTTCAAAGAAGCCAAGATAACTTGTCGCAGCGGTGATAACTAGTGCAACGACAAATAAAACTCGAAGCCAACCACCGTCTTTAACCGCAACTTTGAATCGAGGATTCGCCCAACCACACTCTCAAGGAACCAACCAACACAAACCTACAATCAATCGAGAAACCTCGAAGGAGTAGGAGCACCAATTGGGAGCGGATGAAGCCGCCATTCTTTGTAATCCATGAAGGAAATCACAAGAGCAAAGGGTAGAGATCAACTCTCAAAGGTTTGTTAGCACACAAACAACAAAGGGTTACGTATTTTGTTTTCAAAGTCTGTGGTTTCTATGAGGCAATGAGGTATTTATACTAGGAACATCCCTCCTAGATAGGTGTAAACACGAAATGAAAAAGATAATGTAGACTATGTGAAAGGGCCTCGTGGTGTTGGAATTCTGCTTGATCTTGATGTTTTGTCAATAACTCCACCTTGGAAAGTCCAAAAGATGTGCCGTCAGTTGCGTTGGAAAGTTAACTTGATAAGCTTTCACACCATGTACAGCATGCACCACGAAATAATGTAGAATGGTACAATTTTTCATGGGAAGTTGAACGATCGCGGATCGTTGACCTTCGACCAGTCTTCACTAAAGCTGGTCGACTCTCAAAATGGAAATTCCAAACAGCTCGGCTCTGGTGGCATTCAAAACTAGACTTAATAAGCTTTCCAAAATGTCCTCATGGACCTCCATAGCCTTTGGAAATCAAAAGTTATGACTGTTTCTTTCGAACTGTTCAGCTGAACTGGTCTGGTTCGAGTGTGGTCCTTCTCTGTAGTCATCTCTTTGTATGTTCCTGTCATCCTTCTTGGTGAACCTAAGCAATAGCAATGTACACGACTTAGACAGTACATAATTCTCATTGATGTTAAAATGATTCTCACAAAGTAGCGCGTTCACCTCTTGTTGTAGCTTCTTTGCTCGACTACGTGTAATCGGTCCATCAATGACTTGGGCTGGTGTCGGTGTATGTGAGACTTGAGTTGGGGTAGCTTGATTTGGAGGTTGTAACATCTTGCTTGATAGCGTGGTCATATCAAGAATAATATCAATAATATTTACTATCAAGTATGTGACTTGATTGTGAAACTCTATATTTCTGCGATGATTATTCTTAAATGTTCCCTGGTCGGAAACATATGAGAACACATATGAATAGACTTGCATATGTATTGGTTGATGACTATGTTTCACAGGTCATGGATATGGAGATATCAAGCCAATAATATGGACACAAGTTAGAGAACATGGTGTTGGAAAAGACCCACCTTGAGACACTGTTGAGATTGTTATGATTCTATGTATCATTAGAAGGTCTCCAGCAATGATGATGTGTAATCCTTAGATCTGAGATTAACATAGTTCCCTACATGTGTAATAGCACTCTTAGGGGTTGCCAAATGCTACTGGTAACTGGGTAGTTATAAAGGTAGCTTTTGGGTATGCTATGAAATATGTGGAGGGATGTGACTAGTCGGATATGAGATTTTTCCCTCCTAACATAGCAGGAGAGATGTCTCTGAGCCCTTCGTTGTGGTCGGATAAAGAAAGTGCATTGCCATGCCACTAGTGGTCAAAGTGTCGACCACATGAAGTTATTCGATACTTGATGGAGAAAGTATTGAGCAGTCCATGGATTACACAACATCTCACCCGGAGTTCAACTAGATATCGTTAGGCAAAGGGAGAATGCACGAGAAGGTCTTTCAGTTCGATGAGATACGGACTTGTCGTATGGAGGTACGAGATGGTCATAGGCTGGTCGAACATGGTCACTAAGTGGTCAAAACCTGATCACAAGGAGTTACGAATTGATCGAGACCAAATATGAACTTATCGTGTGGAGATACAAGCTGGTCATTGGTGATATGGACCTGGTTGTAGATCATATTGCATTAAGGTTCATCTGATATATTCTATGTGTGTTTGAGAATCGTTATGTGCTGCTAGGTACCGCTAACGACTAGTGGTCGGAAAAGAGTTTCCGAGTCACAACGATTACACATAAACCTATAGGGTCGCACACTTAAAGGGCTAGGATTTGATTTGGTTGGTGATCTGAATTCTTGTAGACCATGAGTTCCTAATGGGCCTCAAGTACGAGACTCATCATGGATGCCTATATATATAGAGGGGTGGTGGCATGGGGTGATCATGATCTTTTGAAGAAATCATGAAACCCTAACAGCCACACCTTCCTCATACCACGCTGCCGGTGCTAGCACTCCATCGCGTGGTATCCCTGCCCCGTACGTGTGGATACCCTGGAGGCGTTGTTGCGAAGCATCAGCACTAGGACGATCCGCAAGTCATAACGATCACAAGACTCAGATAAGAAGTTGCGCGGCTAGTACGACTACGACTGTATCAACTCGCTACATCGACTCTACTTCCGCTATGAGTCGGTACGTCTAGTGGTAATCTCGTGATCTATTACTAGCGGAGGTTCCTTGGTTGCGCGGTAATTTTTTATTTTGTGCCATCGTAGCCTACCCGCAACCCTTCAGTTTTCTAGGCTTAGAAGGTTATTATCAGTGTTTTGTGGGGGTTCTCTATAATTGCCAAGCCAATGTCTCAACTAACACAGAAATGTGTTAAATTCCAGTGGTCATATGATTGTGAGCACAGTTTCTGTACCCTAAAGGAGAAGTTGGTGACTACTCCTGTTCTTACTCTCCCTGAGCCTAGGAAGCGCTTCACAATCTATTCTGATGCTTCTTGAGTTGGACTTGGTTGTGTGCTCATATAGGATGGCGAGGTGATTGTTTATGTGTCGAGGTGACTGAATAAATATGAGTAGAATTATCCCACTCATGACTTTGTGCTTGCTGCAGTGGTTCTTGCCATAAAGATTTGACGTCATTATCTGTATGGTGAGTCTTGTGATATTTTCATCGATCACAAGAGCCTCATGTATATCTTCACCCAAAAAGATTTTAATCTGAGGTAGAGGAGGTGGTTGGAATTGATCAAGGACTATGATCTCACCATCTAGTACCATCCAGGCAAGGCAAATGTAGTGGCAGATGCTCCCAGTTGTAAGGCAATACCCCTTACCTCAGTTGTCTTGTTGCTGATTTTGAGCATATGTATTTATCTTTTAGTTTTGCAGGCACCGTTCAGATTGAGACTCACTTGCTTCTTGAGTATGCTATTTCAGAGCATGTGCGGGAAGCACAACAGCATGATCGGATGCTCGAACAGGTGAGGAAGCGTCTAGATGAGGGCAAGGAAGGGGATTTCAGCATAGATGAGTTTGGTGTATTGTGGTTTAAAGGTCGCCTTTGTGTGCCACAAAAGGTTGAGGTTAAGGATAAAATTCTAAAGGAAGCTCATCGTACTTCCTGGTGAGACCAAGATGTATCAAGACTTGAAAAAGAGTTTCTGGTGGAAAATGATGAAGGTTGATATTGCTCAGTATGTAGCTTCATGTGGTGTTTGCTAGCAAGTCAAGGCAGAGCATAACCGTCGAACAGGATTGTTACAGCCTTTGGAGGTTCTAGTGTGGTCGTGGGGTGATATCTCCATCGATTTTGTGGTTGGTTTACCTCGCACGGAGCGAGGGAATGATGTTATTTGGGTTGTGGTAGATCGTTTAAGAAAGTTCGAGCATTTATGTTGGACCGAAAAGGCGACTAGAGGGGGGGGGTGAATAGGAGCACGCTCACTTTTTTTCACAAATAATTGATTCAATAACATTTTACTACAGTAGCTATAGAAGCTATGAAGATCAATTTACTAGTACAGCGGAAGACTAGTTTTGAATCTAATTTAACCCCCTAAGCAAAACAACTAAAATCAACACAAGCTAAAGAAAACTCGGTCTTTGGCGGTCATTCTCATTGGTCAATGGCGGTCTAACCACGACCCTCAGCGGTTCGACCGGTGGCCTGGCGATCGACCGCCACTCAAGAACAGATCAAAACAGCCCGACAAGCGAAGTTGAAATAGATGTAACTTTTGATCTACAACTCCAAACTCGATGAAACTTGGAAAACACATTCTCTATGATGTTAGGAACCTATTCCAATCGAAGATTGTGAAAATTCTTAGAAGAATTATGATCCTTTTCCGTTTGGGACGAGGAAGGTTCAAAACCGAGTCAAAACAAAAACTAGATCCAAAATCTTGCTCATGGTTGATTGATGATCAAGATGATCCTATATATGTTTCCACATGTCACAGCAAGCTAGATCACGTGAATAAATCAAGCAAAAACTCACGGATTAAAGAAAGATTCAAAATCATCAAATAGAGAGAAGGAAAGCAAACAGACAAAACTTTGATCAAACTTTCCTTGGATTGATTTGATATGATTTTGGCTTACAGCCACTCCATCAATGGAGGACAAAGCTTAATCTATGAGCACGAAATCAAATCAAAACTCTCTAGAACCATAACCTCCACATCTCCTCTCCCTAAGCAAAATTAGGGTTTCAAACAATAAAAGAGGCGAAGAGGGGTGCAGCCACCTCCCTTCTCTATTTATAGTGGAGGCTTAAACCTTCTAGAAGTTTGACTCAATTGGGCTCCCGTTAAGGCCCAAAACAAACGGGACACACACACACGTATTTTAATGCGCCGTCTTTATCGCCTCTTGACCTAATCGGCTTCACCTTGCGCCATCTTGCGCTGCGGGTTGGCCAATAGATCACCCTTGTCCATCTTGCACCACGCTTGAGTTCATTGACCTCACCCGGCATCGTCGATCGTTCTGGACCTCAGCTCTCCAAGCCTAGTCCCGATCATCCTAGCCGTTGACCGTCGTTGACCACCAAGCAACCTGCACAACAATAGACAAGCAAACCGAATCCGGGAATAAGTTCTTCACAACTTGACCCATGTTAGTAAAAATATGCATCATGCAACACATATGCACTGAAACTCATGACTTTGACCTAACAACCTAATATCGCCGCCACGAAGAACGACGACATAAGTGAAAACCGGTCAGACCGCGCCCATGGCCGGTCTGACCGCCCACCCTGGCCGGTCTGACCGCCACCTATAGGCCGGTCAGATCGCCAGTTGGGACTTAGCCGAATTTAGCCTCTGAAAATTCGAAACCTACTGGAATTTTCAAACGAATAGAACTTTTGACTGGGGACTCCAAAAATTATGAGACCAAGTGTAATAGAATCCCCTCTCTTACCTACAACCTCTATTTTTGGCCCAGCTCAAAACACCACTTTCTAAAATTGGCGGTCCGAGCGGTAGCTATGGTCGGTCGGACGCCCTATGGCGATCGGCCCGACAATTGCCGGCGGTCGGACCGCCATCGGCCTCGACAAAGACAGTGTTTTGATGAAAACACATGAAACGATAAACCTTTAACGCCATTATCAATTGTCACATCATCCTAAGATTAGGAGTATATCCCCATGATATCCACAATTTCATTCCCATCCGTATGACAAATCCGACGAGCGATTTGGCTCCCATCTATGTGCGAGAGATAGTGCGGTTACACGGTGTGCCTAAGATTATTATTTCGGATCGTGATACAAAGTTTATCTCTAAGTTTTGGGAGAGCTTGCAGAGTGCTTTGGGCACACAACTTTATCTTAGTATCGAGTTTCACCCTCAAACAGATGGCCGGTCCGAGCACACTATTCAGACACTTGAGGACATGCTTAGGGCCTGCGTCTTGCCTTGGAAGAGCAGTTGGGAGGATCACTTAGCACTAGTAGAGTTTGCCTACAACAACAGTTTTCATACATGTATTCGAGCTGCACCGTTTGAGACCCTGTATGTGCGAAGGTGTAAGTCTCCATTGTGTTGGGATGCCATTGGTGAGCGGTCAGTTCTGGGTCCCGATTGGGTTCAGTAGACTGTTGACAGAGTGGCAGAGATTAGACATAATCTGTTAGTTGCTCAGAGCCGACAAAAGAGTTATGATGATACGAGGAGGCGGGAGTTGGAGTTTGAAGTGGGGGATTAGGTGCTCTTGAGAGTGTCTCCCACTAAAGATATTGTGCTCTTTGGTACCAAAGGGAAGCTTAGCTCGAGATATGTTGGACCATTTTGGATCCTAGCACGAATTGGGAAGTTGGTTTATCGCTTGGACCTTCCCGAGTCAATGCGTGGTGTGCACAATGTATTCCATGTCTCCATGTTGAGAAAATATATGAGAGATCCAGAGCATGCGATTCCGCTAGAGCCATTGATCATTGAGTAAGACCTTACTTTCGAGTCCCGACCAATGTGGGTTCTGGAGGAGTCAGAGCGAGTTTTGAGGAACAAGACATTGAAGTATGTCAAGGTGCTTTGGTCACATCAGTCCAAGAGAGAAGCAACTTGGGAGCTTGAGTCTCGCATGCGCGAGCAGTATCCAAATTTGTTCACGTCGGGTACGTGTTATTCGTTGTTTAATTTCCATTGTAGTTGTTCTTTCGAGTAGAATTCAGGGTTGAATTCTATTTAAGGGGGGTAGAATGTAATATCATGTTTCACTTTAGATAGGATAATTGATTTAGAGAATAGATTTAACCAGAGTTTAAAGAAGTTTTTCGGTTAAGTTGGAAAACCTGGGCTTTGGGATCTCAGCCCACGGTATTTCAGCCCAACCGGGGGCCGACCATAAGGGTCCGGGGGCGAGGCAACCCAAGCCCCCTGCCTCCCTTGCGCCTCCTCCCTCCCCCATTCCAGCAAGCACTCCCTCCCTTGCAGCCCTCTCCTGGCGCCACCCCTCCCTCTGAAGGACGCTGTCTTACTGTTCTTCCGTGCCGACTCTAGCCTCTGCTGCCCTGTGCTGCTGCTGGCCAGAAGAAGGAAGGGAAGGAGGAAGGGGGGAGAAGGAAGAGAGAAACAATGAGAGGTGGATCGCTGGGATTTCGTGTTTGTCATCTTGATCTCTAAGGGTGACGATCAAGTTTCTCCTCTGTTTTGTATAGCTCCTCTGTTTTGTACAACAATTTATAGTTAGGAGAATCAATTTGTAGATTGGTTTATCTGCTATTTTGTTGCAATCAGTAGTTTCAGTACCAAGTGTTGCAAAATTCAGGAATTTAATCTACTAGAAAGTTATAGAGGATCTCGATAGATTTCTGTAGGATGTTAATTCATGTCGATCGGATGAGTAGATTTTAAGTTATGAATTTTCTAATCTTGCTGTCTGGTAAGTTTGTCGGGTTCTGGCAGCACGCCTTAATCTATAGATTAAAAATAGAATATATAATGATTTGGGATTTCTATCTACATTAAAAGGGTGGGTAACTTCGTAAGGATTCTATAGAGTCTAAGAACATGATTTTTGGACTGGTAGAATAGAAGTTATGATTTTTAGAGACTACAGTCCAAAACCGGGTTGCTGCTAGAAACAGTCGTGGGAAAATTTTAATTTGACAAAGTTAATGGCATGATGAGATTTTTGGAATAACTAGGATATAGTAGATAATTTTCTATAGTTTCTGAAAAGTCATAGATCATTAAATATTCACATGTGGATTAATAAATATGAAATTATTAAATCTGTTGTCTAGAAGATAACATATCTATCTTCTGGGTTAAAAATGGGGGTTTAGATAATTTAATATTGTTGGACTGAAAAGGTGACTAGAGGGGGGGCGGGGTGAATAGGAGCACGCTCACTTTTTCAACCAAGATCAGATTCAATACAAATTTCACTCCAATAGCTATGGAAGCTATGAAGATCAATATACCAGTACAGCGGAAGACTAGTATTGAATCCAATCTAAACCCCGAAGCAAAACAACCAAAATTAACATGGGCTAAAATTCTAAGTGTTGGGCGGTCTGACCTCTGTATTAATGGCGGTCGGACCGGTCACCTTGGGCGATCGACCTCGATCGATGAACAGAAAAAAAAATTTCAAAAACGAAGTTACAAATAGATGTAACTTTTGATCTACAACTCCAAACTTGATGAAACTTGGAACACACCTTCTCTAGGATGTCAGGAACCTATTCCAATCGAAGATCGTGAAGATCCTTGGAAAAGTTATGACCTTTTTACATTTGAGAGGAGGGTGGTTCAAAACTGAGTCAAAACAAAAACTAGATCCAAAAATTTGCTCGTGGGTGATTGATGATCAAGATGATTCTAGATATGTTCCCACATGTCACAGCAAGCTAGATCACGTGAAGAAATCAATCAAAGACTCACGAATCAAAGAAATACTCAAAATCACCAAATAGAGAGAAGGAAGGCAAAGAGACACATCTTTGAGCAAACTTTCCTTGTATTGATTTGATAGGGTTTGGGTTTACAGCTACTCCTTCAATGGAGGACAAAACTCAATCCAAGAGCACGAAATTAAATCAAAACTCTCTAGAACCCAAACCTCCACTAATCCTCTCCCTAAGCCAAACTAGGGTTTCAACAATAATGAAAAGGTTGAAGGGGGTGCAGCCACCTCCCTCCTCTATTTATAGTGGAGACTTAGACCTTCTAGAAGATTAACTTAAATGAGCTCCCGTTAAGGCCCAACACAAACGGGTCACACACGCACGCATTTTAAAGCGCCGTCTTCAACACCTCTTGACCTAAACCGCTTCTCTTTGCGTTGTCTTGCGCCGCGGGTTGGCAAAAGGTCACCAAGGTGATATTTGGTAAGATTACCAAAATACCCCTTCTCGGTCCTTCTCTTCGAAGACCGAGTCCATCTGTCTTGGCACTTCGCCGCTCTCATACGTGTAGGTTGATCAACGACTCTCTCCATGTCGGCAAGTCTCTCCCATCCGGCTCCCACCGAAACCACCATGGCACTTGCACCGACTCGCGCCGCTTGATCAAACCGATCGCACCGAATCGTCTTCTCGTCATCCTTGTCTATTCTGCACCACACTTGAGTTCATTGACCTCACCCGGCATCGTCGATCGTTCTGAACCTTAGCTCTCCAAGCCTAGTCCCGATCATCCTCGCCGTTGACCGTCGTTGACCACCAAGCAACCTGCACAGCAATAGACAAGCAAATCGAATCCGGGAATAAGTTTTTCACAACTTGACCCACGTTAGTCAAAACATGCATCATGCAATACATATGCCCTGAAACTCGTGACTTTGACCTAAACAACGAACAACGCCGCCACGAAGACCGACGTTCAAGTGACAATCGGTCCGATCCAGCCCCTCGGGGCGGTCGAACCACCACTTTTGCGGTCGGACCGCCAGCTATAGGCCGGTCTGACCGACCAAAAGGACTTAGCCAATTTTCAACTCCTGAAAATCCGAAACATACTGGAAATTTTAAACCAATAGAACTTTTGATTGGAGACTCCAAAAATTATGGGACCAAGAGCAATAGAATCCCCTCTCTTGCCTACACTCTCTATTTTTTGGCCCAGCTCATTTTGACACATTTGGTCATGGCCGGTCCGACCGCCGCTCATGGCCGGTCCGACCGATTTGGGACCGGTCGGACCGCCATGCTATGGCTGGTCAGACCGCCTATCACCTGATAGTTCTGAAACTTTGTCAAAAATACGTGAAACGACAAACCGTTAACGCCATTGCCAATTGTCATATCATCTTAAGATCTGGAGCATATCCCTATGATATCCACAAATATGAACTTTTGATCAACTAAGAAGTTATAGAGAATTATGTAGATTCCATAATAAAATGGTTTACTATTTTACGATGTGGGGGTTGAAGATTATGATAATTTTAGTACTGATAAAGTAGGGGGACTGTCTGATAAAGAGGGAAAATTGTGGAATTAGAGAGCGTATAGGAGCGTTGTAGATTAAGTGTTGATTTGTATTATCGTAGCTTGTATTGAGTTGGGAGTTTGCTGTGGGCGGTGCTTCGGGATTGGTATCACCCTCACATTGTTCCGGTCGTCGCAACTAGAAAGGCAAGTGCATGGTAGAATGATATTGAATGTTTGGAATTATCATTTGGTTAAACGAATGCTTATCATGAATATTCATGTGAAATATGCCTATTTCACATTGCTCATATGCTTTCGATAATCTGATTATAATTATGAAAAAGAATGATGATTATTCATTGCATTGCATGATGGACATTCTGTTGGAGTGATTTGACCAACGGGAGTGGGATGGGGTCTCCATATGTAAGATATGGGCAAGGAGTTCCCTGTATGAAATAGGATGGGCAATTGGGTCTCCGCACTAAAGAGTGCGGGAATAAGTGAACACCGACGTACGGTTGTTACACTCCGCTATACCAATGTAAGCAGAAGTGGAGTTGTGGCATGAGCATAAGTTGTTGTTGAGATGATGCTTCGTTTGTTATTTTACTTTGTACTTACTGAGTCATGGGCTCACTCTTGCTTATTTGTTGTTTTATGTGAACGTTGATGACAACATGCTTCGGGGTGGAAGTAGAACATGGAATGATTGTATTTTGTTGCACTTCACACCACCTAATAATTCATTCCTCTTGGTTATAACCTAGTTAGCTATTTCTATTGTAATGATTGGATAACTTGTGGTTTCTCTTAGTTTCTTATGGTTTATAATTTTGTTGGTTCTTGCGTTCCCTAATTGAAACTTATTTACGATGCCTTTGGTAATTATTTAATTCATATTACATTCGATTTATAGACTATTATGTTGCTGAAATTTATGATTGTCATATTGAGGAATATTTACTATTGAAGTCTAGAGGTTAGTAATACTTGTTTAATGTTTAAAAATTAGTAGTGATTGTAGTTGTGGATGGCATATTGTACTTTTGTTAAGTCGGGGTGTTATAGAGCCCTAACGAGTCTCTAACGTTTGGATCCGTTAGGGGCTCTTTATAAGGGGACGCGTGGGGGTTTTTGGAAGATGTTGCACCACCCACCGAAATTGTAGCCACCACCTGCCTGAAGGCCTTACCGTGTGCGTTAGTGCTAACACACCGACACACTATGTTCCACCCCTGGACATGTGGATATCATAGAATCACTGCTACGATCGCTGCTATGTTGACCGACGACAATCTGCGACGTATCTAGGGAAAGCAAGAGGCCATTGGAGGAGACGATCGGCGGCCAAGGATAAGGACGATCGACAGCTTCTACTACATCGACGTACGCAACGTTGGATCGGCTGCTCCAACTTTTTTTTCGTTGCACTGCACATCTAGTAGTAACGATTTATGATCTTTTATTCGTATAACTTCTTAGTTTACGTGGTAAATTTTTTTTAATTACGCTCTAATGTAGCGTACCCGTATGCCAACAATCAGTACACCCAGACATTGGCAATTAATAGATGCCAAAGAGCCAAAAATTTGTGTACAATTCTACATGCCCGACCACTCTCACCAGATTCCTATCATGCACACTCAGTGTCACCTCTCTCTACATGTATGCCCCACCACCGTATCCATATTCAGAGGCATCAGCTATTCTTGATCATCCCCTTCATCGACGTCGCCGTTGTTGTCGCCAACGCTGAAGAGGTCGAGGCGGTTGTGGCTCAGGCGGAGCGTGTACATGGTCTTCTTGTACTCCGCCCAGGTGAACGGCCTGTACCGGCGTGGCGCGTCGGCGGTCACCGTCTCCGGGAGCGCCGAGATCCGTGCGTGCAGGACCGGCGCGGCAAAGTAGATGGTCGACAGCCTTGGCTTGCTGGTGCTGGCCATCACCCTGTGTCGGATGCTCACCAGTTTCCCATTTGTCAAAGCCTGCAAAACACAACGAAAATGTTCATTTGCACAAGAATTAATCTGTCAAAAACAACATCAGTTATAACTTACAATTTTAGCTGCAGTAAGTTATATAGTTGAAAAAACATTGATCAGATCAGAATTCAGAAACGTGTCAATTCAGATAGATCAGAATTCAGAAAAATGTGTCAATTCATATACTACTGACCTGAAGGAGATCACCAACGTTGATGAAAAACGCAGACGGGTCGGCCGGCACCTGGACCCAGACATCCTCGCCGTGGCCGTCCGGCAGGAGCACCTGCAGGCCATCGACGTCGTTGGCCCGGAGGATACTAAGGATCTGTGGATCTGAGTGCTCGCCGAACCCGATGCTCGCACCTATGACGCCGCCACCGTCGCCGTACTTAGTGTCACCGCCGGCACGCCTGACCGTGCATTGTTGGCTATCAAGTTCACGTTCCTGGGTGGCGCAAGATGGAGGGTAGTGATTGATCCTGATGAGGGAGTCACTGTCAGTGGCTGTGATGAGCCGGCTGAGGGATGTGGGGTCCCTGAGGCCGAGGCCCTCTCCTAGCAGGTCCAGGATCTGACAAGCAAGGTGCCTCACTGCCTCCACATACTCATTCACCACCTCACTGGAAACAGAATGAAGAGTGAAAGTTTAGGAGGAATGTTGTATCACAAATCGCAAATTCAACCAGATGATTCATTGCTTAGCATGTTACATTCAGATGATAAGGCTGTAAACATTTTAAAGTGGTATTGAGTACTGATCAGACCAAAACAAATGGCAAAGTAGAATGATCTGTTCAGATATATAGAAGGATTAAACCAATTTGTGCATAGGTAAAATCAACTAGATGCTTAGCACTGCAGCTTGGCAAAACCAAAACATTACGATTTTGTCAAGGCAGAAAAGGACAGGAATGCTTAGCACTACAGGTTGATTAATCAGATGCAGCGAATGAAATGCAGGACAAGCAGAAGAAAAAAAAAAGGTGAAACTTCACTTCAAGCTAGAAAGGAAAAAAAAAAGTAGACTGGGAAAAGAAGAGGGAAGACTGGTTGATGTACGAAGTTGCAGCGACCGAAGAGGCTGCAGACATATGCTTGGCTAGCACGGGAAATTAAGGTAATAGGAACAGGATCACCAAAGACAAAATTATAAAAAAAAAACTAGCTTAGGCTAACAATTGAAGATAAGGGAAGAAAGGAACTCATCATTGCGCCAAGTTGAAGTGTCTCACATGATAATTTGTTTTTGAAGGACTGACATGTTAACTCCAATCTGAATACACAACCATCTATCTAGTGTTTCAATTCTGATGGAACTCAAACTAATTGCCATCTTAACAATCCAGCCAGCCAGCAATCCATCACAGCCTCCGCGCAACCTTCACACGCATATAACAACTACATAATCTTGGTCAAGGCTTTCCCTGCACGCATCATGCATGTGCAGTACGTAGTGCATCCTTTTATTTGTGTTTGCAAATGCGGGTACAACAATAGTTATATGTAAATTTTGGACGAATTATGTATACTTCATGTTCAGTCACATAGTTTAATAATCAGTTACCTATGGTCCATAAACAATGACGATCCAGTTCAGTTACTTAGTACCTTATTTACCTTGTTTTTTCAACCTGACGTGGGTATAAAATTACGTATGTAACCTCTAACTCTATCTTTAAGTTAATACCTACCCAATAATTTAAGTACCTTCCAACAGGCACCTTTGATTATATATGGATCATCAGATTGGAACGAATAAGCGGTTACCATCGTATCCAAGCACCGTAGAGAGTCTCAACAACTTTTGTGTACTTATTTTGTACCATAGCTATCACCATATCTGATTCCATTGTAAATTTGTAATTCCCCTGCGGGCCCTAGGTTAAATCGATCCACAACCATCTAAGGACTTATTTAGATACACTGTGATCCAACTGAATCCCTTCGGAATGACTGATAATTTGAACTAAAATCTCTTTCAATCTAAAAAGATTTGTTTTAATTCATCCATATCCAAACAAAATCTAAAAAGGTCATTATAAGTTCTAACTACTCAAAAGTGCCCTGCATGCCTGCTTCTCTCTTTCTCTTTTGGTGGGAAAACAATCATCTTGCATGTACCTCCTAATTTGTCACAAGGATAAATGTGTACCATCTTATAGGATTAGCCATTTCAAGTCACGATAAAATCAGAGAGTTGATTTTACTATGACAGCATGCCATTTCAAATCATGGTAAAATCAGAGAGTTAGCCATTCTAAATCATAGTAAAATCACAGAGTTAGTCACAGACGGTTTTTAATATGAACCGTCTGTGATATTAGCTCATCATATATGGTTTTTTTTAATATGAATCGTCTGTGATATTAGCTCATGACAGAAATCGTCTGTAATTCGCAAAATTTTTTGAACACTTGCGCGGGAGGCGAAATATTTTGGCGCTGTCATTATATATTATACCCACCCCGCCTTGTCTTCCATCAATCCCTCCCTCTCCCCTCCCCACGTCGAGCTTCGACGACCGCCCTCGATTCCCCGACGCGGTTCGGCGAGGAAATGCAGCCGACGACGTGGAGGAGGAGGGACGCATAGAAGCTCTATATTTGCTGCAGGAGACCGACACACGTTCACAGCCTGCTGTTTCATAGCTCCTCCGATGAGTGGGGCGCTGCGGCTCGATCAGTACAGCCAGATCTGGCCGCACCCTATCTTGGCCTCAGGTGAGCATGAAGTTTTGCCCCCAAATCCCCATCCAGGCTTCCTTCTCACTCTGATTTCGTCCCCTCTATCCTGTCAGATTTCATTCTCAGTGAGGACCCCCATCTATAGTCAACAAAGGAGGCCAATTCGGTTCGAGATGTTCACCTCTACTTGATCTCATCTTCGTCGGAGAATGAGCCATTGATTGAGAGAGAGAAAGAGAATCTTTTAATTACCTTCTTGCACACTATTGAAAGAGCATATGGAAACTATTGTTCAGCAATTGATTGGTTTGGCAATGATGTGCAATAGAAACTACTATCCAGCAATCGCAAGAGCATATGGAATCGATTTTTTTTTTGCAATAGAAAACTATCACGCAGTTACGAAAAAGAACCGCTGCGTGATAATTGATCGTCATGCATCGTTATTATTCAAAACCGTCTGTGATGACCTCATGTCATCGCAGATCCATAAAATCAGACGGTTCAGAAAGCCGTCTGTGATGATAATTTTGAACCGTCTGTGATGACTTTTTCTGTAGTAGTAGTGCTAAGTATTTGCCTTTGCACTATGTCCTATACCGACAGACGCACATACAGCTTGGGATATTTGGGCTGCCAAAATATTTTTTGACAGACATTCGGTCGATGATGTACATTTTCTCCGGCAGACAGTTTGCGAGTGTTTTTCGAGATAATTCCGGACCGAAAGCTTTTACAGACTTCAACCCTTAATAGAAAAAAAAAATCACCTCTTGATCTTCCTCGAAGAGAAAACCGCTCTTGATCTTATTTTTTAAGCTTTATATCTACCTAATTATATAGTTATTCCGTACCATGCATGCATCTGCATGCAGCGCCTTGTTGTGTCATTTTGTGTAAGATTACCAACATATGTACGTTCTCAATGACTGCACCGAGTTGCCTTTGGCCTATTATAAGGCTATAATTAACAACATCAATTATTATGTCATGCATTCGGCCAATAATTGGCGTTTAGAGGCAAATTATTTATGCCCACGTTTTTAGTTGATGGGCCCTCTCTAGCTACAATATGACATTACATGTTATATATGGCATGATATATATGTCTATGATATTGATATCCATGATTCTTCCTAGTGTTCTAATTTATTAAGGATACTATATATTTTTAATACCAATTGCCTGCTACTGTGTTTAGTATATAGGCATACTCCAGTCATTTTGCTTATTAGGGCTTCAGTTATAACTTTAATGTGTTCTGCACTATCAATGATTTTTCTGCCCTTAGTAATCTGTTGGGGTTCAGTACAAAAGAATTCAAAATCTGTCCGTACTGTTTAGATGGTACCGAGAGTGTATGGCTAAACAACTCGCGTAAAATTGTGTATATGCGTCACCGTAGGTTCCTTCCCAGGATCCACCTATACTGTAAGATGAAGAAACAATTCGACGGAAATAAGGAGGACAGTTCAACTCCAAAGGTTTTTAGAGAGAAATAGGTCTATGATATGGTTAAGATGTCGATGTTATGCTTAGGAAGGGACGTAAATTAAGGACCATTCAGAAAAATATCTGAAAGAAGCGGTCAATTTTTTGAAACTTGTCTTATTAGCAGCACTTAGAAGTTCGCCACTACATCGACGTCATGTACGTAGAGAAAAATGTATATCATAGCTTGATTGATCTCTTACTGAACATTAGTGACAAAATAAAGGATAGTGTTAACGCCAACAAAAACAAGATCACCTATGTGCATTCTACGTTTGCCATCATATGCGGCAAATGATGAGTGCTAAGATAAAGGATCATGAGGTTTTGTCAATCTCGTAATAATTATTTTCTAATTATGTATATATAGGATTAATACTTTCTACCCGTAGGTATAGTTACTCCTACCTTTGATATATGCTTACTATTTTACTCCTGCTAGCGATAGGGTTTGAACATAAATTTAAATGCATTATTATGAAAAAAACCTCGAAGGTTCGAGGAGCGCTCTGCGCTTTCATCGAGGTAGAGATCATTAACATTCGTACGACAAGATTGGATTTCTTGGAGGCAGCCAGCTCGCCATTCGTGTGGCCACTGTCGCTCCTCTCTCGCGAGGGGAGTGGGAGGCGCAACCACTCTGTACGCGACAGGTGCTCGAAGAGATGCCAACGAAGATGCACGCCTCCTCGGATGACGAGCCACCGCTGGCGATCTCACCGACGTTCGCCTTGGTCACCAGCAGGGATCCTGCTGCAGCTGCCCCTGCTAGGTGCAGACGTTACCCTCGTCACCAAGCCACCCACAAAGTTCTTGACACTTGTTCTCGACCTCAACAGTGAGGACGACATCGGTGCCCAAATGTCCAAGGCTTGGCCATGGTTGGGCGTAGGGCCGACGCTCGTCGTCGCTCCTAGTAGGACTTATTTGGACCCTGCACCACCACACTGTAGTGCTTGACGCCGGCGGCATCATTCTGACCGGCACCCTCATCAACGCCCATCTATTCGTGGTCGCGCAGCTGAAAACCGTTTTAGTCGACGCTCTCTCAAGCGACCCCACCTCCACACCAAGCAGTGTCGCTGCCAACTCCGCCGACCGTGGCAATGAGCTCAATCGCAGGTGTCTCCTCTATCTCCATGGCACACGCAAGCTGTTTGATGAAATGCCTATCAAGAGTACAGTCGTGTTGTGGCCACATCTGGTAAAGTCTGTTGGGTGGAGTCTGTGGTCTCCTCCTTCCCAAGTCCAAAGCTTGAGTCATGGAGCTGAAGCACGGGCAATGCAGTGGCCATCCTTCAGGTGGGATCGAGATGATGAGCAGCTGAAGCAGCCGTGGCCACCACCTCTGTTCCTCCTAAATGAAGTTGTGTTGTCCTCATGGACACCAACCCAGGTTAGTGCTGTTGTTCACCAATTGCGAGTGGGATGGACACTATTCAGGCCAGGGGAACTGACTTTATTTTTTTACAGCAGAAACCAAAGTGTTGCCCTTATTAGCTCCTACTACGGTGTTGTGCGAGTGGTGTTTTGCCTCGCATCAAGAAACCTTGGAAATGTTTGCAAAATGGGCCGTCATTTGGTGGTAATGGAGGACAGTATGCTGGTAGCAATGATCATTTGAAGGAACCACCTGAGCAAATAAAATGTGTGATATTCATTTCTTTTGAAGGCACTCCAGATGAGCTTGATACAGTTCTAGAGCAATGTCTTGACCAGTTGCTTGTGGTGCAAAATTCCTCAATTCAGCATGAGTGGAGGTCACCTCAGCTATTGATAATGTATCTAGTTATGCTGCCTGAGAATTACAATGCTTCTTGTAGATTGATAGCATGGGCATTGACAAATGGAAGGGCCAGTGAAACACTTGGTGTGGTGCGAGCACTATGGGCCAGTCACCACCGTAGAAGACTAATTACTGGGTTCAAAACAAGACATGTTGTTGCTGAAGAGCAAATTGACATAGTTAAGCTGCTGGTTGTCAGATTTTGGCAATTTGGGGTTAATTGTAGCAAGTATAGGCTTCAGAATGTCCCAAGGAGAGTTCGACAAAGGCTCACTGCTTGTGACCGGCACAACCATTGCCTTCAAACAATGTTGTGTGTTAAGGAATTTGGGATGGATTCAAATGCTTTAAGAGTGCAGTTGCTTCATCTTCGCATGCTAGTGCAGCAGAAGCATGGTGGTGATTGTGTTCAAGTCAGGCTGGGCATTGAGGTTCTACTGGTACCATGGGATCTCGGTGGCAACGGTGACGATTCTTTTGTATTGACTTGGGGGCAAGCCTAAATTCAAGGAGGGAAGAATATCACGGTCTCGCTAATGGGCTGCTGGTGCTCTTGCAGTGGGAATGGGCTGGGCCCAAGTCACAAGCAAAGAAGATAGAGATGTATAAATACACAAGTGCTGGCAAAAGTAAGGGGTATCGAAGAACAGAAGAAAGGCAAATGCCGGCTCTCCTCCCCATTTGTTGTTCCTTCCTCGTATCCCCTTTCTCTGATTTCCCCAATCCAAAGTGCTTCTTCTTCCCGGTCTAAGTGCTCTTCCCAATCCTTGCTTCTATTTCTCCTCACTTGTATCGACACCACTTGTATCTTGTGTTGGAGTTGACCAATTGCTCTGTCTTGAGTGTGCATCGGTGTTCATTCAACAGGTATCATAACAAGGAGGGCTTGGGGCAGGAAAAAGACGTGGGTAATATGTGCATTTTTGGAAAATTTGTCGGGGAAAATCTAACGGAGTTAACAGCAGTAGCATAAAAGGATAGGGTATACATAATGCGGTAGCATTTAAGAGAGAGTTACGTTTGCGATCGCTGATTCTGGGTCTAGGAACTTTGCAGTGGCATAAAAAAAAATTGCTATCATCAAATGCAAGAGCAACACCATATCAAGAATATCAAACGTAGAATCTAGCCACTTTGTACTGATTAAGCAGTATCAATAAAAAATATACCAAGTCAAATTCGTTGCAAAAAAGGTTATATATATATATATATATATATAATGACAGGCATGCATGCATATACCTGAACCGTGAAGGGTCCTTCCAATCGATGGCTTTGGCCTTGTGCGCCACCGCCTCCGGGTTCGTGTGCAGGATCAGGTACTCCAGCTCGCCTACGTCGCCGTTGGACCCGATGCTCCGGCTGCCGTAGCCCAGCGGGTCCGGCGGCCCAGCCGCCTGCTTCGCCGGCGCCGGCTGCGCGAAGAACGCCGCGGTGGCGGCGTCCAGCCGGGCGGTCACCCGCGGCGGCACGCCGTGGTTGACCGCCTTGAAGAAGCCGCGCTCCTCGAATGCCCGCACCATCTGGCGCGACAGCTCGCCGCGCCCCGCCGGCACGGACATGTCGATCGTCGGGATGCCCATGGCTAGCATGGCCGGCACCACCATTTCGTTTGCACTTCTGCAATCAGCCGATATGATCTTGCACTATGTTTGTGTTGTGTTGTGTGTGTAACTTGGAATGGCATTGAGCGGGGGCCGTGGCACCAGCATATATATGGTTCTGCTTTTTGATTTGGTGTCTTTGCTCTAACCTAAGCTTATATAATTTTGTGATTAGTTTATTGGGGCTACATGATCAAAACCAGTTGGATGATCTCTCTCTCTCTCTCTCTCTCTCTCTGTTGCAGGCCGTTATATAGTTTTTTTTTAATCCCCTGAGCTTGGGCCTATGTAGAGCTGGTGCCTGCAGGTGGGAGTGGAGATCTTCTGTGGTTATTGTCTTGATGTCCAAGATCCAACTAAACCCAACCTTGTTTTGCTAAAACTCAATTAAAATCCAGACAGCACCTTCATTAAGAACATGAGTTTGTCATGGTTTATTGATAGTGCAAACATGCACTTACGATGTGATAGCCGAAACCGATGTTTACTAATTTGTAATCTGTCAGTTTTCTTTTTAAATCTAAGCCGGTTTTCCTGGTAATTTGTCTAATTTTCATCCAATGATTCAAAACTATTGACTTACAAACCCCTTACTATAAGAGAATTGACTCATGCATGCTTTGCTTATGCGGATAAGAATGGATATGTAAATTTTTCGTGATCTATAGACGCATGGCTTTATGCTAGGGTTTAATTTAATTACATTTTGATAACTTATCCTATAATGTGAACAGCAACTAATGACAAAGTTTTGAAAGTTGATAGTATAATAAATCAGGTGAACATATAATCACTACCTGAATCCATACTTCTCTTGGAAGGGTATGCCTGATGGGTCACCGTTAGGGATAGATAAACTGGTAGTGAATGGTCTAAAAATAGTACATGTCAAATTTCTAGTAAATTAATAGTAACATAGACAATTAATGCCACAGAAGATCCATGGACGCTCCGGTGGGTGAAGAATCCAACAGCCCGTCGTATATATTGCCGTCCGTCGTATATGTTGCCGTCCTGAATTAGTTTAGTCTTTGTTTAACTATTCGGAGCATCCTGACAGACAGGTTCAGGTATTGGCAGAACATGCACCACCCAAAAAGAGAAACCCTCCTCTCTTGTCCAAGCTCTCTGCTGTCTTGGACACTTAGTGTCGACATTTTCATCCAACGTGCACGGCTACTTTTCAACATTTGGCTTCCTTTTTTTTTTTTCTAAAAAAAATCTATTGTATTGAGTTTTTTATTGGAAGAAAAGAGCAATTTTTTAGAAATAGGATGTATCTGAAATGTCCAAAACTGAGATTTTTCTTACTGTTAAAAACTGGAAGAAAAATAGCTGGCCGAGAAAATTGGATTTGTTTGATGGTCACCCGCCAGGAAAATTATTCTACACTAAGCTAATTTTAACTTACAGTAACTTTGATAAAACTTGTGTGCACTCTTGTTCGTCTTTTTTTTCATGGTGCACAAATGATCGTATTTTTGCACACTCTATTTGCAAGTGCAGGTATTCTAACACACCCTCTGCGTATGGAAAAAAATATGATAGGGGAGAGTCTCACCGTGAGGCTAAACAATTCAACGGCTGATGAGGAGGGTCTCATCCCCCAGCAAATTTCCTTCTCTGCATATATATTTTTTAGGTTTTGTAAAGTACACAAGTGCACAAACATAAATAGGTGCAGACACAACCGTGAGCATATAATCCATCATTCAACCAATTACAATATGCAGGAATTCATGTAATTCAACTAATTAATTGCACCCGGCCGGCATGAATACTTAATTAGTTCCAGTCTAGGTGATTTAGCTAGATTGGAATACTTTGCAACATACTCAACATACTCTTGATGATATGCTAAAGAATAAAGTACCCTTGGAAATGACGAATTTTTACCGCGTTGACTTCCTAGCTAGCTTTGTTACGTTGGCTCTCTTCTTTCCTGAAAAATATATAGTCCGTAGACGACCTGTATCTGTTCGATCACAATCTTCGCATTACAAACTATGTATATATGTACACACACATTTCCAGGTGGAGACACGTAGTTTTGACGGGGTTTACAAGTGCCAAATGATAGCGTGTCGACTAACAATGTTCTTGTACCCTTGTTCTAAGCAGTACATATACTTCTCCCCGGTTCATAAAAATAAATCATGTTTGCTATCAACACGGTCTTTAAAATACAACTTTAACAGCTAATTATTATTATAATATATTTGTAAAACCTAATAAAATTATAATATTATAAAGGAAATTTTCGATTCAGCACTTCTTCAATTGCACTTTCGGTCAATGCCACTGTTTTTTGTGTGTGTGGCTAATTTGGTCTATACCACTGCTTCGCAAAATTTATTTCAAAAAATACCACTGCCGTTACCCTCTGGCCTCATAGTGTCAGGTCAAAGTGTTTGACTAAGACAAATGACCAGCGGTGCCATCTCAATAATTATGAAAATACCACTCGAATCCTAAAGATTTTGAGAAATGCTATTGTGGCCATATGTGCCTCTTGTCTTTTTTTTTTTCCTCCTTTCTCTCTTTTCCCCTTCCTTCCTTCCTCTTCTCTCTTTCTCTCCACCAGATCCTCCCTCCTCTGCCTTTCTTCCTCCACCAGCCGACTGGCTCCCTACTCCTCCCCCCTTCTTCCTTTGGTTGGGCTAGCCAGCACCACCGCCGCCGTGTCGTGCCCCCGGCTGTGCCACCGTCGTGCGCTCCTGTCTTGGCCGCTACCTCCCTGGCCGCCCGACGTGCGCTTTCAGCCTTGCCTCTGGCCTCTCTCTCCCTATCAGCCGCCACCGCGCTGCTTGCGTCGTGTTGCCCAAGCCGCTGGGCCCTCAGCCGTTGCTGTAGCCATGCCGATGCGTTGCTGTCCTCCACTACACGGCTGGCGCTTGCGTGCGCCACGCCACTCTTCCTCGACGCTCACGACGCCGCCTCCACTGATGTCACGCTACCTCGGTGTTGTCGCAGGCTGCCCTCGACCGCCTCAAGCCTACGCCGCTCCCCATGCACCGCTGCTGACGATGATTAAAATCTCTATGTATTACTTTAATACATAATTAAAAGACCATATGTCTTCATGGTCATAACCCCTAAGGCTAACAACCCCCGTGGTCGTAAGGGTTGTAACCCCTAAGGCTAACTACCCCAGTGGTCGTAAGGATTCCAGAGCTTACTTATAGGTACCCTAGTCAGATGAGGTCCTGTACCCGGTCCCTGACCAGATGACTGCTCGCAGAAGCCTTGAACTAGTATCTGGATCAGACTCCAAGTATATTCTTACCGTGTGACAAACGGAACACATGTCATATTTGTTCCATACCAAGCGACGGTTCATGGTCCTAACACATTGATAACAACTACCACACGGTTGAGTGTCTCACAGACGCTAAACCGATGACCAGTTACTGTTTCACTAACAACAACTGTCCCTTTGACCAAACGTGTGCCTTCTAACAGACGTCTTCTCCAGGAGTAACTGCCATCTCTTCGTTGGTTATTTAAAGATGGAGCACTGAGGAATAAGGACTTCAGATTGAGGCATCACAATCAACACCAGATTCATGTTTCAACTCTTATTCAATAGCATAACAAGCATTACGTTTGGTGTAATTAGGATTAGTCCACCGCCTCGTTGAAGGCACCCCTTGTAAAGGATCCAGTTCATAGTGTGGATATCGTGGGGATATGTGCATGATCTTAGGATGATGAGTCAATTGGCAATGGCGTTGTTGGTTTGCCGAATCTCGCATTTTCGGAAAAGCTCCAGTGCTGTCAGGTCTCAGCCGGTAAGACCGGCCGAGCCGCCGGTTCGACCGGCCGTGTGGCAGTCCGACCGGCAAGCATTGCCGGTCCGACCGGCCACAGTTCTTAGTGAAATTTGGAGCTAGGCCAAAAATAGGTTGTGTAGGCATGAGAGGGGAGTCTCCTGGGTGTGGTCTCTGTAGGACCGTAAAGGCGACTAGAGGGGGGTGAATAGGCGCTTTCTCGATTTTTCGTCTTAATCAAATTCAACACGCACTTTTCTCCTTTAGCTGTGAAAGCTAGGAAGATCAGTAAATGCACAGAGGAAGCCTTGTGCTGAATCCGATTACCCCCTTAACCACAAGACTCAATAATAGAGAATTGATCTCACAGGGCCGGTCGGACCGGTGTAGAGTCATCGGTCCGACCGGCGGTCGGACCGTGATAAAAATTGTCTGCGCCACCTCCACTTGGGCCCACGGCCTTGTAACCCTAGGGCGTCGCCCCACTTCACGCCGCCACCCCATCAGTCTCCTATATAGGAGCCACCATCTCCTTTTTTTAGAACTTGGATTTCGTTTGATTAGTTTCTCCATTGTGAAAACTTTCGTTCTTCGCTTGTGTCGACTAGACCAACCGTAAAGGACCTCTGCGGAATCCCACCTTCTGAACTCAATCATATATTTGCAATTCGATTGCTTTTACCTCGTTCTTACTTGTTCTTCGATTGCTTACGAGAATTGATCCTCTGATCAGTCAGCGGGTCTTTAGCACGGTTGATAACGACAGGTGGTTAGTTCAGCGATTGCTTGGTTCGTGCATGCTGCGTTCGTAGCCTGGATCGTGGGAGTTGACCATCATCCAATCGGAATTTACCCCTCTCACCGAAAGATCGGGACAGCAGAGTATATCACTTTGGGTGAATGACCAAATCTAAACTCAAAAGAAGCCTTCCCAATCACAGATCTCAAGAAAACTCTATTAGAGATATAACAAGCAGTAGAGATCGCCTCAGCCCAAAATCTCCTAGGAGTAGAATGCTCATCTAACATGGTTCGAGCCATCTCTACAAGGGTCCTGTTCTTCCTCTCTACAACACCATGCTGCTGGGGAACTCTAAGCGAAGAAAACTGATGCTCAATTCCCCTATTAGTGCATAAGGTAGAAAAGGAGGAATTCTTGAATTCTGTCCCATTGTCACTCCTAATGGCTCTCAACGCTCCAGGAATATCAACAGCAAGTCTAAGGACCAATTCTCTAAAGAAGCCAAAAGCCTCGTCCTTAGAAAGCAGAAAATAAACCCATGAATACCTAGAGAAATCATCCACAACCACAAGCACATACCATTTCCCACCACCCGACTGAACTCTAGAAGGACCAACAATGTCTAAGTCGACAGTGTCACAGTCCATCACCATCACTAAGGTAAGAGGTGGATGGTAAGTAGACACCATCTTACTATGTCTACAGGGCGAGCACACAAGATCTCTAACAGCCTTCAGCCTAGGAAAACCTCTAATCAAATCCTTGCAATTGACTCTAGACAGATGATCAAAGCCTATATGCCCAAGTCCACGATGCCACAAAACAAGATCATGAGAATCAGAGCCTACAAGACATCTAGGACTGTAAGCTGAAGAAATACTGAAATTTGCACAAAACATCTTCTCAAACCTGGAGATCTCAAAGACAAGCTCACCCGAGGAATCTAGAACTATACACTCAGCACTTTTAAATATTACTTCTAGACCCTCATCAAGCAGCTGAGAAACATATAGAAGATTATACCTCAGCTTACTTACCAAAGTGACGTCTTTAAGCATGAACTTGTTGTTGACGCGCACAGTGCCCTTGGCTGTCACGGTCCCGATAGAAGCATCCCCAAAAGTAATCAATTCATTGCCGGATGCACGTGTGAGGGAGGAGAACCATCTAGAATCTCCGGTCATATGTCGAGAACACCTGGAGTCAACAAGCCATATGTCCTCCTTCCTCGCACGATGGACCTAAAAAGCACAAGCAAAAAATATATGTGCCTCAGTACTGGGGTTAGTGATAAAAGATCTAGGAATCCAGTACTGAGATGCACGATGCACAGGAACAACAAAGAGAAGCGTGAGAAAAAAATGATCAGGAACAAAATCATAAGAATGCACACGAGAACCACCTAGATCTCTCCGAAACGATCTACCAAAAGATCGATACTCCCCCTGTCTAGATGCTACCCGTGGTCTCTCCTCACGATATCATAAACCAGAATGCTGCCTAGACCCACCAAAAGAATCAATAAAGTTCTCTACGAACCTAGGCCTATGAGTAGTATGAAACACAGGCTGCCTGGCTCTAGAGACTATAGCAGGTGAAGGGACTCCTCTAATGGTTCTCAAAGCGCTCATCCTCTCTTTTCTCTCAATCTTTGCTCTTCGGAAGCAGAACTCAATAGTGTGGCCATCTTTCTTGCAGAGAGTGCAATGGTACTTGACCTTTTGAGGGGTCTGTACTGGTGAAACTGTCGGACCCGGATTTTGTAAATCCAAATCCTCTGTGAAATCACTGTGCTATTCCCTGGATCAGTAGCTAGCACTCCACAGGTACATTGCTGAATCAAACCATACATGGCGCAAACTTTATTTCATTCATTAATTTACACATCAGAGTTTACATAGACCGCTTTGGGTCAATTTTTACAATAAAGGCCGGACAGGCCAAAAGAATACATTACCAAAGATAGCGGAAGCAACAACGGAAGCAAAAAAAAGGTGAGGGCACATCTTACCGCAGGCAAGTGACTGGGGAACCCGTGTACGCCCGATATTATCCGAAAACTTCAGACAATATAGGAGGCACACAAGAACCAACGAAGTCAGCTAGACTGGGGTGAGACTAGAACAACTAAGGACTAAACTACGCTTCAACATTTCCCGGGTCTTCAGACTTCTGGATCCTTGATGCAGTTGCCAGCTCTAGGGTTCCTGTTTCTGAGGGTTTGGGGAAAGAGCGAGGATGAGCACAACTACCGTGCTCGCGAGCCCACACACACAGATGCAATAATATACATGCAAGGTGTAACAAGGATGGCTCGGGTTCTTTTATTTGCGTAAAGCAACATTTGTAAATACAGATATTAGAAAACTCCTATTACTTAGCATTTGGACCCAAATTGCATTTTTAAAGAGATTAATTGTGCAATAATTGATAACAGCAGAGGTTCCCTCCATCGGAAACTCTGTCTCATGCTTCTTTTCAACGGTGGTCATACCCACCTATTACCAACACCGGGTAAGAATACCCAGGAGAAACCAATCGAGGGCTAGGTGAGCCCCGCACATTTTTCAACCCACTCACAAAAGTTTTTGAAATAGAACTAACTCTTATGAGCTCACTTTGCCGCCCTTGACCGTAAGGCACTACTGTCGAAACGCTTTTATTCTCTGCGGAGATTGTACATCTTTACCCACAAGAGATAATCGACAGATATGTACACACGTTTAGTGACATGTGAATCAAGGAGATTACCACAAGGCCTTCCAAGGCATCCTCGATATTTGTTGCACCGCTAAGGTTTCACTGAGCGGGTGTCGCTCCGTGGGACCCGACAACCGCCACGCCTGCACCCCTCTTGCGCCATGCAACTTACGCCTAGGGTCCGTAAGTTACATTCCCCAATCACGTAGCCTCTTGGGCTCACGGCATTGGGAGCCCCTCCAATGGTGCGGCTGAAATGCGGTGGACACCAATTAGTTAGCAGTCGACACCATTATAGACTTGTGGTCATCTTGCTTTACAATAAGAGGTCATCACAGGATTAAGTCCTTAAGATTATCTGGGCGGTTCTTACCACATACCCTCCACAAAAATATCCTGGGCTACATTAGCACCCAACATTTACCCTCCAGCTTACCATCCGCCCAGATGGGTATTAGCAAATTTTAGAGTTTTGGAGGAGTATAAAACAAATTATCCAACCATTCCAGTCATTCTCCCCAATGACTGCCCAAAACAAGTGATGATGATAAAAGGATGATGATTTGGGGTAGTAATACCCCGGTACTTAAACAAGTCTAGCATGGCGTTTAAGTACGACTTATAACTAGTAAGTTACCAGATATTTACTAGGGTGACAAGGGTATTGGGAGTTCAACTTTCAAGGGAAAGGCATAATAATTTATTAATCAACAAGTAGGCCTTTAACTACCTTAGAGAATTTGACATACATTTGCATAAAAATTAAAGCATGCAATTTGATACTTTAACAGAATATAATTTGCATAAAATGTGGGATCAATATGATCAAAGTGTTGACTCGCCTGAGCTATTTTACCGTGGCCTTGATCTTACTCAAAGCCTGATTAGACAGAGGTTCGAAGTCTTGATCGGCGTCTTTGCTTGAATCTTGGATCTGCTCGAGTCGTCGATTCTTCTGGACTTCGATTTCTAATTACGCAATAACAATTGAAAAACCAAATAAATTCAAAGAATCCAAGAGACCAAATAAAACACAAGAGCCTCGGAAAGATTGCGGAGTACGGCTTGAGAGACTGGTTTGGGCGACACCGGAATGTTTGACAGAGTCAAACGTCCAGTTGGGCGAAAGGAGGAATGACAGAGGTTTTCTGCCCAGAGGGAGGATACAAAGAAGGTATGGTAAAAGTAGCCTTGCCGGAATGCTCTACTGCGGATTAGAAGACAGCAAGACTACCAAAACAGGCGACATGGCAACAAAGCAACTCGACTACCGGTTCTATACCAATCTAGAATACTTGATCGACCCAAAATCCAATGGCAACTCTATTCCAAACTCAACTGCCAGATAGTACTCATTGATTCGATTTCTAGCTACTCAACCCACTACCAAAACAAGACATATCCAACTACCAACTATACAATTGCCAGATTACCAATCATTGCCAAACCACAAATCCTTTCCAAACAAAGCAATCAAGTCAATACTTCCAGCTTTCACTAAATATCATTACTTCCAACAATCATTGTCCTACTGACGAACACTAACCAACAATGAACAATTTAATATCAAATCCAATAGACAAGATCAGATCAAGATTAACACTATCCCTAATAATCAAGATCACAACTAATCATTCAATTTACACTAAAACACTTATCTTGAGGATCGAATCTTAGACAATTAATCAATAATCAACTTACTATCAACAAAACATTCTATTAATCCATTGCAACATTTCTTAAGCGTTGGATCGATTGTAACCTCATTTCTATCGCAACTATCCGGGAAGCAATTACGAATCACATATTGATAATTGAAACATATAGATAACAAACTCTACGACTCAACAACTCAATTGTGAGATAGCTTCAAATGCCGACACTCAATCTATTGCCACAACAATCATACAAGCTTTCACCGGCTAGACCCAACAACTAATGACTTTAACAAACTAATTCACAACTACCAATTTCCATCGATTTAGTTGGTAGAATGACATAATAATCCACATTTGACTCCATTGCGGTTTACATAATTTCAAAATGACAAATCTACTCATAGACTTTAAAAGCTCTTATACAAATCACTACCACTATTATCCTTACTGAATCACTGAATATTATTTCCACCTGACAATCATGTTCTGACGAAGTGCTAAACAGAATTCGACAATTCAATATACGGATACAGAAAAATCAAGCATTTCTGACAATAATCAAAGACAATCACATGCAATAATTCAATCCACTGCCCAACCCAAATGACTAGTCAATACATTCAACAATCACTGCAACTCATCTCATTCTTTGACAACAACCATTGATCATCAACAACAATTGGAGGCAAACACAAAGCGATTCAATAAACAATACAAGGATTCAATTATCCACTTATACAACCCAGGGTTTTAAACCATCAGAGCATATCACTTAGCTGATAGATCATCCAGGAGGTCTTCATTTACCAGAATTATACACAATCAAATGCCAGAACACAAATGGATCAAATGCCAGCTACAAGGATTATCGACACCGGTTCAATGTCACACACTCACTGTGTCGCCACACAGGGCCTTCACCATGGAGAGAGCAAGGTAGGGAGGAGCAGGCAAGGGGAGCTCGGCCACGTGGAGAGCAATGCGAGGGGGAAAACAGGAGCTGGGGAAGCTCACATCACGCCAATGGTGGTTGGAGGTTGGAGGGGATCTAGGGTTGCTCAAAATGGGATCTTGGCCGGGTGAGGAGGTGAGGGAGGTGGTGGCACGGCCGAGCTGCACCGAGCCAAGGATAATGGCGGCGTTGCAACCGAGGGGAGAACCAGGGGAGAAAGAGAGAAAGAGCCGGGAGGTGGAGGGAGGCTCACCGGGCGTCGGTGGGGCGGCCGATCAAACCGAGGTGGTGTCGGAGAAGACGCAGCGGCAGGTGGTTCTCGGGAGGCGGGTCGGCAACCGGCTTGTGGTCGGGAGGCACTGGGAGTCGCTGTGGCGCTCGGCCGGGCGATCGGGTTCGGCCTCGAGGCGGTGACGAGGGCGCACCGAAGGCAGAGGGGCTTCGGTCGGAGGGGGACCCCGAAGCGGCGCCTTGGAGAGACTTACCTGGGGAGAGGGAGGAGCAACGCGGGGAGGAGGTGGAGGGCACCGGGTCCTTTATAGCCCGGGTCGGAGGGAGCTGGTGGAGGTGATGACGGAGGCGACATGGCGACGGAGTGGGCGCGGTATGGGCGATGGCGTGGGCGTCCATGGCGGTAGGTAGTGCGCAGATCGGGCGAGGATGATGGGACAACTCGGGAGCGGCGCTGACTGGAGACGCAGCATAGCTCGGTGGAGTCGGTGGAGGCGACGTGCGGGGCAGATGGAGTTGGTGGCGGTGGGGGCGACACTGCAGTGGGCCGGGCCGAGGGGGAAGAAGGGCCGGGTGGAGACGAAGACCAGCGGCGCGAGGGAGCAAGAGGGGAGCGGCGGCGCACTGAGCGGAGCTGCGGAGGGCGGGGAGAAGATGATGCGGCGACGGGAGAGGGGGCGAGATGGGGAGGCGATGCGGGCGAGTGAAGAGAGAAGGGGAGGCGACTCGCCCGATGGCGCTGGGAAGGGATGGATAAGGAGAGAGAGGGAGAGGAACGGAGGGAGAAGGAGAAAGAAGATGGGCCGTGGAGACGGGCGGAAAATTGAAGAAAAGCAGTATACTGGAAAACGAGCGGGCCGATCCGATAAAAAAATTGGGTCGGGGAAAAAAAAATGGGATGTTACAAATCCTACCCACCTTAAAATGAATCTCGTCCCCGAGATTCGGGTGGCTCGGAAAACAGACAAGGGAGGTCGGTCTTCAACTGGTCTTCGGCTCTCATGCGGCTTCTTGATCCGGGGTGTCTGGCTTACTTCTTCAAACACTCCGAGGCTTTTCTTGAGCTGAGAGACGCGGAGCAGGTTGTTGATATCTGACAACTTTTTCCGGGTAAACCAGGTACCAAAATTTCCTTTAACTTAAGGGGGTTGGCAAAATAGCCTTACAACAAGCTTCTTTTGACACAAAAGAGGGCAAGGCTCCAGCATAACATGCGCTGGTGCAGATTTTGCATACACAATACATCCTGGATACTTCTGAGCGGATCAGCTACCCACCTTAAAATGAAGGGTGCTCAATACTAACTGTCTTTGCCAACATTATTCATGATGAGCTTCACGGCGGTCAGGAAACTTGTCCTTTACAGCACCACTGGTTTGGTTTTGACTTGGCATGGACGCGGCTTTGGATGCCAGCGGGATCTGATGACTTTTGCTTGAAGCTGAAATCTGTACTCGAGCTGGTGTAGATCTGAAGTTGTACTCTCTCGGGGTGATTGGTTGAGGGCATTTTCTGGCGAAATGACCACTTTCTCCACAGTTGAAACAACGAAGATGAGCGATTGGGTTTCGTGATCGCAGTCGGGAATGCGAAGAGATCCTCACTTCTTTCCATCTCTTCCGAGGTACTCGACACTTTGGCACAACCCGACTATTCTCTCTGAAGTCGATATTGGTTATCCTTGCCATCCTTACTTACGACGAGTCTCGCAAAGAACTTGAAGACTTGTCTTTGCAACTCAATTGCTTTGGTCGAATCGGACGAAGAAGCAATCTTTAGGGCGATGGTCTTGTCCTTCACAAAGAAAACAGTGACTTTACTCATCGGACAATCACCGACCGTGATCCTTACCACGCTTAGGCGCTTGGAACATTGATCCGACCGATGTCCTCTTCTCCACAACGCATGCAAAGCTATCCGTTCACTGTGGCAATCTTCCGTTGATGGTGTTCCTCACAATGGGACAGAGGGCACCTTTGGGCATGAGTAGCAATAGTGTCCATATTGCCCGCATGTGAAGCATGCTCCTTTTGCACCTTGTCTTAATGGAGGACATAATTGGGCAGCATGTCCTGACTTGCCACATTCAAGACAAACAGTTGGCGGGGCTTCCGGGTCTTGTAGTAGAACTTCAGCAGGTACAACTTGCTTTTCGCTGGGACCTTTGAGAAACTCTTCATTGCCAAGGCTGAGGTTGGTGATGATGATGTTCTTCGCTGACTCTTCATGTTTCCGTTCGGGACATTTGTTCTTGCGGTGTCTTGAGTTGCCGCAATAATGACACTTGATTCCTTGGTCTTGCTTCCTTTGGGGGCATCTGTTGGCGAAGTGTCCCGGATTCTTGCAATGGAAACAGATATTGTCCTTCAGGGGTCTTCCTGGTGTAACGGTACCATCGTCCTTGGGTATTTCTTGAGGTTGACGGGTGGCCGGGTCTGCTTTGTTGTCTTCTGCTCCACTTGCACGACGAAGCTTTTTCTGAGGACATCTATTAGCATAGTGCCCTTTTTCTCCGCAGGTGAAGCAGTGAAGGCTAGCCGCGGGTTTGACCGTTGCAGGCTGCCTGGCGGAACTACTCCCATTGGAAAGCGGAGTTGGAGTTGAAGTTGGAGCCTTTGGTGGTCGGATTGTCGACTTCTTCCTTTGAAATCGACACCACTTCCTTCGCCGATCTCTTTGGTGCCATCTGAGAGAACAACCTAGGTTAGGAGGATTTATATGAGGTTCACCGCCCTCTAAGACACACTGAAGAAACTCGAATCCAAACGAGGTAAACGATCAAATACAATACAAAGCCTAGAATGGTCAGATTATATTAAAGGGGTTAAGTGTTACATGACTTTTCAAGATCTGATATAGGCCACACTAAGCCATGACACGTGATACGAACACAACGCTCTACAAAGAGGAAAACAACAAAGACTTGCAACCAAGGGATCGCTAATGCAAATCTTGCAAGCTAACCTAGACTAGCCTAATTATTCCCACACGAAGACGAGACTTGAGGTTGGATTGTCCTTCCGTGAGAGGCGGATGGTAGTAGAAAGGGGATTCCGCGAAGGTCGATGTGCATCCGGTCGCGCTTGCGGCGGCACGCCTGCGTCTTGAATCGCATCGTCACAAACCGTGAGTAGTCCCTGAGCTGAAGGTGTGAGCGATGAACTCACCTCTCTAGCATAGAGGAAAACCTCCATGGTCCATGACTCTTGGTCCCAGGTTTGAGTCTTCGGCCTCAAGATAGGCTTGCGGTTGTAGTCCAGGTGGTACATGAGTTGGCGAAGGAAATCCACACACTCATCTCCATTTTCTTCGTGAGAAAACAAGTCCCACGGACCATCGGACGAAGGGGTCGCCATCTACAATTTTTGAAACAAGTGGAGAGTCAGACTGAGTAAAATTTAAGTGAAATCAACGAAAGTGAAGAACTAAGAAGGGTAAGTCATAGCAAATAATACGTTATATTTTGTCAAAGCTTTTCTTAGGTTTTGAAGATAATACCAAGTCCTTAGGCTCGACCGGTCTAACTAAGATTCCTACAGTCATATGCTCTGATACCAGCTCTGTCGGACCCGGATTTTGTAAATCCAAATCCTCTGTGAAATCACTGTGCTATTCCCTAGATCAGTAGCTAGCACTCCACAGGTACATTGCTGAATCAAACCATACATGGCGCAAACTTTATTTCATTCATTAATTTACACATCAGAGTTTACATAGACCGCTTTGGGTCAATTTTTACAATAAAGGCCGGACAGGCCAAAAGAATACATTACCAAAGATAGCGGAAGCAACAACGGAAGCAAAAAAAAGGTGAGGGCACATCTTACCGCAGGCAAGTGACTGGGGAACCCGTGTACGCCCGATATTATCCGAAAACTTCAGACAATATAGGAGGCACACAAGAACCAACGAAGTCACTAGACTGGGTGAGACTAGAACAACTAAGGACTAAACTACGCTCAACATTTCCGGGTCTTGGACTTACGGATCCTTGATGCGATTGCCGCTCTAGGTTCCCTGCTTTACGAGGGTTTGGGGAAAGAGCGAGGATGAGCACAACTACCGTGCTCGCGAGCCCACACACACAGATGCAATAATATACATGCAAGGTGTAACAAGGATGGCTCGGGTTCTTTTATTTGCGTAAAGCAACATTTGTAAATACAGATATTAGAAAACTCCTATTACTTAGCATTTGGACCCAAATTGCATTTTTAAAGAGATTAATTGTGCAATAATTGATAACAGCAGAGGTTCCCTCCATCGGAAACTCTGTCTCATGCTTCTTTTCAACGGTGGTCATACCCACCTATTACCAACACCGGGTAAGAATACCCAGGAGAAACCAATCGAGGGCTAGGTGAGCCCCGCACATTTTTCAACCCACCCACAAAAGTTTTTGAAATAGAACTAACTCTTATGAGCTCCGCCTGCCCGCCCTTGACCGTGGGCACGGCTGTTCGAACAGTTTTTATTCTCTGCAGAGATTGTACATCTTTACCCACAAGAGATAATCAGCTTGATATGTACACACGTTTCCGTAGACATGTGAATCAAGGGGAGATTACCACAAGGCCTTTCCAAGGCATCCCTCGATATTTGCCGCACCGCTAAGGTTTCACTGGCGGGGTGTCGCTCCCGTGGGACCCGACAACCGCTACGCCTGCATTCTCTTGCGCCATGCAACTTACGCCTAGGGTCCCGTAGTTACATTCCCAATACGTAGCCTCTTGGGCTCACGGCATTGGGAGCCCCTCCAATGGTGCACTGCATGCGGTGGACACCAATTAGTTAGCAGTCGACACCATTATAGACTTGTGGTCAGACTGCTTTACAATAAGAGGTCATCACAGATTAAGTCCTTAAGATTATCTCAAGGTTCTTACCACATACCCTCCACAAAAATATCCCGGGCTACATTAGCACCCAACATTTACCCTCCAGCTTACCATCCGCCGAGATGGGTATTAGCAAATTTTAGAGTTTTGGAGGAGTATAAAACAAATTATCCAACCATTCCAGTCATTCTCCCCAATGACTGCCCAAAACAAGTGATGATGATAAAGGATGATGATTTGGGGTAGTAATACCGGTACTTAAACAAGTCTAGCATGGCGTTTAAGTGCGACTTATAACTAGTAAGTTACCGGATATTTACTAGGGTGACAAGGGTATTGGGAGTTCAACTTTCAAGGGAAAGGCATAATAATTTATTAATCAACAAGTAGGCCTTTAACTACCTTAGAGAATTTGACATACATTTGCATAAAAATTAAAGCATGCAATTTGATACTTTAATGTAATATAATTTGCATAAAATGTGGGATCAATATGATCAAAGTGTTGACTCGCTTTGAGCTATTTTACCGTGGCCTTGATCTTACTCAAAGCCCGATTAGACAGAGGTTCAAGTCTTGATCGGCGTCTTTGCTTGAATCTTGGATCTGCCGAGTCGCCGATTCTTACGACTTCGATTTCTAATTACGCAATAACAATTGAAAAACCAAATAAATTCAAAGAATCCAAGAGACCAAATAAAACACAAGAGCCTCGGAAAGATTGCGGAGTACGGCTTGAGAGACTGGTTTGGGCGACACCGGAATGTTTGATAGAGTCAAACGTCGGTTAATGAAAGGAGGAATGACAGAGGTTTTACGCCGGAGGAGGATACAAAGAAGGTATGGTAAAAGTAGCCTTGCCGGAATGCTCTACTGCGGATTAGAAGACAGCAAGACTACCAAAACAGGCGACATGGCAACAAAGCAACTCGACTACCGGTTCTATACCAATCTAGAATACTTGATCGACCCAAAATCCAATGGCAACTCTATTCCAAACTCAACTGCCAGATAGTACTCATTGATTCGATTTCTAGCTACTCAACCCACTACCAAAACAAGACATATCCAACTACCAACTATACAATTGCCAGATTACCAATCATTGCCAAACCACAAATCCTTTCCAAACAAAGCAATCAAGTCAATACTTCCAGCTTTCACTAAATATCATTACTTCCAACAATCATTGTCCTACTGACGAACACTAACCAACAATGAACAATTTAATATCAAATCCAATAGACAGTACTGCACTGAAGATTAACACTATCCCTAATAATCAAGATCACAACTAATCATTCAATTTACCGCCAAAACACTTATACTGAGGATCAGTAATCTTAGACAATTAATCAATAATCAACTTACTATCAACAAAACATTCTATTAATCCATTGCAACATTTCTTAAGCGTTGGATCGATTGTAACCTCATTTCTATCGCAACTATCTGGGGAAGCAATTACGAATCACATATTGATAATTGAAACATATAGATAACAAACTCTACGACTCAACAACTCAATTGACAGATAGCTTCAAATGCCGACACTCAATCTATTGCCACAACAATCATACAAGCTTTCACTGGCTAGACCCAACAACTAATGACTTTAACAAACTAATTCACAACTACCAATTTCCATCGATTTAGTTGGTAGAATGACATAATAATCCACATTTGACTCCATTGCCAGTTTACACATAATTTCAAAATGACAAATCTACTCATAGACTTTAAAAGCTCTTATACAAATCACTACCACTATTATCCTTACTGAATCACTGAATATTATTTCCACCTGACAATCATGTTCTGACGAAGTGCTAAACAGAATTCGACAATTCAATATACGGATACAGAAAAATCAAGCATTTCTGACAATAATCAAAGACAATCACATGCAATAATTCAATCCACTGCCCAACCCAAATGACTAGTCAATACATTCAACAATCACTGCAACTCATCTCATTCTTTGACAACAACCATTGATCATCAGTCAACAATTGGAGGCAAACACAGGCGATTCAATAAACAATACAAGGATTCAATTATCCACTTATACAACCCAGGGTTTTAAACCATCAGAGCATATCACTTAGCTGATAGATCATCCAGGAGGTCTTCATTTACCAGAATTATACACAATCAAATGCCAGAACACAAATGGATCAAATGCCAGCTACAAGGATTATCGACACTGAAGTTCAATGTCGCACACACTCACTGTCACACACCCGGGCCTTCACCATGGAGAGAGCAAGGTAGGGAGGGAGCAGGCAAGGGAGCTCGGCCACAGGAGAGCAATGCGAGGGGGAAAACAGGAGCAGGGAAGCTCCGCGATCACGCCGATGGTGGTTGGAGGTTGGAGGATCTAGGGTTGCTCAAAATGGGATGCCGGGCCGGGTGAGGAGGCCGAGGAGGTGGTGGCACCACCGAGCCGCACCGAGCCAAGGATAATGGCGGCGTTGCCAACCGAGGGGAGAACCAGGGGGAGAAAGAGAGAAAGAGCCAGGGGAGGTGGAGGGGAGGCTCACCGGGCGTCGGTGGGGGCGGCCGACTGAAACTGAGGTGGTGTCGGAGAAGACGCAGCGGCAGTGGTTCTCGGGGAGGCGGGTGCGGCAGCCGGCTTGTGGTCGGGGAGGCACCGGGGAGTCGCCGTGGCGCTCCAGCGCCGGCGACTGGGTCTGGCCTGAGGCGGTGACGAGGGCGCACCGAAGGCAGAGGGCTTTGTCGGAGGGGACCTGGCGCGCTTGGAGAGACTTACCCGGGAGAGGGAGGAGCAACGCGGGAGGAGGTGGAGGGCACCGGTCCTTTATAGCCCGGCCGGAGGGAGCCGGTGGAGGTGATGACGTCGGCGACATGGCGACGGAGTGGGCGCGGTATGGGCGATGGCGTGGGCGTCCATGGCGGTAGGTAGTGCGCAGACCGGGCGAGGATGACGGGACAACTCGGGAGCGGCGCTGACTGGAGACGCAGCATAGCTCGGTGGAGTCGGTGGAGGCGACGTGCGGGGCAGATGGAGTTGGTGGCGGTGGGGGCGACACTGCAGTGGGCCGGGCCGAGGGGGAAGAAGGGCCGGGTGGAGACGAAGACCAGCGGCGCGAGGGAGCAAGAGGGGAGCGGCGGCGCACTGAGCGGAGCTGCGGAGGGCGGGGAGAAGATGATGCGGCGACGGGAGAGGGGGCGAGATGGGGAGGCGATGCGGGCGAGTGAAGAGAGAAGGGGAGGCGACTCGGCCGATGGCGTCGGGGAAGGGATGGATAAGGGAGAGAGAGGGAGAGGAACGGGAGGGAGAAGGAGAAAGAAGATGGGCCGTGGAGACGCGGGCCGGAAAATTGGAAGAAAAGCAGGCCGCGGCTGGGAAAAACGAGCGGGCCGATCCGATAAAAAAATTGGGTCGGGGAAAAAAAAATGGGATGTTACAGAAACAGAAGCACCTTTCTTGCTAGAAAGAGTTTGAGCAAAACCTGCAGATTTGAAAACAACCTTGGATGGCTTAGGAGGTTCTGCCTCAAACAGACCACTTTTCACAACTCTTACAATCTTAGGTGGGTGATTCTTGGAATGCTCTAGGGGATTAAAACATAGGCCACTATTTTTCACAATCACTTTGGATTGGTCAAGAATCATGTTGAGTTTCTTTTTCCCACTAGAAAACCTCTCAAGAGTCACTTTGAGGTAATCATTGTCTTTGGCTAAATCCTCACATCTAGTGCACTTTCTTGACTTGATTGCCTCATCATGCTTACTCTTAAGAAGAACCACTTCCACCTTCAAAGCCTCACAAGACACACAATAAGAATCCTTAATCCTATTCAACTGCTCCTTAAATTTAACTCTAAAAGCCTCTTGTATCTTACCAACAATTGTTTCAACTTCAGCATTCAAGACACAAGAGGTAGAGTCAATAACATTCTTAGAAGCAGTAAAAGACATGGATTTTTCAATTTTAGCTTTTCTTCTAGAGTCTTGTTTAGAGTTTCAATTTCAATTGTGAGCTTAGGACAATTTTCACATGAAGAAGATCTAGAGTACATAACCATTTCTGTCATCTCTTGCATTTTAATCCTGTTATTCTTACAATGAGAGCAAGTGTGACTTGCATCAAATTTTTGCACTTCTTTCAAGGCGCTATCCAATTTTAATTCAAGCAAAGCACAGTTTGAGCAAGATAAGGGAATAGCATCCAAAGCAGTCACATCAAGAGAAATAGCATCCATGCAAACAGAACTAGACTTGAGAGATTCTAGTTCATCAAGAGCATCTTCTAATTGATTCACTACAGAGGAATGAGCAGATTTTAAGCTTGTCAATTCTTTAAGCAAGCTAGAGCAAGAATCAAAAATATCATCAGGATTAATAGATTTGAGCCTGACAACTTCTAGGTTCACATTATCAATCATAGTGTCCTGTTTCTTAATCAATTTTGCTTGCTTATGCAATTTCTGTTCAGCAAGCACCAACGCCCTTTTCATATCAGCAAGCGAATGGCATACCTCATCGGGATCACTAAAAGGATCGTCGTCGTTGGAGGAGTCAGTGTCCTGGCTGTTCTTGGCCATGAAACACATGCCTGTGAAGTCATGAGCCTTCTTCTTGCCACGGGAGTCACTCTCGTCGTCCTCCGTCTCCGAGTCCACGTCGCTCATGTTCACATTCTCTAGAGCGGCAAGGACCCGGCTGACAAACTTGCGATAGTTTGTCTTCTTGGGTTTAGCATCTCTCGCTTGAGGATGCTTTTGTGACTCCTTCTCCTCCTTGCCCTTCAGCTTGGGGCACCTAGAGCGAATGTGGTTTGGCTCACCACATTCAAAGCAAGTGATAGGGCCACCTCTCCTCCTGTTCCTCACCTTGTTGTAAGCTCTCGTGAATTTGGTGGATAGGAGGGCTAAATCATTTTCAGGTAGTTTCTCAAGTTGCTCATCGCTCAAAGAATGCAACGCTGATAAGGAAAAACCAGATGAGCTTAAATCCAAAGAATCAGATGAACTACCTTTAGATGGGTCGACCACTAACGCCATCGACTCTGTCTTAAGGAGACGCGAGATAAAATCAATCTCATGCGTCTTCAACCTCGAGTATAGCTTATCCATGGTAAGCTCACTCATGACAGTGTTGTCATTGATGGAAGTGATCTTCATTCCCGCACCTTCACATCAAGAGCACCCAAAAGTCGGCGTGCATTTTTGACTCGAAGAAGACGAGGTCAACAAAGACGGAGATCATGAAGAATCTTAGAAAATCTTCCCCACAGCTCATCTAAAGACTCACCAGGTCTTTGCTCGATCTTAGATTATATTTTCTTGAGCTGATTCTGTCTCACTTCCTTGATTGCAGTGGAGCCCTCGTGATAATCACAGAGAGTCCGCCAGATCTCATGAGCAGACCGCAAATGAGCGACACGCTCAAACTCCGATCGACTAAGGCCTTGGATCAAAACATTCTGAGCCTTGCTGTTGGCCTCCACATCTGGAGTGATCACATCGTCATCGGCTGGCACGACATAACGATTTTTTTTTACCTTAAGCCAAATTGTGTGCCCTTGAGCCTCGATGTAGGCCTGCATTCGGGCCTTCCAATAAGCAAAATTATTTCCATCAAAAATATGTGGTTTGGTTGAATACTTGTCAGTCGCCATGGCTCCAAAGACCAGTTAAGATTTATGAGAAGAGCTAACCGGGCTCTGATACCACTTGTAGTTCCGTAAAGGCGACTAGAGGGGGGGTGAATAGGCGCTTTCTCGATTTTTCGCCTTAATCAAATTCAACACGCACTTTTCTCCTCTAGCTATGAAAGCTAAGAAGACCAGTAAATGCACAGAGGAAGCCTTGCGCTGAATCCGATTACCCCCTTAACCACAAGACTCAATAATGGAGAATTGATCTCACTAGGCCGGTCGGACCGGTGTAGAGTCAAGCGGTTTGATCGGCTGGCAAGGTCCGACCGTCAAGCGGTCGATCAAGAGAAAATCGATTGGACCGATTTAGTCCAGAGGCGATGCACAATGCCCAAATCCAAAACGAAAATTGGTCCAACTTATGATTCAACCAATGAAACTTGACCAAATTTGGAGCACACCTCCCTAAGGATATCCGAGACCTATTTCTGGCGATGATCGTCCAGATCCACTTCAAAGAATCGATCTCTTTTGGTTTTACCAAAGAAGTGTTTAAAACCTAGAAATATGAAAAACTTGATCCAAAACTTGCTTGTGGGGGATTGATGATCTAGATGATTCCAGGAGTTTTCCCACATATCATAGCAAGGTAAAATCGGTCAAGAGACCATGCATAAACACTCGGATCAAGGAAGCACCAAAATCATCAAAAGAGAGAAGAAAACATATGAGACTTAATTCTTGAACAAACATCCAAAGATTGATTGATTCAAGATGTTGCTTGTCAAAGCCACTGCCTCAAGGAGGACAAGAGCTCAATCAAAGAGCACACAAACAAATTTCTCTCTAAACCCTAGCCTCTCATCTCCTCTCCAAACCCTAAAAAAGAGTTTTTCCAAATGAATGCTTCAAGGGCTTTTCCATCTCCCCCTTTCTATTTATAGGAAGTCATAGGGTTTCTCTCATGGGCTCCCATTAAGGCCCAACACAAATGGGATACACACACACACATCTGTTAAAACAATCGCCTGCTTCACCACATGTAGGTTGATCAGCGGCTCTCATCATGTCGCAAGTCTCTCCCGTCCGAATCCCATCGGAACCTCCAAAGCACTTACACCGACCCCCGCGCCGATTGATCCAACCAGCTGCAACGAACTGCCCGTTCGATCCATCTTGTCTATTCTGCACCATGCTTGAGTCACACGACCACCCGACATCCATGATCGCTCGACCTCGGCTCCAAGCTTAGTCCCGATCCTCCTCACCATTGACGCCATTGACACGCAAGCCACCCGCACAAAGAATAGACAAAGAAATCGTCTCTGGGAATAAGTTCTTCACAGCTTGACCCACATTATCTCAACAATGCAATATGCAACAATAAAGTATTGAGACTCATGCATTAAACACAACGAAAATACAACAATGCCAAAATGGCGAAGTCCAGTGGAAGCCGGTCGGACCGCCTACCATGCTTGGCCGGACCGATTTCCCAATGGCTCGGACCGATTCCATAACGGCGGTTGGACCGCCCAAAAAGACTTAGCCAAATTTCAACTTGAAAATCCGCAAGCTCTCTGGAATTTTCCAATGGATAGAACTTTTGATTGGGAGCTCCAAAAATTATGTGACCACATCCAGGAGACTCCCCTCTCATGCCTACACAACCTATTTTTGGCTTAGCCCCAAATTCCACTTTGAATCAGGCGGTCGGACCGGCAAGCATTGCTTGGCCGGATCACCACACTACGGCCGTTTGACTGGCCGGCTTGGCTTGGGCCGAACCGCCAATGACCTGACATCATTGAAGTTTTTTAAAAATACGAGATTCGTCAAACCAACAACGCCATTGCCAATTAACTCATCACTCTAAGATCATGCACATATCCCCATGATATCCAGTCTCATAATTTTTGGAGCTCCCAGTCAAAAGTTCTATTCAAAGGGAAATTCCAGAGAGTTCTCGGATTTCCAGATGGAATTTTGGCTAAGTCATTTTGGGCAGTCTGACCGGCGTTATAAAATCGATCAGACCGGTTGGAAATCGGTCAGACCGGCCAGGTACAGCAGTTATACCGGATTCCACTTGTTCGTCGGCCTTCTTGGCGACTGTAACATCCCAAATATGGGTTTGTGTTTCAAATGTAAGAAAATCAGAAGAAATTAAAACTTTTCTTGCATCTTGAAGACTTGGCTATTTTTGGTAATTCTTTTCAAAAGAATTATGGAAAATCCAATTTAAATTATCTGTTGACTCTAATAAAAAACCCTCCTTGGCAAAGTTCTTTTGCCAAACCTTTGGAAATCTTTTACCTGAGTTCTAGGGAGGCTTGGCAACACCTCTGAATTATCTCATGATTTTTAGAAATTATTTGATAATTTTGGAGGCAAGTCAAACTGGTCAAACCCTATTTTCCCTCTTCTGGAATTTCTGAGAATAATTCAGTTCATGAAAATCTCTGAAATTTTATGGGAGGTTCCTCCTTCTGCCAAAGAAGCTCCAGTTAAAATTTCATAAATTTTGGAGTTTGTTTGCTACCCCAATTAATTCTCAAAAATCAGTTATTCAAATTCAAACCCTAACCGGTTTTCTCTGCTCCTCGGGTCGGATCGACTCGGGCTCGAGCCACTTGATTTGGTTCACCAACTAAACGCACCGCCTCGGTCGCTCGGGCGCGAGTGTGGTGAGTCGTTGATCGGCATTGAACGCCCACGTCACAGGAACATTCGACCATCCGAGCGCGTCGACCCATTTGAACCGCTGATTCTAAATCGAGGGTCCACAATCGCGTGAACGTTCGGACTATCCGAACGCCTCGCGCAACGTGAACCGTAGGATCCAAATCAACGCCCGAGATCAAGCGCGATCGAATCGTTATAATCAACTGTTTTATTCACCGTCCGATTAAATCCAACGGTGTCCTCTTCGTCCCTCCTCATTGCAAGCGCTTCGGCCAAAGTCAACAGCAGTGGCGTGCACGCTTCACTTCGCAAAGCAGGTCACCTCAAGCTTTGCCAACGGCTCTTCCGCATTTATTGCTCCCGTCCGCCGCCTCCATAGTCGCTGCCTCCATCGCTTTTACTCGCCTCGCCGCTCTCGGCCCGACCAAAGACAAGATGCTTCCCATTTTTAATGCCGTTGTTCTCTTGCTCCTTCGGCTATAAGACTCCTCCAAAGGCTTCCTTAGCTTCTTTCAACACCCTTGAGCCGCAGAGCCACCGTTAGTGCGCTGCTCGAGCTCCATTTCAAAAATTTGTTCTCGGCCGCCATTGTTTGCCATTGCCGAGCTTCAGAGCTTGCAAAAGTGGTGCTCCTGGTCTTTCTCACTCAAATTCTGGTGCCTTAGCTTCCTCTCTTCTCTGTGAGCAATAGCCCTCACTCAATTTTTCGCTTGCTTGCAGAGAGCGAGATCAATTTGGATTTCCCTCTTCCTACCGAATCTTCATTTTCTTCACCCGAGCCGATTCGACCTTCCTCTGTGCATTCTTTGGGCTCAGGTAACTTCTTATTAGTCCCTAGTTGCTTGGCACCCGCTCCCTTGAACCGCAGCAGAGCTCATTTGCCATTTTCGTTTTTGACCTGCTTTGGTCATCTCATCATCTCCGCTTTGGCGTTCTAGAACGCCGCAGCTGAAATTTTTGGTTCTTTTGGGTGCGCAAGATTGTTAGCAACCCATTTTGGGCATTTGCTCACACCGCCGCGGCTAGAGTCGCCGGCGATGATCCTCCCTTCCTCGTCATTTTTGCCGGACGAAAACAGGGAGACGGTTTGAACTTGAGTCGATGTGGACCGTCGATCCTAAGATCTACGGCTCGGGATCGCGCCAAGTTTGAATTGCCGCTGCTTTGATCTGTGGACCGTTGGATCCAAGATCAATGGTCCAGATCTGAATGAACGTTCGGACCGTCCGAACGGTTCGATCCGCGTGGACCGTTGGATCCAAGATCAACGGTTCATGTGCGTGTAAACGTTCGGACCGCCGGACATCCTTTGGCATCCGGTTCGTTAATTTTTCATCCAACGGCCGATGCTTAGGTGGGCGCTGTTCGCTCTGTTGTCGCTGCGTGTGGGCGTTGGATCGATGATCTTCGCCCATGTTCTTCCACGCCGCTTATCCGGTTATATTTCTGTAGAGTTATTTATCAACCTAAAAATAGTTTTATCTTCTAAAATGCATAAGTAATTTTGGTAACTTCAAAAATGATAAAACCAAAGGCCATTATTTTTCATTCTTAGTAAACTTATTTCCAAAGATAGGTTGCTCATTTATCTCAAGAGCGTAAAAGTTTTATTTTGAAAGTAAACATTAAACTGATTATCTTTGCAATGTAAAAATAGTGAATCTTATAAAACTCATAAATAATTATTGCAAGCTCCAAATGAGATGAATCCAGGGGCTGTTTCATCTTATAAGATGCTTGATTTATCATAAAAATTTCAGTAGCTGTATCATTCTAGAAAATTGCGTTTAAATCCTTGCTTAGTAAATAGTGTTGTTTCCCTTTTATCTGACCGACTGAAAATGTGTTGGCTATAACTTTTGCATTGAGAATCCAAATCAATTGGTTCTTATTGCTTTAGTTCATAAAAATTATGTTCTTTCTACTGTAAAAATTGGAGGTCTTTTTGCTGAGTTTTGCTGTTGCATCTTTTGAGGTTTCTCGCCTTATTGGTTCTTGTTGGTTCTTTCGATAGGTTGCGACAATATTGATAATATCGAGAGTGATCCTCTGCAGCAAAACAGCGAGCTTCAGCAAGGCAAGATATTTGATCATAAATGTCCCATTACTTTCAAAGTCTAATATCTTGTTTACAAATTATATGTATGCATTGCTTTTGTGTCCAATTATTTTTGTCCTGTTTAGAGGTAGTTATTCCTAATGCATTGTTGCCATTAAATTGTTATCCCCTGCCACAACCATAAGTTATTAATATCGTTTGGTGAATTAGAGCCCGTGATTTAATTATGCTCTTTATTATCTTTTCGATGTCATGCTTAGAAATGCTTAGATGTCAGGTAGTTTTGGCGATCATCGACTTAGTCGATGACCTTGATCACACAAATATAATTATTATTCCATTATGTCCAACACTTTGGGCTTTGTTAATTTTGTAAAGTCAAAAACTGAAAATAAAATTGTTTTAGACTTGGGCACAATGGTATGTTGGTGTGATCTGTTGGTGTGAATGGAATGGTGCCTAGGTCCTCAAGGACCGAGTGACTTGTGTCACTAAGCCAAGCACTTATGCGTGCTAACCACGCGAGAGGGATATGGGACCTCTCTTGACTTAGTACTTTGGCGTGGGTTATCTCCGAGTCGCAGGAGGGGGTTGTGTGTGTTGTGTGAAACATGATATGTGTTCTCGGTGTTCTTGTGTTGGGTGTGCGGTGGTGGAGATTCCGGGTAGGTTCTCCACCTCGAGGGGCATTGTAGTTGTCCAAGGCTTTACCTGCGACGGGTAGTTGACCGAGGCTTTACAATGACTCCGACACAACGTATGCGTTTCTATCCATACGCGCGCTCGTGAATAATTCACAATATTGGAAATGTCTCAGAGGACTTAGCCGCGTTTGGCATACCTAAGGAAGTGTGCTTAATAGCTTGGCAAAAGGCGATGCATGCGTGTGGGTACATTGGTACACCCCCGCAGGATAAAACTATTCAATAGCCTCGCCCTAGGTTATGGACATGCTTGGTAAGGTCGTGCAAGAACTAGACTACAACCTTTTAAAATTAAAATTTGACATGGTTGGCATGAATGGGTAATTCATGTTATTGTTGTAGTGACTAATGGTTTAGTCACTTCCGGATTGTTGTTGTCATATATCTACTGTTATATTGTTGTCATTTACGCTTATTTGAACATTAAAACAGATTTGTTAACTTGCTTTTCAATGTACTACATTATTGCAAATAAAACCCGCTTTATGCTTAAAAATTTAAGTCCTAGCCTCGCTCCACTTAAATAAGCTTGCATATAGTTATTGTTCGTGTCTCATATCATTCTTATATATCTTAAGTAGTACATTCAAAGTACTCACCCAACTTTTGTCGGGTCGCTTTTGTTTGCAGAGGAAGAAGGTGAGCCCCAAGGGCCTCACTTTTATGAAGTTGTCTTTGTGGATTCGACGACTAGCTTGGCGGTCCTGGCGGTTGCCTTGTGGGTTAAAGGCACACCGATTGGCTCTTTTGGTTTATGGCCATCTTATGGCACTTTTGCTTCACTGTTAAATTTCAGATGTATATGTCTTTGGCCTCGGCCTCTCTTTGTAATGACTATCCTTTAATTATGTTATCTTCCGTTTGTTGTTTTGCTTGGTTCTATGTGAATGAATGGAATTGATGCATGAATTTTGTAAAGAGGTGTGTATATCGCATTTAGGAAGTATACATGTCTCGAAGACACGGGTTATTTCGTTTGTAATGCTAGGGTCATTTGGTGACTAAGTATTACAAGCCCAATAATCCGAGGTCCTCACAGCGACGTTGTGTTTCGATTATGTCTAGTGCATGAGTTTCAATGCTTTAATATTGCATATTGCATGGTTGAGCTAACGTGGGTCAAATTGTGAAGAACTTGTTCCTGGAGACGATTTCTTTATCTATTGCTGTGCAGGTGGCTTGCAGGTCAACGACGTCAACGGCGTGGAGGATCGGGACTAAGCTTGGAGAGCTGAGGTCCAGAACGATCATGGATGCCGGGTGGAGTCGTGTGTCTCAAGCATGGTGCAGAATGGACAAGATGGTTCGAACGACGCGAGGGTCAGTGCAAGTGCCTTGGAGGTTCCGATGGGATTCGGACGGGAGAGACTTGCCGACGTGATGAGAGTCAGCGATCAACCTACACGTGGTGAAGTCATGCATTGCTTCAACTCTATTGTGTGTGTGTGTCCTATTTGTATTGGGCCTTAATGGAAGCCCATTAGGAAACCCTATGCCTTCCTATAAATAGAAGGGGGAGTTGGAAAAAGCCCCCAAGCACTCATTTAGAAAAACTCTAATTTTTCTAGGGTTTGGTGGGGAGAGGAGAGGCTAGGGTTTAGAGAGAAAATTTATGTGTGTGCTCTTGGATTGAGCTCTTGTCCTCCTTGAGGGAGTGACTTTGACAAGCAACATCTTGAATCAATCAATCAATGGATGTTTGTTCAAAGATGAAGTCTCATGTGTTTTCCTCTCTTTTGATGATTTTGGTGCTTCCTTGATCCGGTTGTTTTTTGTTGTTCTCTTGACCTCATTTACCTTGCTATGATGTGTGGGAATACTCCTAGAACCATCAAATCATCAATCCCCCACGAGCAAGTTTTGGATCAAGTTTTTCATTTTTACTAGGTTTTGAACTCTCCCTTGATAAAACCTAAAAATGTTAATGCATTGAAGTGGATCTGGACGATCGTTGCTACGAATAGGTTCTAGATATCCTTAGGGAGGTGTGCACCAGGTTTGGTCGAGTTTCATCGGGTAAATCAAAAGTTGGACCAATTTTTGTTTTGGTTTTGGGCACTCTGCAGTGGCTCTGGACTAAATCGGTCCGACCGATTTTATACCGGTCGACCGCCGTAAGTCGATCACAATTGCATACCTATTCCGACCACCCCAGTGAGTTAAATCTCCAATTTTATAGTTGGTTGCTTAAGGGGTTAATCATATTCAGCACAATGCTTCCTCTGTGCAATTACTAATCTTCTTAGCTCTCATAGCTGTTGAAGAAAGGTTCGTGTTGAATTTGATTAAGGCAAAAAATTAAGAAAGTGTCTATTCACCCCCCTCTAGTCGCCTTTCCTGTCCTAAACATAGCAATAAAGAACAATCCTATTCTCTCCCAAGAACCCTTGGTTATTTCCTCTATTTTATTTCGTAAGATCGGCGACTCAATCGTCGACACTGGCGCCATCCGTGGGAAAGGAGTTGGGTTCTTGAAGATCGTTTTGCTCAAGCATTCTTCATTCACTCCTTTAGTTCTATCATCGCTTATGCGAACATGGCATGAACTTGGGATGAAGAAAACTGCTTCGACTTGGCAGACTACTCCGACCTCGAAATGGATGCGTGCATGCACGCCATGGAAGAAAATGGTATGTCCTCATCATCCTCCTCTGCTGGCTCGCCACTCGCTAAGACTAGCGAGATCGACAGGATGGATGAAGATTCACCACCGCCACCCGTGGTGCTTCCTGAGGAACCGGTCATTCCAACCAGTTCGGAACATCTAAATGCCTCTACAATCCCGGTCAATTCGACCGGCAAGAACGGCAACTGTAGCCCAGCATCAGAGAATGAACGTACTCTCGATGTTATCATGGGCGCACTGTATTCGCCATAGGCTTCTACGCATTTCGGGATCCAACCGACACTTGGTGAGAGTGTCAATGAAATTACCGCTACCACCGGTGAAGGCCAAGGGAATATTAAAGCTTAGCATACGATCAACAATCCACTAAATCAGGCTGAATCCACCACCTGCTAGAGGTGGTAATCTTCGACCGCTCTCCGTCGTGGAGGCTCCTGGCCGAAGCGCTGAAAGGCTCTCCCTTAGCTACGATGGGAGCTCATCGGAACATCACTGTTGGAGGCACGAAGTTAATGCAATTAGAGATACCAATCAGGTTCATGTGCACAATCCTTCATGGTCTAACCCGCCATCACATCCTGATGGAGATGGTATGGGTGCTCAAACACTACCTGCAGAGGCAATCAAACTGATGACTGTCTGTCAGTTAATTAGCCTATTCCTACCTCACATCGTGTGATAAGTCGGACAAAGTAAGACGGGAGGTCAGAAGGACATTCGACTCATCTAATGCCTAATGCTAGTCAGAATCCTCCAAGACCTTCGGTAAGACTTCAAAACTTGCAACGAGTTTGTGATCTTCCGAGTAACCCAGATCCTGCTTTTGCAGATGCTACAGGTTACGTGCAACTTACATGACAAGTATCAAAGATCCTCCGGCAAACCATGCAAAGTACGAAAATGTACTAGGGGCAAAGGGGATCGTAAAGTCATACGATGACTTCGTCCCAGTGCTTCTCCCTCAGCAGAGGACAACATGGTATGACGGAGGACCGAACGGTATCTATACCCCATCGTAGGTTTCGACCAGAGAATCACGAGGGAAAATGACTCTTCTCAGCAGCCACTACTCCTCGTCGTTGGGAGGAACAACCACTTGGTGCTGGTGACCTTCGTCACCATCTCAACCAAGCAGGTGGTCAGAGGCGTTATGCTAGTATCCACGACTGGGTCGGAACACCGGATACTAGATATGCTAATTCAAGGAACCGGTCTCCAACCGACTACAATCCGGCTCCTTTTCAAAGAAGGCGCCACGACTCCATAACGGGTTGTCGAGCCTTCTCGTGATGCTCAAAGTCATCACGCCCGCATGTGTTTCGACCGCCAATATAGAGAAGTTCAATGGGACTCAGAACCCATTAGAATTTTTTTCAAATCTATACTACCACCATCAAAACTGCTGGTGGTAATGACAATGTAATAGCAAATTACATGCCCACAGTCCTTGAAGGGTCTACTTGGTAGTGGATGCTGAACCTGCCAGTCGGATGTATCTACACTTGGGAGCAACTATGTGATATGTTGATCGCTAACTTCCAGGGAACATACGATCGCCCCAGAAAAGAAGACGATCTCCATCGGATCAGGCAAAAGACCAATGAAACTCTTCGACAATATATCAAAAGGTTTAGCCAAGTTCGTAACTCTATCCCAAAGGTCACAGAATCTTTGGTTATCTAGGCTTTCAAAGCAGGGCTAAGGAATCAACTGTTTACAGAGGGATACCGTCATGAATCCTTCACAAACAATCGTCGAACTTTTCGACATGGCTAATAAATATGTAGCCGCCAACGAGGTGGTCGAATGGTACGAAGCCAATGATCAAAAGGATAAAATACCTCAACCTTGTTTGGAAAAACAAGAGAAGAAAAACAAAATGTCTCTCAAGAGTAAGAAGAACTGCAAGCTCGACAATAAAGAAGTCCTTGCGACTCCTAAATTTTTTTCCAAGGGCAAGAAAGACTTTTCCGGTCGAAACAAGGCAAAGGATTTGACCGACGACTAAAGAAAAATAAGAAGTGGTGTCCACTCCACTAGGCAGCAGGGCATGATTTGTGCACCTGCTGAGCCTTGCAAAAGAAACTGGAGGATTACTACTTATGTAAAGGTCCCTTCCCGTCTATACATGAACTCGCAAAACCAAGCTCAATGAAGGACAAAGATGGCGATAAAGAAATAGAGTACCAGGAGCCAAAACACACCATAGATATGATCTTCGGGGGATCCTCTTCGTACGACTCAATGGGCCATCAGAAGACCGTGGAGCGGGAAGTGAACCTTGTTGAGTCTTCGATCGACATCAAACCATCCAGGTGGTCGGAGACAACCATCTCCTTCAGCAAAGAAGACTGCTCCGTCCCGTCGACTTGACCAGGTATGTTCCCTATTGTAGTCGAACCTAAATTAACAATTGTAAAGTTAATCGAGTCTCGATAGATGGAGATAGTTCTTTAAATATTCTATTTGTGGGAGCATTAGAAGAAATACAAATTCCCAGGTCGAATGTAAAACCTGTGAAGTATGCTTTTCACGACATAGTTCCTGGTTCTACTGCAAAACCGATAGGACAACTATCCCTACTGGCCACATTCGGAAATCCTGACAATTTTCGAACAGAAAAGATCCCATTTGATGTGATGAATTTTAAAACCGCATACAATGAGATCCTTGGTGGTCCAGTGTTGGCTAAATTCCTGATAGCTGCGCATTACGACTATCAGAGTTTAAAGATACTAGAAATAAAAGGAGTCATCACGGTCCAAGAAGATAGAAAAATGACTTGTGATAGGTAGTCATTAGAATTGGTCGACGAGCTTCCGACCAGACAAACTAATCTGTCTTCCGTGCAAGGAAAGCACTCAAGACCCAAGATGACCCCGATGAAGGGAGATGGGTAGGCTACGCTAGCTCACAATTCAAAAATTCTACCACGTAAACTAGGATGCTAGGCAAGAAAGAGATCACAGATCATTACCACCAGACACACAATGCAGCGGAAGAAGAGTTAGAGCAGCATGGTCCAACGAAGAGCGCATCGATGTAGTGGTCGTAGTCGATCGTCTGACGTAATTGATTGTTCAGCGTAGTCGTTGCCGATCGTCTCCTCTAGCAATCGATTGCTTTCCTTGCAATGTCACGGATCGTCCTCACGCGCAACAGCAACCGTAGTAGCGCCTCTACGGTATCCACACGTCTAGGGTAGGAACATCGTACACCGGTGTGCTAGCACCAATTCGCCCAGGAAGGCTCTTTCAAAAAGATGGTGGCTAGGGTTTGGAGCAACTCATGTTAACTCTTGTCGTGTGTCTTCTTTGTTACCTAACTGTCTTCCCAATAGCATCAAGTATCTTCTTAAATAGTGCTCGTGATGGATCCTATCTGAACATGTTTGATGAATCGTATCCATACTGATTTGTTCCAACCAGTTAAGTGTGTGACCCTGTAGGTACATGCATAATCGGTTGTGACTCGGAAACTCCTTTTCGATCATGAGTCGTCAGCGGCACCTACCAGGACCTAACGATTCCGAATACACATGAATTATATCAGATGAATCTTAATGCAATATGATCTACGACCAGGTCCTATTTGGTCTTTGTCAGTTCGCAACTCCTTATGACTAGGTTTCGACCAGCCTACGACCAACTCATATTTGGTCACGACCAGTTCGTAACTCCTTATGACCAGGTTTTGACCACTTAGTGATCATGTTCGACCAGTCTATGACTAGCTCCTATCTCCTTATGACTAGTCCATATTTGTTTGAACCGAACGACCAGCTCGTGTATTCTCCTTTTGCCTCACGATATCTAGTTGAACTCCAGGTGAGATGTTGTGTTATCCATGGATTGTTTAATACTTTCTCGATCAAGTGTTAGATAACTTCATGTAGTCGAACTCTTCGACCACCAGTGGCATGGCCATGCACTTTTCTTATCCAACCACATCGAGGGACACAGAGACATCTCTCCTGTTATGTTAGGAGGGGCAAATCCCATATCCAACTAGTCACATTGCTCTGCATGTTTCATAGCATACACGAAAGCTACCTTTATGACTACCCAATTACGGAGTAGCCTTTGACAACCCTAAAGTGTACTCTTACACATGTAGGAAATCATGTTGATCTTAGGTATAAGGATTGTACATCATCTTTGCTTGAGACCAACTGATGACACATAAAATCATAACAATCTCAGCAGTGTCTCAAGGTGGGTCAATCCAATACCATGTTCTCTAACATACATTCATATTATTGATTCGATATCCATATATCCATCGGGAGGTGATCGAGCATAGGCTAGCTCTCCAGCCTGACAAGAAACCGGTCAATCAAAAGCTAAGGCGCTTCGCACCTGATCAGAAGGAGGCAATCCAGTCCAAGATTGACAAGCTCCTCGAGGCTGGGTTTATTTGTGAGGTCGACCACCCAGAGTGGCTCGCCAACCTGGTAATGGTTAGAAAAAATAATGGGAAATGGCGAGTGTGTATCAACTTCACGGATCTTAATAAAGCTTGTCCAATGGATGACTTTCTCCTTCCACGCATTGATCAACTTGTAGACTCTACTTCCGGGTGTGAGTTGTTAAGTTTTTTAGATGCTTATTCATGGTACCACCAGATTATCATAAGAGAAAACATCCTTCATCACACCATATGACACTTACTGTTATGTTAAGATGTCATTCAGTCTTAAGAATGCTGGTGCGACTTTTCAAAGATTAATGTAAAAAACCTTTAATCCTCAGATAGGTAGAAATCTAGAAGCCTACATTGATGAGTAGGTTGTGAAAAGTATCAACGCTGACGATCACATTTTCGACCTACATGAGACTTTCAACAACTTAAGAAGACATGACCTTAAGTTGAATCCAAAGAAGTGTGTGTTTGGAGTTTTTTCTAGAAAGATTATTGGTTTCCTAGTTTCTGCTAGAGGGATTGAAGCAAATCCAGCAAAAATATCGGCCATGGACCAGATGCGCCCTTCGACCACAAAGAAGGAAGTCCAAAAACTAACTGACTGTATGGCAGTGCTAAGTTGTTTCATAGCACGGCTAGGTGAAAAAGGGTTACCTTTCTTTAAGTTTCTTCAGAAACACGAAAGTTTCGAGTGGACTAAAGAAGCAAATGACGCATTTGAGGAACTCAAGAGGTACCTTACGAGTGCCCCGATCTTAGTATATCCAAGATCGAGAGAAACATTACTGATTTATGTGGTTGAAATGCCACAAGCAGTCAGTGGTGTACTGGTCATAGAATGTGACAACGTCCAACGATCGGTATATTATGTATGCGAAGTCTTATATAGACCAAAGGAAAGATATCCACAGGTGTAAAAGTTACTCTATGGTCTCCTTATGGCTTCAAGGAAGTTAAGGTATTACTTTCAGGCCCACAAAGTGGTCATACCTACCGGATATCCCCTTGGTCAAGTTCTCAGAAATAGGGAATCTTTAGGACAAATAGTGAAATGGGCGGTCGAACTTAGGGTGTTCGATCTCCACTTCATCTATCAAATAGCAATTAATTAAGTCACGTGCAATAGCAGAATTCATTGTCGAATAGATAAACCCTGAACCCACCCAAGGGCCCAAGTACAAACACCACGATAAGTGGACAATGTACTTCGACGGCTCCTTGATGTTAAAAGGCTCAAAATGAAGTTGTCTTGATATCCCCTTTGGAGAACACATCAAATATGTCATTCGCTTAAACTTTCCTTCCATAAATAATATGACGAATATAAAGGTTTACCGGCAGACTCAGAGTAGCGGAGGGCTCGGATTCACAGATTACTAGTGAAAGACTATTATCAACTAGTAGCAAATTAAGTAGGGAAAGAGTATCAATGCTCGAGTACCAAGATGTCTTCTTATTTGACAGAAGTACAGAAACTCAAAAAGTACTTCTTTGGTTTTCAGATCCAACATATTCCTAGAAAGGAAGACTTTCTGGCAGACTTGTTGGCATGGATGGCCTCTACGAGGTCACCTGTCACGTTCGGAGTTTTTCTCGAGCAACTCGATCACCCTCGGTGGTCGAGCTTTCTGAGGACATAGGTATTCCATTAGAGGTTGTACAAATCGATCCTGCGAACATGGATACTCCATAGGTCGTACAACTCTACCATGGTAGAAATAGGATGATGTCGATCTACAATTATCTTCAGCATGTCATTATTCCTGAAGATGATGTAGAGACCGATCATATAGCTCAAAAGGCCAAATCATACGCTCTGATCCAAAGTACCTTGTACAAACGAGGATCTCACGGAGTGTTGATGGGATGCATATCTCAAACAGATGGTATTAAGTTGCTATCCGACATTCATGGAGGAGTCTATGGAGCACATCATTTCTACGAAATACTGGCCGGTAAAGCCTTCAGGCAAGGATACTACTGGCCAATTGCCCTTCATGATGCGAAAGAGCTTGTAATGAAGTGCATACAATGTCAGTTTCATAGTAGACAAGTACACTAGCCGGCACAAGCTTTGCAAACAATTTCTCTTTCTTGGACTTTTGCGACCTAGGGACTAGACATTCTGGGACCTTTCCCAAGGGCACCGGGGGCTTTGAATTTCTTTTTGTCATGATTGACACATTTACAAAATGGATAGAAGCCGAGTCAGCTGTTAAAACAACAACTGAGGCTGCTAAGAGGTTCCTCACAAAAAACATGATCACGCGATTTAGTATACCCAGTCATATAATCATGGATAATGGTACCTAGTTATGCAACAAAAATTTCTAGGAATTCTGTGAAGATCTAGGTATCAAAATACATTCCACTTCTGTCGCTCATCCGCATAGCAATGAAGCAGTCGAGCGAGCTAATGGTATATTAATGCAAGGAGTCAAACGCCGGGTTTTTGACTAGTTAACAAAATGGTCAGGGGCTTGAGTTTAAGAACTTCCTTTTGTATTATAGGCCATTCAAACCATGACTAGTCGTGCAACCGGTGAAATGCCATTCTTTTTAGTTTATAGTGCTGAAACCATGCTTCCCACGGAACTAAAAATTGGTTTCGCTCGAACCGATTGTTTTAACAAAAATGATCAAGAACAACGAAGACTCGACGATGTCAATTTCCTTGAAGAACGACGAAACCAAGCCCTCATACGATCAACGGTCTACCAACAAGCCATGTGAAGGTACCATAATCGTAAGGTGCAACCTCGCAGACTTAGCTATAGGTGATCCGTTCTAAGAAAATTCGAGTTCGACTAATCGCAATAAACTTTCTCAGAAATGAGAAGGTCCTTGCACAGTGGTTGAAGTCACCCGACCTGGCTAAGTACTACTAGCAATGTCAGATGGGCGTGTTTTGTCAAATTCTTAGAACATTGATCAATTACGTAAGTTCTTTGTATACTTTTTTTACATTATTTCAATTTCAATACATATTCATTTCTATTTTACGACGAGTGATGGTGTTTATATATCTGTCATCCATTATCTGGTCGTATACTATTATTATCTAACTGGTCGAAAAAGATCTATTTCCTTCCGATATCCTTCCAAAAGGATCTCTTTTTACTTTTTAGCCTCGACATGATCGTCACAAGCCATAAGGGTCCTAGTTGTGACTATCCTAGTTATGGTTCTCACACACGACCATACACTCTTTTCTTAAAAGAAATAAGTAAGAGAGCATAACATAGACATTATGCTATGGTTGTTTACATGCTTAAGAATTTGAATACTATCTTTCTATATTTCAATATTCTGTTCTACTCTTGTTTGGCTACTAGTCGGGACACGGAAAATCTCCTAATTGAAATCTCTCTTCTCTGCACATGGTCCTGCCCACTAGAAGGAGTTTCCTAGCGACGACCTTTGTTTTACGATCCTCGCTGCCAGTCGGATTTGAGCATAAGCACGTTTTGCAAAGTGCTTATTACGTCTTTTAATCTTAAGCAATCTTTACGACCAATTTTGGATAATGTGTATAAATAAGACCACTTATCATTTATGCATGCATATGAATCTTTATCATTAAAATAAGTCTTGCAACATCATCCGACCATGAAGTATACTATACAGTATTTTCGATTATGAAAATAGATCTATAGCTAGTCAAAGTTACACACTGGTTCTGACCAAGTTTATTTCCTAGTACTACTTAGATTTTTTTAGCAACATAACCAGTACATACTTTGTATCATGGTCTTAGCTTTTACTATCCTTCTTGGTCTACTGCTTCTTCAGTAAATTTCTTCTACTAATACAACCAGTCGGGGACTAGGAAATATATGAGTAGCAAAAGTGAAAAGATAAAATTAAGACTTTACTGATGATAAAAAGGTAATTTTTTTACATTCATAATTCAAACAATTACAAACATCTACTTCTCGGGGTTGTTTGACTGATTGCTACGTGGCGGAGATCCGACCTCCTTATCCTTGACAACCTTGTTTCCAAGAGGCAAAATCTCCTCTATCAACTTGGCTGCTTCATCCTCTGAGCATTTGAAGTCTTCTTCAATAACTTGGAGATGAACGGAGGGGTTGCAAGCCTTCAGCTTTGCCAAAGAAAGGCTGACTCCGTTGGCAACGACATCTTTCATAGTCTGGGCATGGTTTTCTCGAGTAGATGCAAGCAAACCTCTGAGATCTTCAAGGAGTTGGTCAAGATAATTGATCTTCTCCGCTGGATTTCTTAAGGTAGGAAGACTTGATTCCGATCCCATGTCAAAAATCATCTTGTTAAAAGTATTGACTTGTTCATTAAGACTTTGCCCAAGAGCTCCCTCCTTGTTATGCTCAAATTCAAGAACTCTTTCTACTCTTTTTAGCTTCTGATTTTGCTCTATTTAAGCAGATCAAAGTTAAAAAGTATATAAAACTTAAAATGCATAGCAAACTGGTTAGGATTTACGACAGTTTCCTTGAATTTTCTTCTCACAAATTCCAAGAACTTCTTTCTGCCTGGTTGTCAAGTATTCAATCGACCGGTCCTTAGCCTAGATTTCTTCTTCAAACTTTGTTATTTTGGCATCTTTTGTCATGATCTCTTTCTTATTTGCCTCCAATTCCGTCAATCATGGTAAGAGGAGAGTTTAGAAGTAATAAAGAGGTAGCGAGAATAAAAGAAGAGAGTCAGGAAGGAGTGCTTACTTCTTAACTTGAAATCCTCCTTTTCTAAGTTAGAAATTTGCTTGGTCAGTCCTTCCACCACAACAATATTCTCAATCATATGCTACCAAAGATAGCAAACTTCTTTTAAAATTTTAATATATTTAAAGAAGAGGCAAAGAAGGTGGTCGAAAACTCTTACCTCGACAGTCGTGTCAGTATATTGGGAGTAGATAAGGGTAGGATCAGTTTCCAACTGATGACCCGACACCCACTTCCAGGCCTCCTTGAACAACTGGTTATTAGGAATTCGATGGTGTCTAGAGAAAAAACTAGGATGAGAAGACCTTATAACTGGTGAAGAACTCCTCTCCCCATGAGTGATCTCAACAGGAGGTGGAACCTGGTGAGACTCGTCTTTGACTCTTGTCTCCTCGTGCACGATTAGAGCCGTTTCGGAGATGGGAGCATCCAAATATGCCACCTACACGGGGGTTGGCTCGACCTCTTCCTCCTCAGGGATGTTTTCCTGAGGGGTGTTCTTGTCGGAAACAACCGAAACACCACAAGACCTATCAAAATGGAAGAAATGAAAGTTAAAATTTTAGGAAACCAGAAGATATAAATAGGTATGCATTTTCATAAGTATTTTTCACTTATACATACTTGGTCGTCTTCTTACTCTTAATCTTGAAACTCCTGGGAGCATATTCCGTGGCGCTTGCCTTCCTCTTCTTCCTCACCAATTGTGCTCGATCCGAGCAGTAAGGTTGGTTAAACCTCTCACGTCCTCTGACCTCCGGTCGGAAGTGATAGCCTCAACCAGATGATCAAGGTCCTTGACCAACTGGTCAGAGATAGTGTCTTTGTTGGCTTTTGTGACAGTTGCATTGGTAGCATATGTATGGTCGTGAACGACCGCTATAGGGCTTACTACCTCTATCACTTCGACCTGCGGGTCCATCTTTTCTCCTATCTAATTTTAAAACTATTTAAATTAGGTGACGATTTCTTTCCATTAAAAATATATACTCTTTGTCAAAAGATCTATTACCTTTGGGAGATCATCATCTTCACTGATCTCTAATGCAGAGTCGGTCAAAACAAGTGACGACGGAGACTCCATAGTAGGTTCTTTCATCCTTAGCCCGACCGCCTACATAATTAGGGAAAAATTATATATTGATTGAAGAATATATAAAAGGTGAAGAATAAGCTGTTATTTACCTTAAGTATCTTCACTTTCTCTTCTAAAGAGACAAGTGCCAAAATGTCAGGAAACACAGCCTTGGCATCAGGCTCCCTAGCGCAGATCATTTTGATTCACTCTCTAACTTCATCCGGGGAAGCACTTCAAGGAATAAAAATATTTTAAGGTTAAAGAAATAGACAACTAACAAACTATACTAGGCAGAATTCTTAGAACTTACTTTCCCTGTTATTCATGGTCGCTTCGTCACGACTGGTGTACTAGAGCAGGGAACATGATAGGAGCCTTAAGGGACTAATCTGACGTGTGGAAAAGTCCCTAACCACATGCCAAGCGGTTTAAGCCCCTGGCATTGAGGTTTCGAATTGCTTTGACATACCCTCTGACTCTTCCTTGGTGGTGAAGAAAAGGTCGTCCTCCTTCGTGACCGTCATATAGAACTAGCTTTTCTTCCATGAAGACCATGAGAACTTCAAGTACATATTGATGTACTCATCGGCCTTCCCGTCATGAAGGTGCAACGAGCATTCCCTTGGGGTTCCTCAACCGAACGTGCAAGCGAATCGAGAACACAAGCAAGAGAGTAGAATATGCAATCTGAAATTGTATTACGAATAAAGATTAAGTTCATAAGTTGGGGTTCCTCAACCGAACGTGCGGTGAGACTGCTAAGCAGAATAATCTCTTAAGAAAAACCCAAGGAAAACTAAAGGGGTGCGGCCTCCTTAAATAGGAGAGGGGAAGCCTCACATACCAAACAACTAAGCGGGTGGTACTATTCAGATGGTACTATTTATGTGAACAGTACCATCGTGAAAAGTGCAGCCCAAGGAGGGGGAGGCGGCTAGGAAGATGGGCCCAACGATTACAAGGCCCAAATCGGCCTAAATTAGTGATATAGCACTTTCTTTTGACGATTTTAAATTCTACAGAAGGAATTTGGAGGTAAGACTAGATCTGTTGGAAAGGTCTCGGAATAAGCTTTCCAACGAGCCCAAGAACACCCGAATCGGATTCTGTTTGCAAAAGTTATACACGTTTTAAGTCGGTTGTCTCCGGAGGCCGAATTGGATTCCAAAACATGTCCAGCTCGAACTCTTGTCGTGAGTTGGCTCCTCCTCTCCATGATTCTGATAGTTGAGTTGACAAGCACGTGCCCGAGTAATTGGACCTTGCACATCATTCACGGCAGCAGCATGAGGAGTGTTCATATCAGTAGAGGTGATGTCCTCGTCAGCCTCATTAAGGCACTTGTAAAGGATTCAGTTGATAGCAATAAAGAGCAACCTTATTCTCTTCCAAGAATCCTTGGTCATTTTCCTCTGTTTTATTTCATAAGATCGGCGACTCAATCGTCGACAGCTACCGATGCCCTTGGCTCGCCTCGGCTCCATTTCGGGCTCGATGTCGTCGCCTTGCCGCTGGCCAGCGTCGGGTCAGCTTCGGCTCTGCTCTCTGCCTCCCGCATCGCCGAGCCGTCACCGCTCACCATGCCAGCTCCGCCTCTACTTTATCCCCTCTCACATCAGACCGCCATCGCACCGCATGAATGAGCCGGCCTCGCCCTCGGTAGTGCCATCACAAGGTACATCGGCTGCCGCGCCACGCCACCTGCGACAATCGTTAGGATTGGGGATATGGTGGTATATTTACTCTAGGGTGTTTTGGGGAAATCGATATGTTTGACACGAAGAGTCCTAGTCAAACAACGAAAGTGCAATTGAAGTAGTGGCATGAATCAAAATTTTCCTATTACCAAAGTATTTTTTTGAGATGAATCTACATTTATGATTTTCATGTATCTAATCTAAATATTTTAAAAGATATTGATAATCAAAATTTCTAAAATGTAACTGCATGTATTATAAAATGACTTATTTTTATGAACCGGAGAGCGTATAATACTAATCGTATTGATTTGATCACACGCAGGTCAGTTTTGATCAACCTTGGCCGGCTGACAACTGCATTGTGCATTGCTCACCACGTAATATCGAGGAGAACGAGTTGGAAACAACGTTAAATTTGACATTTACTAGGCAAACTAATGTTTTCTTGTCGATGTTCATTTTATTCAATTTGTGATCCGAGTGGTTTCAATGCCTCGACTAGCTAAGCAAAACATACCAATATTGAGAGTTTTTTTTTCATGCAATGCATTATTTTTTCTGAATGGCTTTCTCTACTCAAATATATGTAGAGACCGTTGAACTGAATTAGTAGTACAATCGGATATAGTGTTTTCTCATTTATGTTTTTGAGTTACCTAATTAACATAAAAAAGGAATAATCAAATTAAATAACACGGGCACAAGGGAAATCATGATAGAATTGCACGTCTCTTTTCAAGAGAAGTCCTTGTCGTACTTAGTTGGTCAAGCCCCAAATATTATTATGTCCATTATGTTTCTTTTTTGAAGGATTATTCCCATGTTTGTTTGTTGCTTGGCACTATGGACTTGATGAGGACTGGTAGTGACCCCTCGTCCCCTCCTCCACGTGGATGAATCAACGGTCGGGCCGGCAGAGTTCGCCGCTCCGGTCACCGTCGGAATAGCTGCATTACACTACTATGTAACTTTTAGGGCTAATTAGTGTTAAATATATAAGTATTTTTGAATTACTTTAATTCAGAAATACGCTAGATGAATCATGGATTTTTTTTTTTGCTTTTTTTATAAAGCAGGTAATCAAAAACACTATAGGCATACGAATTTCCAGATGGACAGAAACTAGCATTGCTATCTCAGCGTTCAAGGCAACAACATATAATAAAGCTAACCAAACAACAAGTGTGAGATAGGTATACCCAGATCCGATAGAAGAAGCATCAGCAGCAGGTGTTTTGGTGAGGTCGTTGTTCGTCATGGCGTAGTAGACGTCGTGGTAGTAGTCGTGCAATTGATGTAGACGTAGCAGAGAATCGAATGAAGAGGAAGCAGCGAGCAGTTGCACGAACACTCCCCAAAAACCTTATTCGTCTCTACTCGTGCAAGCCTTCAAGGACGAGGGTTCCGAAGGCCTTCTCTCCCGGTTCGATCGTACACGCGCCTCGCCGGGATGGAGATCGCCAGATCCAGCAACAAACTCTTGGGTTCTGTCTTAGTCTTTTCGTCGAGCGAATCGGATAGCCAAAAACAAAGAAGCCAGAGAGTTGCCAAGGAAATGGTCGCCATTAATTTGCCATTAATCAGTGTTAACCGCAGCCATTATTCAATAGTAACTGAACCGCTACTACCAGCCGTTTGTTAATGCTACGAGTTCGAGCGTTTCGATTTTCGAAGAGATAAAGAAAAATACGCCCGCACCCGACATGCCTGCGCGCACGCACACACACACACACACGCACAACACGACACGACGAGGCGAGTGAGCGCATGTGTTGGCTCTCTCCAATTCCACAATGGGGCTACCACGTTTCACCTTATAAAATGGTGTAACCCTCCTTCAACTCTCCATGTGGGACTAAACAGTTTTAGCACGTGCACAGGTGCCTTTGAGATTTTTGGGAATTAATTAGAATTAAAAATTGGGCTTAGCCCATATTAATTCCAACAACCCCCACCAAATCCCAAAGACACATGTCAAGTGCCTTGATCCACAATATTGTTTTAATATACGAGAGTTTTGATTGGGACCGTTAAGGTTGAACATCCACCTAGAACAGAAGCTACACTTATCCACACTGCACAATGGACTAAGCCTTGAATTAGCAGTTTTATGTGAATAAGTTTCACTTAAGTCCTTAACTGATACTAGGCTGTCAGGCATCGCCGCGGGTTGGAGCATATAAGTCATACTCCTGTCCTATTCATGAGCTTCCTAGAGATTACCATATCTCATAGACTGTGACTAGCAGTCGGGCTCATATAGGTGTGTTTTTCAAGATTGCTCTGTAGGTCAGCATCTTTGCTTAAACAAGCCACCGAACACATTAAGATAAAAATCAACCTGCTAGACAGATTTAGGAGAGAATTGCATCTCCAATGGAGTGGGTCTATAAAAGTACTCTCCTCCCAGTTAACCAATAGCTTATTTTGCCAATCCTACTTCACGGGATCTCCAAGCACATAGGATGGGTTACCACTATGGTATAGCTCACGTGGGTCTCAAACCCATCTCCCTCGATGCATTGTCTATCACATTCCGTGATAAACTCTTTATGAAGGGATCTACCAGATTCTTAGCTGTTTGGATATAATCCAAAGCAATTACTCCGGAGTTTCTCATTTTCCTAACAGACTTCAGTCTTCTCTTCACATGTCTTGATATCTTCATATTATCCTTAGATCTGTTCACCTTGACGATCACAGTCTGATTATCACAGTTCATCAGAATAGCCGGTACCGATTTTTTCAACCACCGGCAAATCCATCAAGAGCTCACGAAGCCATTCGGCTTCAATATTGGCAGTATCTAATGCTGTGAGTTCTACTTCCATTGTTGACCTCGTTAAGATGATCTACTTGCAAGACTTATATGAAACAGCGCCACCCCTAAATATGAAGATATATCCACTTGTGGCCTTAATCTCATCAGCATCAGATATCCGGTTTGAATCGCTATAACCCTCCAGTACCTTGGGATACCCGGTATAGGGAATTCCATAGCTCATAGTACCTTTTAGATAGCGCATGACTCTTTCAAGAGCATGCCAATGATCATCTCCCTGATTGAAAACAAAACGGCTTAGTTTGCTCACAGCAAACGAGATGTTAGGCCTGGTACCACTAGCTAAATACATGTGTGGACCAATTATCTGAGAATATCTCAATTGGTATCTGGCTATCCTCCGATTCTTCCTAAGAAACACGCTAGGATCATAAGATGTTGGAGATGATTTATAGTCGTTATAACCTAAACGACTCAGAACCTTTTCCACATAATGGGTTTGCAACAATATAATTCCGCCATCATCACCTCTCAACATCTTGATGTTCAAGATAACATCAGCTACTCCCAGATCTTTTATCTCAAAATTCTGAGATAAGAAATTCTTGACCTCCTTAATCACATTAAGGTTGGTCCCAAAGATCAGTATGTCATCAACATACAGAAATAGAATGACTCTCTTGCCCCCACCATGGCGATAATACACACATCTGTCAGCACCAATCACAATAAAGCCTACAGATGTTAAATTATGTCAAACTTTTCATGCCATTGCTTAGGTGCCTGTTTAAGACTATACAAAGATTTCAACAACTTGCACACCTTTCCTTCTTGACCATTTACTACAAATCCATCTGGCTGTTCCATGTAAATTTCCTCGTCCAACTCTCCATTTAGGAAAGCCGTCTTAACGTCCATCTGATGAACGAGAAGACCGTGTGCAGCAGCTAGAGATAGTAGTACTCGAATAGCAATCAATCTAGCCACAGGTGAATAAGTATCAAAGAAATCTTCGCCTTCCTTTTGGGTATAACCCTTGGCCACAAGCCGTGCCTTGTATTTCTCAGTAGTACCATCAGGCCTAAGCTTCTTTTTGAACACCCACTTACATCCTACAGGTTTATAACCATAAGGACGCTCAGTGATCTCCCAAGTTCCATTAGAGATAATGGAATCCATATCACTACGGACTGCTTCCTTCTAGTATTCCGCATCTGGAGAAGCATATGTTTGAGAAATAGTACTTGAAGTATCATCCACAAGGTACACAATGAAATCAGGACCAAAAGACTTTGCAGTCATTTGTCTTTTACTCTTCCTCAGAGTTTCATTGTCTTCCTCCTTAGGAATTTGCTCAGGGGTTTGCTCAAAATATTCCATTGGAAAGGAAGTTTCAGGAGTTGTATTAGGCTCTTGACTGGAAAGGAAGATTCAGGAGTTGTATTAGGCTCTTGACTGGATGAACTAGGCATATCTTTTATTAGAAAAATATCCTCAAAGAATGTAGTATCTCTGGATTCCATAATTGTATTAACTTACACGCCAGGTACTCCAAATTTCACCACTAGAAATCTATATCCAATGCTATGGTGAGCATAGCCTAGAAAGACACAATCCACGGTTTTTGGTCCAAGCTTACACTTTTTGGGATTTAGCACATTGACTTTCGCCAAACAACCCCAAGTGCGCAAGTATGAAAGTGATAGTCTTATCTTCTCCCATTGTTCATATGGGGTTATCTCTCTATTCTTTGTGATAAATTTGTGAATGCCAAATAGTTATCTCATTACCACTACAAACAAGGTTCACAATATTACTACACAAATATGAAAGAGATAGACGGAACAAGTCTCCTCACACATAGCCTTTACCAACAAATTGTCCACACTTGGACACTACAAATTTATTGGACTCAAATACCAGTCTAAAGCCATCTCTACACAGAAGAGACCCGTTGACGAGATTCTTATTGATAGATGGCACATGATGCATGTTCTTTAGTTCCACAATCTTCCCCGAAGTAAACTTCAGATCGACCATACCAACACCATGAACAGTAGCATGTGACCCGTTCCCCATTAGAACGGCTGAATCTCGAGTGAACTGGTAAGAAGAGAACAATAAAATATCAGCATACACATGTATATTAGCACTAGTGTCTATCCACCAATCGGTAGATTGACATACAGAAAGAACAGTAGGTAAATTACCATACCCTGATGTTCCCGTCTCGGTGGTACCAATAACAATATTAGCAGACTTGGAATTCTGCCCTTGCTGATTCTGCCCACCCTTGCGTTGGCTACAATCATTAGCCCAATGACCAGGTTCGCCACACACAAAGTAAATGCCATCTTTTGTGTTCTTTTTCTTCTTCTTGAAGCTAGTTGTTTGTGCAGTCTTGTTCTTGCCTTTGAACTTTTGAGCTTGGCCATTCTTCTTCTGCACCACATTGGCACTAGAATGTCCCTCATTACCTCTAGTACGTGTGTATATCTTTTACCCTCGCCTTCTCTTCAACATCAAGAGATCCAATGAGATTTTCAACAGAAAACTCTGGTCTCTTGTGTTTCAGAGAAGTAGCAAAATTACTCTAAGAAGGACGAAGCTTGGCAATAATGCCTCCCGCGATAAACTTGTCCGGTAACACACACTTGAAGTGCTCAAGTTCTGTGGCCATGGATTGTATCTCATGAGCTTGTTCAACTACATAATGGCCATCAACCATTCTATAGTCATGGTATTGCTCTATGAGATACAATTCACCACCTGCATTCGAAACCCCAAACTTGACATCGAGTGCATCCCACATCTCTTTCCTAGTTTTAATCACCATATATGCATCAACTAACTTCTCACCAAGAACACTAACCACGACACCTTTAAAAAGGTTATTGGCAACCTCGACCGCTTGCTCCTGTTCAGGAGTAAGTGTTCCTTCAGGTTTGCCGTTCGCCACATGGAAAACGTTCATGGCAGTTAGCCAAAAAACCATCTTGGTGCGCCACCTCTTGTAATTCGCACCATCGAACTCAGAGGGTTTGAGCGGCGCAGCAAAGCCAGTTGACAAAAAATGCCTATAATAAGGTTTTTGGATTGTTAAATATATGAGCATTTTTTGAATTACTTTAGTCCAGAAATATGCTAGATGAATCATGAAAAGATTTTTTACCTTTTTCATAAAGTAGGTAATCAAGAACACTATAGGTATATGAATTTCCAGATGGACAGAAACTAGCATTGCTATCTCAGTGTTCAAGGCAATAATAGATAATAAAGCTAACCAAACAACAAGTATAAGATAGGCATACCTAGATACAGTGGAAGAAGCAGCAGCAGGAGTCTTGGTGAGGTCGTTGTTCATCATGGCGTAGTAGACGTCGTGGTAGTAGTCGTGCAGTTGATGTAGACGTAACAGAGAATCAAATGAAGAGGAAGTAGCGAGCAGTCGCGCGAACGCTCCCGAAAAAGCTTATTCGCCCTTACTCGTGCAAGCCTTCAAGGACGAGGGTTCTGGAGGCCTGCTCTCCCGGTTTGATCGTAGACGTGCCTCGCCAGGATGGAGATCGCCAGATCCAGCAACAAACTCTTAGGTTCTATCTTAGTCTTTTTGTCGAGCGAATCGGAGAAGAACCAATTTTAATAGCCAAAAATAAAGAGGCCAAAGAGTTGCCAAGGAAATGGTCACTATTGATTTGGCATCAATCAGTGTTAACCGCAGTCATTATTGACTAGTAACTGAACCGTTACTACCAGCCGTTTGTTAATGCTACGAGTAGGAGCGTTTCAATTTTTGAATAGATAAAGAAAAACGCGCCCACACCCGACATGCATGCACACGCGCGCGCGCACACACAAGAGAGTTGCCAAGGAAACAATCGCCATTGATTTGCTATCAATCAGTGTTAACCGCAGCCATTACTCACTAGTAACTGAACCGTTACTACCAGCCGTTTGTTAATGCTACGAGTTAGAGCGTTTCGATTTTCAACTAGATAAAGAAAAACACGCCGCACCCGATATGCCTGCGCACGCGCGCGCGCACACACGACACAACGAGCGAGCGAGCGAGCGCGCGCGCGTGTTGGCTCTCTCCAATTCCACAAGGGGGCTACGACGTTCCACCTTATAAAATGGTGTAACTCTGCTTCAACTCTCTATGTGGGACTAAACAGTTTTAGCACGTTCACATGGGCCTTTGAGATTTTCAGAAATTAATTAGAATTAAAAATTGGGCTTAGCCCGTATTAATTCCAACAATTAGACCCCATAAATTTTATAGAATTTTAGGGTAAAATAATTCTAATAAACGGTATAATAAGAATTGTTAGATAATATCACTCACTCTGTAATCAAATACCACTTGTGACAAAAATTACCGTTATAAAATATTTGATTCTTTACCTTTCCTGAGGCATACTTCTTCCCATTTTTTTTAGATTACCGTTTCCCCTACATTTTCACCTAGTTATTTCTGTTTGTGATATTAAAATAGAAAGCCTTTGCATATATCATATATTATTAAAAAAAGTCTAAAAAATACATGAAAAATATGCTAAAAAATTATTGTCTTACCCGCATTAGAGAACAGGAAGTAACAAAATAATTCGGAAATTCATTTCAGTATCTAAGTATAAATACTAAGCAAAAGATCGAATGGTGTTTTGTCACATTATCCAAAATACAATTTTCTAAGCATACATATATTGTTAAAAGGTGCCAAGTATCACCACTAGAAATTGATAATTTTTTCCATGAGTACTATGTCGAAATGACTCTTGCGCGAGTTATTCCAAACAGTACATCCCTGCAGCTAGATTGCACTCACCAGCTGACAACTCTAGCTACTATATGTATTGCATTTATTTATCAGCTGGATTGGCAGGCAATGCATGCATGACTGATCCTCATGGGACCATCCACTAATGGAGATGCTGCAACAATTCATCAACAGATCAAACAAATGTGTGGCTTAAATATAATAAAACTTCCTTTTGATTGCATAGGTACGTGCATGAACGGCAGAGTTATAGGGTCACAATGCGCTAACTTTTCTCGACATGAATCGTGCAATGCCTCATTTTATCCCTCTAAATAGGACAGTACTATGTGCACTTAACATATCTAGTTAGAACTAATTAAAGTTGTTTACATTAGTTATGAGAGGGAATATGTAGTGCAAACTATCTACTCAGTGTTATCTAATTCTCCAAATAAGGGTGTCATCTAATTCTGCCACTTTATGTTAGACATCAAATAGTCAACCCGAAAAATTCTTTTAACATTTCTGTAGGTAGTCATCAAGGTGATATATAAATTAACCATATGTGCCTGTACGTACCACATTAATTTCTCAAAATGGAATTTTTGCTACGAGTTGAAAAAAATCCTTTATTTTCTTTTATATTTACCGGATATTAGTTTTTTTTACATAATGAAAAGGCTAGTTTAAGTAGGAACTTTCGTGCAAATTTGATACCCTACACACACACTAGGTGGAGCTTTGATGTTTGAACTATATATATGTCATCTAGTCTAAAAAAATAGATATGTCCTCTAATTTAAACATCAACCTTCCATTATTTGTAACTATTATTCCAAGTCCATCCACGTGGCCATCTTGATCCCTTAACTGAACCCTTTTGTGACTGAACCCTTTTGTGAATGTACTAGACATGCCTTAATTAGATTGATCAGTAATATACGTACGAGGAATGCATATGAAATTCTTTTTTCACAAAGTTTTTACACACACACATGTATATTTTTATATACGAACGTGCACATATGTGTGCATTCCTAAAAACCGGTGAACACCACCGCTAAGTCTAAGACTTGAACTTGGTGGGTTAGATGCACACCCGCACGCCTAGATACTTAAGTTGGAGTGGGCAGGTAATGTTGATCAAAGATAAGCATTGAGACAAGCCACATTTTCATTATTCAACACCAATATAATATGTGAATGCGTATGCGATCTAGTCGAGAAACTGGCTACAGATAGATCATGTATTTTATATGCATGCTCGCGCGTACGTAGTTGCTGTAACGTTTGGAAGTACGTTTATTTTATTTAGACACAGCACCATTAATTCATGCCGGCCGCAAAGCAAGTAGTAATTTATGTAGGCTGGAGAACGTGAGCAACATCTCAAGAAGTCAATAGAACAGCATCAGCGTTAATTGCTCCGACGTCCTTACCATTAGACGGCAAAGTATATATTGATTATACACTGGAGTGTAACTACGGTCGCAAGTACAGACGGATCGAGTCAAGGACTCAGGCTGGAGAGAGATGTATATATAAGATTAGAGGTGGCAAGATGGATCGTGCCGAGGTATGGCATTGTTTGCACGGTTCATGAGCCGTGTCGATGGCGAGGAAGGGAAGAGGAGCGGCGAGCCGGCGAGGATGGAGCCTGGGGAGGTGGCGCTGGAGTGGAGGGAGGAGAAGGCGGCGGGGCGGCTCGGGAAGGAAGGAGCCAGGAGGAGGATGAGGAGGAGAGGAGAGGAGGTGGAGGAGGGGGTGGCGCCGGCTTGGACGGAGGAGATGGTGGCAGGGTCGGCTCGGGAAGGAGAGAGTCGGGAGGAGGAGGAGGAGGAGGAGGAGGAGGAGGGGCGGCGCCAGTGTGGAGGGAGGAGAAGGCGGCGGGGCCAACTCGGGAAGGAGGGAGCCGAGAGGGGGAGGGGGAGGAGGAGGAGAAGAGGAGAGGAGGTGGAGGAGGGGTCGGTACCAGCGTGGAGGGGGCGTGCGACATGCCGCACGCGCGGGCAAGGGCATGCGCAGGGGGAGGAAAGGGGGGCAAGGGCATGGGCAGCAAGGCAGTAGGCCGCAACGGGTTCGTGGGTTGTGCCTGGGATGGCACAGTCCGATTAGCATCTCACTGTTGAGCATTTTTTGCCCGTTTGTTTTTTACCCCTTTAAAAATAGCAAAAAAAATCACAAAATCACAAAAAATTCTATAAACAGCCACAATACCCACCTCATTCAGTACCAATCCATTCCTCAACCTCTCTTTCAAATTCTGTTGCGCAAATTCAAATTTGTTGTATTGTTAGTATTTCCGGCAGCAAGTCAGTAAAAGAGGTACAATTCTATTTTTTTCATACTTTTATTGTTAGTACTTGTTATGCTAAGATGAAAGTAATAATAGTGTTAGTTTTGATTTTGTAATTTTCGTTATTGACAGTTACGATAACTTTGCTCTTGGTGTTTACGAACTTTCACTGGAAGAAGTTGCATCCATGTAGGTCGCTATGGCCCTCAACCCAACCGGAGTTCTTCTTAAGCGCAAGGCGGGGTTCTATCATCAGGCTCCACGGAAATATCTTCGTTGGTGACCACCAGAGCAAAGAGTTTGAGGCTGTCTACATCGGGAGTGTGGGAGAATTTTGAAAGGACAGCCAAGCCAGATGCACAGGAAATTCAGTTACCACATGCTATTTGCAAAATTTATCATAATGAATTGTCTACAAGGTCTATAGGTGGAACGTGGCACTTGCTTAGACATGCTACAAGATGTAAGGCTAAGTAAGGATTGGTGATGAGGCAGACGTAGTCTGCAGTGATGCACCGACGGCAGATGCAGTACATAGTCACTACGATCATGAGGTATCCCGTCAATCTCTCTGTCGTTTAATTGCTTATGAGAATTTACCGTTAGGCTTTGGGGAATCTACTACTTTCCAAACTTACATTAGGATTATGTATAATCCTAGATTTTCTATCATTTCTAGACAAACAACAACTAGGGATCTAGTAAAATACTACAATGGATACCATAATAAAATAAAGGAACTATTTAGTACGTGCACATTTTCGATGGCCCTAACCTCAGACATTTTGAGTGGTCGGGTTAGGCAGGATTATCTTAGTGTAGTTGCTCATTATGTTAATGATGACTGGGTAATGAAGAAAAGAATTATAGGTTTGAAATTAATTAATGTAACACACATAGGTGAGAATATTGCAGACTATATTATCAAAGTCGTGAAAGATTTTGGTCTAACAGACAAAATATTCTCACTTACTTTAGATAATGCTGCTTCAAACTCTAGGACCATGGATATTCTAACTCCAGTGTTGACTACATACGCCGATTCCTTCTTGCTACATCAGCGATGCGCTTGTTATATTATTAACCTTATAGTCAAATATGGTTTGAAGAGGTTTAATATGTATATTAAAGCTTTTACGTCTGATTTCTTTCTTGAATAATTCTAACAAAAGAATAGCAGTATATAAGAACTTCTGCAGGGTGATGGGTGTACATCCAAAAAAGTTCGGTTTGGACATGCCGGTAAGATGAAACTCTATTTACATGATGCTTAAGAGTGTTTTACGTACCATATAAGATCACTTTTTCTATTTTTATTCAAACGCATTATTAGAGCACTGATGGTATGATACTACTGACTAAGCAACATTAGTTTGTTGTTGAGATACTACTATTTTTAGAAATTTTTTATGAGGCCACTGTTGCTTTGTCTGCTGTATACTATCCAACACATGTCCTATTATTATGCATAGTATTTCATAGATTGCTACTCAATTAAAAATGACACAGTTTTACACGATACTATTGTTGCCATGAAAAATAAATACCTTAAATATTAGAGAGAAATCCCATTCCTATATGCATTTGAATTTATTTTAGATCCTAGAGGTAAAATCAAAACATTTGCTAATGTTCTTAATCTTCTTAGTGATGCTACAGGGCTAGACTATTCTAACTATTTTGTCGAAGTTTGTTCTCGGTTACACGACGTTTACCAAAGGTATGAAAGTAAGTTTCAGGGAGTCCGCTTCCAACGACCTCCAGTAGCCATCATCTCAAGTAGCAAGATAAATATGGGGGGCAAGATCTTCGGTGGCTCTTCCTTCGGGTCTAGGTCTTCTTCTTCTACATCGGCACCTTCTTAACAAAATCCAGGGCCAACCTCTCACCCAAGGAGTAGGGAATTATCTGCATATCTGGACAGCGATACGGTGGATTTCAACCCTGAAAACTTCAAAATTTTGCACTGTTGGCATGAACATAAGTTAGCATATCTCATGCTATCCATACTTGCACATGATGTATTAACGGTTCCTATCTCGACGGTTTCCCCCGAGTCTGCTTTCAGTCTTTTTGAAAGAATATTGGAGGAGAGAAGACACGTCTCACAAGTGAGATGCTGGTGATACTTCTAACTGTGAAGATCTGGGAACAAGCTGATTTATGAACACAACATTCTGTGGAAAATCTAGAGTTGTCGGAGGTGTTTAAAAATATGTATCTAGACAACGACACGTAGAATAAGGATATATGCAGAGCTATAGGTTGTATTCCTTTTCTTTTGCTAAGATTTTCTCATGTTGAATTTTTACTTGGCAAAGGTTTTAACGAGACAACCATTTGAACATTAATAAAGCTCTTTATTATATTGTTAATATGATTGTCTCATTTTTTACAATTTTCATATCTATGTCTGAATTCTACACATTTTTATGAATTTTCTTTGGAATTTTTTTCTTATTTTTCGGGCCTAACGGGCTAAGTGGACCGCAACCGACCCAGCAGGCCATCGGGCCGCGCCTGAGCCGCCATCTCGGCACGTGGGCTGACACGACACGACCTATTTATTAGTCGGGCCACGATGGTCTGTGCCGAGATGGGCCGTATCACATCGCACTGCTCTGCGGATTTGGACCACCCATCGGCCAGCACTATCCACGATTCAATGGAGGAAAGGAAACTACTCCGAAGCGTGTATTTAGCTCTCATTGATTGACAAGTTCACACTGTCATTGTATAATAGGAATTGAAATGACTGACCTACTTGCCGTGAACGTACTTGTAATTAGCATAGGAAATGACTGACTACTTAATTACTTGCTTGATAAGTTCACACTGACTTACTTTGTAATTAGTTTTTCTAATGGAAGATAGCTATAATTAATTCCAGGTTGAGATCCCCTAGAGTTCGTCTTCGGTGGAGTTCCTAGATTACACATTATCGCCATACCATTTTTTCTTTACCTAATTCTTTGAATTTGACTCTATCCTCGCACAACTTTGGGACGATGAGTTAGAATCTCATGCATGGCTTACATCAAACTCCACCAAGGTGAGATAATTAATTTACAATCCCGAGTGGGTCCTAAGAATGAAATTAGAGACAAATAACACAATTAACAGCGTAGGGCAAATGAAAGCTACTTACATATGGACGGTGCATGCGACGTCGACGTTGCCGTTTCAAGGATGGGGGCCATGAATGATTACCCATACATTGCACTGAGACTACTAACTAAGCTAACTACTGCCAAGTAATCACAGGCCTTAATTAGCAAACTTAATTTTCCAGGAAGCATAAGCTTAATTTCAGCATGTGAGCTTGTCTTGTTTGGGCTAATGGCTATAATAATCAGATGAAACAGGATCAAGACATTGCGCGCCTGCAGGTGCTTGTCGTTGTATCAGTTGTCCGGCTGAAGCTGTGATCACATGGGAAGATAATGTTATTCAAGGGCCAGGTCTCTCTTAGAATATTAGATGCATGTACATGGACGTGTCATATATTTTCACCCTGTGTGATGCGATCGATGAATGTTTGTTACTGTTGTTAGGTATGATCAGCTACAATGCTGAATAGTGTTATTATTGAGCTTAATTATCTTTATGGGTTGTACTTTTAAGACCACAGACTCATAGAGATACAAAATTGCACTTTTCATTACACTAGTTGTAGGTGTAGATTGAATTGAATATTGATGCAAGTGATCTGTTTTGTGTAACGTAAAAGCACTTGTAAAATATTTTTATTACTTCCATCCAAGTGGAAGCGAGGTGGGTGTAAGCTGTGGTGGCCGGCCGGCTACTTTCTTAAGATTATAATGGGGGCCGTGTGGGCATACCCATTGATTGCCCTCAGATAATTGATCATTGGGTATTGCTAATTTACAGACATCTGCTAGTTTCTGAAGCGGCAGATGGGCGAAGGTTTGGTACATAATTAAGTTGTTCGAGAAAATTATGATAACACTTTGAAACAAGCTTCAGAAGAATTTTTCAGATATTTCAAATGGTACAATTGCGTGTTATTGAGAGAATGTGTTGGTACTAGAGAGTAATTCAACAAAAAGTAAAACTTTCAACAATTACATAAATTAACATGTAATCCCTTTTATTCTTAAAGCCTAGAAAGGATTTCATAAAGAAAAGACGAAAGAAAAAGAGAGGAGGGGAAGGAGTGGGCCAAGCTGAGCCTAACCAAATCCGAGATAGACTCGGCGAGGGGGCATGTAAACTTCATAAAAGGAGGGGAGGGGCTGCCACACCCCTTGCCCTAGCCCCAGCCGCACCTCTCCCAAAACCCTAGCCCCTTCCTACCGCTCGCTTGTATAGCCCCTGCCATCCCTGCCGCACCACCTCCCTGTCGCGCCCATGCCTTGCCTGCCGCATGGTTGCCATGCGTAGCTGTTGCCCTGCCATGACGCATGGTTGCCGCGCGCAGCTACTACCTTGCCATGCCGGATGTCTGCTGTCGCATCTGCCATGCCGGCACTACTACAAAACAGGCTATAGCAGACGGCCCATCACAGACGGTTCTTTTGGAACCGTCTGTGTTGGGTCTGTTCCGACCTGGAATAACCGATGGGAGCCTATCACGAGCGGTTCTTATTTAGAACCGTCTGTGATAAGAATCTATCACAGACGGTTCAATAATAGAACCGTCTGTGAATTATCACAGACGGTTCTATTATTAAACCGTCTGTGATAATCCAGCCATTCACAGATGGTTCTAATTAAGATCCGTCTGTGATAGTATACAGGTTATCACAGACGGTTCTAATTAAGAACCGTCTGAGATATCCTCACCCTCTATATAGCACGCCCGACACACATCTCTGCCGCTGCCTCTGCCGCCATCTCTGCCGCCATTTAGGCACCTGGGGCATGTAAACTTCATAAAAGGAGGGGAGGGGCTGCCACACCCCTTGCCCTAGCCCCAGCCGCACCTCTCCCAAAACCCTAGCCCCTTCCTACCGCTCGCTTGCATAGCCCCTGCCATCCCTGCCACATCACCTTCTTGCCACACCACCTCCCTGTCGCGCCCTTGCCTTGCCTGCCGTATGGTTGCCATGCGTAGCTGTTGCCCTGCCATGGCGCATGGTCGCCGCGCGCAGCTACTACCTTGCCATGCCGCATGCCTGCTGTCGCAGCTACCATGCCGGGCTGACAAGCTGATGCCGCTTGCCACCTTGTTGTCGTGCTGATCATTGCTGCCCTAGCCGCCAACCCTAACTACTGGTGTCGCTACGGTTGCTTCTGCTGCTGGTGTTGGTGTTGCTGCAGCAGAAGGCCAGGAAGGAGAAGGCATGGAAGAAGGAGGAGAAGGAGAGGAGGAAGAAGAGGAAAGATTAGGGTTTTGCGATACAATCTCGTTCGTCGCCTGCTTTCGAGGGGTGATGAAACATAAATCCTTGTAATATTATTATGTTGATGTTTAATAAAACATTAGGGTAGATCGATGGCGGGAATTGGTAATTTGGTGATGCCCTATTTCAGTTAATTGTTTGTTGAGCCTTCCGAGATAGTTTTGAGGTATCTATGTCTTGTTTCATAACTTTGTCATGTTACAAAAATTATAGGTGATTGTCTAAGCTTTAAGTAGAGTGCAAGATCACTAGATTTAGCTAAGCGGGGTAAAAGTTATGATTCTAGAGCGCTGTTGTCTAGAATTCTATCGCGATTAGCAGCAGTCGTGTAGATTGATAGATTGCTTTATTATGTATTATAGGTGACTGAATTAAATTATGGTCATAACTAGGAATAATTAGATAATTTTCCATATTTTCCAGAAGTGGTAGGGTTTGTTATTTTTCTTGTGGTAGAAAAATATATATAAAATTATTAATCATGTTGTTATGTAATGTTCTAGCTTAACCTTTAGGGTTATAAATAGGGATTTAGATGACGTAATCAGGGAATTTTCATAACTAGGAAATCGTAGAACATTTTGTGTAGATTCTTGAAAACATAGAGTTCACTATGTCTGGTGTCGGACCGCGGGCGTTGAATACCCGAAGCCCTCATGTGTGTACCATACTAGTCCCATGATCAATGGCTAGTACACACAATCACATCATTGATATTCATATCCATACATTCATACATACAAAATAAAGCAAATGTAGGTACATAACTTAAGCGGTTAAAGTTATTACATCACAGGCCGACCGACCAAATAAAAGCAAGTATCAACAAAGTAACTGTAACATCCCAATTTTCTGAAGTAAAAAAAAAACTTTTTGAGTAGTTTAGCTCTGTGGAAAAATTCTCCAAAGTTTTATTTGAATTTTGAGAAAGCTTAATATGGACTCTCAATAGTAAAATAATTTAATATGATTAATCTCAACATCAACTAATGTCAAAACTATTGTATTTGGGTTCTATGTTCTTGGATATATTTTCTAGTTTTTTCTAGGATTTTTCCAAATTCCTGTTCTATTTTTATATTTGGTATTTGAATTTTCCATATTTTCTAAATTGAAAAATCTATTTAAAATCTCGGAAAAACCTTTGGGCTGAATCCCAATTCCTTGGCCCATTTCTCCCTCTGAAGCCCAGCCCATCGCCCCAGCCTTTTATTTCTACTACGGCCCAACCCGCGCCTCCCTTCGCTTCTTCCGCTGTCAAGTGGAACCACCACCATCGCCACATCAGCCTCGTCTTCGATGCAGACTCATCCTTCCAAGTTCTTCACGTGCGCCACTGTCGGCCACTGCACGGGCTCTCCCATCTCTGGTGCTATTTAAAGGCCCACGACTGCGTCAAAACCTTTGTGCCGCCTCCCTTTCTCGAAAACCCTAAATATCTTCTCGAATTGTGCTGCCTTTTGCATGAATTGAGCCCTATAATTCTCCAACTGCCGAAGCTTTCTCCGTCTTGTTCCTCCATTGGCGATGAGCCTTCGTCCTCGCCGTCACTAGAAACATCATTGCCGTCTTAGTTTTTGCAGGGTGCGCGTCATCTCGTCTCCAGGGAACCGCCATGGAGCCTTGTCACTGTTCAACCGGGCCACTCCGCCACTTAACTTGTCATCGCTGCCGGTGTGGTCATCGCCAGTGAGTTTTGACCACGTCATCGAGATCCCCGTCGCATCCTCTATCTAGTGTGACACTCTGTCGTCGCCGGAGAGCCACCAATCACCGAAACCGTGGTCAGGGAAGGTTTGCTGTCGCTGGCCGATGTGTCACCTATCACCTTACCAGCCACATCAAGTTCTATGCCAGCATGTCACCATCGTGCCATCACGATCAGCGCCATGTCAGCAGACGCGTGGCACACCAGCGCCCAAACCCTAGATTCAATTTTTTGTAGATTCGTTCCACTGTGAGCCACGCCTCTGATTTGTGGGTCCCACCATTAGGGTTACTATTCTATGAACCCATGAGGTGTAGACCTTAGACTAGTTTTGTGAACTTGGTCCATGGACCTTAGCCCCACCTGTTGAGCACTGTGAGGATTTTTGTGGATTTTCTTTCATTCCAAATTTAAGTGTTGACGTCATGCTGCCGCATTATTTGGAATTTTCAATAGAAAGTTAACCCGGGAAGATCCAGAAAATTCAATTTTGGTATTTCTCTAGGTTTAGATCTTCTAGAAGCCCGTTCTTCCTCATCCGAACTCCGGTTGAGCCCATTCAAATTTCTAAATTCGATCTCCGTTTTTGTGCGATTTTTATTTAATTTTTGGAGTTTTTTTTCTCTTTTTTGTACTTATTTTATTTATTTGCTTCGTTTGCGAGTAGACGTTGATACTTCGAGAATTTTGAGCAAGGAAGAGTACACCAAGACCAAGACAATTACTAAGATCTATTACAAGGAAAGTCATAGTCTTTTGATCATATTGAACCTATGATTTCAAAAGTATATTATTTTATATCAATTGCATGGTATTTTTATACAAATTGATTTTGGATTAGCTATCGTCTGTTGTCATTATGCCTCCATTGATTATTTGAATGCCATGAATCAATTATCACCCTAACGTGGATAAATTTAGTTGGATATATTTGTATTAGCAACATGGGTATCATACAGATGCTTAGTCAAGCTAGTTACGAGGGGTTCGCTATCACATGTGTCATAATGATTAAATTTGACTTAATAAAATATAGAATCGTGGTTGTTAGCTACTGTTGTTAAAATTTATGTACCATGACAGAGTATGTCATTGGTCTTGGTTAAACAAAATGATTTTCGCTTAGGCGAGCGGTTGTGTATTGAGGGTGTGACTATAACACGTTGTGGGTTTGTGGTAGACTCGCCTGAGTAACTTATCAATGACTTAATCTTATGCGCCATTGAATTGGGTTTTTTGTACAACCACACGCCTGATATAGGACAGGTCTAACTTAGTAAGTTATGGAGTTTTGGCATTTGACTACTCAAGTAGTATATGGCTGGAGGTGTGTACCCTTTCTAAGGTCACATCTATGGGTGCGGTTATCGTCTCCAGGCCCAACGGTGTGCGTCAAACCAACAGTGAGGTTGGGGTGACAATGTAACACCCTGACTATAAGGAAGTCAAGATGCCACCTACAACCACTAATCTTTAGGAGAATAACAACAATACGCATAACCAGATGTTGCATACAACCAGGATATACGTAAACAGAAATTCATCAACAAGTCTATTCAACGGGGTGGAGATAAACAATTCAGGGAGATGAGGTAAATATGGCAAAGTTGGCTTATTACAATTCAACACAAGGCATAAATAGAAGACAATATTAAGTTCTCAAATATTTTGGATTATGGTAGTGAGTGCATCGTGTTGAACTACCCTCCATGATACCGTTCTTCCTTGTCATTTACCTAAATAAAATAACAAAGCAAGAATGAGCCAAAGACTCATCAAGTACTTGAAAGTAACAATCAATATCCAATGAACAATATACACTATCATAGATTGAACATTTATCGGAAACAAATCTTGTATGAATGGATGAAGTGAAGTGATGCAATGAAGGAAATGGACATGTCACAGCTTATACCGGTATAGCGAGTGAAACACCCGTCGGTGTTCACTTTAAAGTTACCGTATGAAGAACGTTTCATACGGCCGTCCAACGTGGCCCACATTGGAATGGTGGACAAACGTACCCATTCTGGATTTGATGGGGTTTTCAGATGCCCATACTGGAATTGATGGGTCTTACAAAGGAAATCCACTTTCGTGGTCATTATGAATTTATGCATGACATGATGTGATCTCATGGTAAGATTGAATATCACGCAGTAATGGAAAAATACACATGGCATTCAACTACATATACAAACAAGTATAACCATGCATTCACACATCACATATTGTAGCAATAATAGCATACAAGTTACTTGCCTGCCGCGCTGCGACGGGTTAGGAGGTAACTGAGGTACCCCTCCACTCACAGCTTCACCGCCTACAATATAGAATAATTCAAATGAGGACAAACGAGTAAGACATTACTACACGTGCCCTCCCATAATCTCTAGCCAAACCAACCAAATAAAAGGTTCAATTTGATCACTTCACCCAAACCTTCGAAATACCCCTAACCTGGCAGTTTTACTAGAAAATTCACCAATAAATAACCGTAGCTCCAAAAGACCTGAAACCAGTGCTCAACTTTTCTTAACGTAACAGGCTACGAAACTCTAGCTGACGGTAAACTCTAATTCGGCCAAAACAGGGGTCTAAACATCCACTGAAAACTATAACCACAGTCTGTCCAGAATTCAGAACAGCCCCAAAGAAAAGGCTCTAACTTTTAGACCACTGATCCAAATAAAGTGATATTTATCAGCCTGGAAACATGGTGAAATTATCTTCATAAACTTAGTTGGGTGGCCGAGTTGGTTTTGAATCTAACTAGATCAAAACCTAGGTGCAACCGACTGTACCTGCACTTCTGTCGACAGAAGCGATGCGTGGTAAAACAGTCATAACTTTTAAACTCTCGGTGAAAATTCGTGATCCAGTGCCAAAAGAAAGCTAATGAAACCAGATCATATCTCCGAAGACGCAGATATCCAATTCGGCCTCTCGACACCCAAAATCGAGGCACAACGTCTTCGGGATGAATCAATCTACGCACGAAAATAAAGCGATTGTAGGACCGAGAAAGGCGATCGAGGGGGTGAATAGGCGCTTTCAAAACTTTCTCGCCTAACTCAAATTCAACACGAACTTCACTCCTTTAGCTATGAAAGCTAAGAAGATCAGTAAGCACACAGCGGAAGCCTTGTGCTGAATTCGATAACCCCCGACAACCACACGACACAAATGTGGAGACTTAAACTCAAAGGGTTGATCTGGGCACAGGCGGTCGGACCGGTTACCAAGGGCGGTCTGACCGACGTTCAACCAGCGGTCTGACCGGCAACTAGCTGGCGGTCGGACCGGTGGACAGCGGTTCGACCCGCGATCTGATGCGAATATACGGGCGGTCGGACCGCCGTTACAAGACCGGTCAGACCGGTTCAGTCCAGTACTGAAAAATCCACCCCAAATCCAAAACGAAATTTGATCCAACTTTTGATTCAACCAATGAAACTTGACCAAATTTCGAGCACACCTCCCTAATGATATTGGAGACCTATTTCTAGCGACGATCCTTCAGATCCACTTCGCAGAAACAAACTCTCAAGGATTAAACAAAGAAGTGCACAAACCCTAGAAGTATGAAAAACTTTGATTCAAGACTTGCTTGTGGGGTTGATGGTCTAGATGATCCTAGGAGTACTCCCACACATCAAAGCAAGACACAAAGGGTCAAAAGACCAAGTTTAAACACTTGAATCAAGGAAGCACCAAATTCATCCAAATGAGAGAAGAACACAAAGAGGAGACAAATGATCTCTCAAGCAAGCATCACAAGATTGATTGATCTCACAAGATGCTTACAAAGCCACTCCAACAAGGAGGACAAGAGCTCACCAAGGAGCAATCACAATCTCTCCTCTCTTCCTCTCCAAACCCTAACCCTAGAGAAGGCAAGGGAAACCAAATGAATGCCTCAAAGGTTTTCCTTCTCCCCTTTCCTATTTATACTAGAGAGGACTAGAGTCACATTTGGGGCCCACTCACACATGGGACCCACACAAATCTGTTGAAGCAATCGCTTTGCTTCACCACGTGTAGGTTGATCGGCGGTTCTCATCGACGCCAAACCTCTCTTGTCCGAATCCCATCGAACCTCCCGAGACTCGCACCGATATCCGCACCGCTGATCCAACCAAATTGCATCAACCACCCGTTCGATCCGTCTTGCCCATTCGCACTGCTTGAGTCACACGACCTCACCCAGTATCCATGATCGTTCGGACCTCGGCTCTCCAAGCGTAGTCGATCCACTCGCCGTTGACGTCGTTGACTCGCAAGCCACCGCACAAAGAATAGACAAGCAAACCGTTTCCGGGAACAAGTTCTTCTCAACTTGACCCACGTCAGTTCCGCAATGCGATATACATCAATAAAGCATTGAAGTTCAGAGAATCACACACTCAAAATCAACTCAATGCAACACTTGGCTTTCATTCAAGTATCGCCGGTCCGATCGCCCCCATAGGGCGGCCTCGACCGATTCATCTTGATCGGACCGCTCCCATCACGGCGGTCGGACCGGTCCAAAGGACTTAGCCAAAATTCAAGCGAGAAATTCCGAAACCTTCTGGAAATTTCAATCGAATAGAACTTTTGACTGGGAGCTCCAAAAATGATGGGACCACATCCAGGAGACTCCCCTAACTTGCCTACACAACCTATTTTTGGCTCAGCTCCAAAAACCCAACTTTCAAATCACGGTCGGACCGCCACCATGGTCGGTCGGATCGCTTCCACGGCGATCGACCGCCCAAGACAACCGGTCGACCGCCAGGGTCCGCAAATTGTGACCTTGGACCCAAACGCGAGATTTTGCAAACCAATAACGCCATTGCCAATTGACTCATCATCCTGAGATCGTGCACATATCCTCACGATATCCACAATCTCCCCCTTGATGAACACATTGGCAATTTTCAAGAAAATGTGGTTTTTCAAAATGAAAAGTAAAAATTCGCCGTTTTCACATAAAGACACAACTTGGTCCATAAGCAAGAAAAAACTTAGGAACCGACCAAGCTGGCTTCAGAATAGTATAGGCAAGTGAGATATGGCAATGAACGCACAAAAGGATTCAAATTCCAGAAGATGGCCAAAAATCTCACTAAGGTCCATATGAAAGACAATATGTTCTATTTGACCTTTGATCATTGTGAGTCTTCTTGAATTGCAATTCAAATCAGAAAAAGGCAATAAAACCCAGAGACTCAACTCACTATGATCACAAATTTTCAAAAGGTTCATAAAATTTGTGTGTGTGTGTGTGTGTGTGTTCTTTTATGTATGAAACCTTCTGTAAACCAAAAGCTCCAAAGCAGCATTTTCTTCAATCCTTCTCCCCCTTTGACAATGAATTCATCAAGATGCATGGGACAAGAACGAGCATGAAGAAATGACTTTATTTTTGAAATTTAGCAAAAGGAGCCATGACCATTATCTATGTAGACAGTACAAGACATATACCAAGCCATATAAAGAGTAGAAGCTATATTCAATCATGACAAAACATGTCTTTATAAAGCTAACACCAAGATAGCGTAAATCTGAGATTAATGTAATTAAAACCATGAAAGGTTGCTCAATGTCATAGATTCACTAAAAGCAACCAAAAATGAGTCAAGCCATGTCTATAAGCAAAAAGAGACTCAAAACAGGAATTGAGGCATTTTGAGCATTAAGAGAATTCTTTTGAAGCAAAACTCAAGCACTTAGCCCTTTTTGGGCAATTTTTTCTTTTCTTTCTCTTTTTTTCTTGTGCTAGATCTCAAGCCTTGCGCGACCATCTCAAGCGATAAGCTTAAAAGAGTGGTCTAGGTCATCCAAAACTCCCCCTGAGTTCATGCCTAGTGCAATGGCAAGCCGTCTCATGAGAAAGGATTGGTGAGATCAGTTTTTTCGCACAGAAAATCCCCTTTTTTTTTCATTTGCTTGACTTAAGAAGATAAAAGCTCATTTTCATCTCAAAATAAGTTCAGACTCAATTCAGCTTGTAAGACATGGCAAGAATCATAAGAGGATCACTAGAGCAAAACTAGTCACAAGATCCAACAAGACATGATTCGATTCAATTTGCTCACAGATATAAAGCTAGCAAGGGAAAAACTAAGCCAAAACACGAAGAGCCATAAAAGAAGTCCATGAGACTATCATTTGATATGACAAGGTATAGAGTATGAAATCAAGCCATACAAGGATAATACTCAAAGCTCCACAATTTTATTATGCAATGCACGACATTTGAAATAAAAATGCATTATGATACAATGAAAACAGAAAGAGCAAATTCCCTCAAAACATCCAAGCCTCAGTACTGGGATTTGAGATAAAGGTTCTAGGAGTCCAGTACTGAGATGGATGAGGCCTGGGAACAGCAAAAGAAGCAGCAGAAAAATGATTAGGCACAAAATCATAAGAATGCCCATGAGCACCACCTGGACCTCTCCAAAACGATCTACCAAAAGACCGATACTCCCCCTGTCTAGGTGCTACCCGTGGTCTATCCTCACGATATCCTAAACCACACTGCTGCCTGGACCCACCAAAAGAGTCAACAAGATTCTCTACACGCCTAGGCCTATATGTGGTACGCTGAATAGGCTCCCGGCTCTAGAGACTATCGCCAAGAAGAGACTCCTCTAATGGATCTCAAAGCGCTCATCCTCTCTTTCCTCTCAATCTTTGCTCTCCTAAGCAAAACTCAGCGGTGTGGCCCTCTTTCTTGCGAAGATGCAATTGTACTTGACCTTTTGAGGGTCCGTCTTGGTGAGACAGAAGCACCTTTCTTGCTAGAAGGAGATTGAGCAGAACCTACAGCTTTAGGAACAACCTTTGGAGTCAAAGAAAGTTCTTGCTCAACCAAACCACTTTTCACAACTCTAGCAATCTGTGGTGAGACATTCTTGGAGAGCTCTAGGGACTTAAAGCCTAAGCCACTGTTTTTCACACTCACCTTGGATTGATCTAGAATCAAGTTGAGCTTCTTTTTCCCACTAGAAAACTTCTCAAGAGTCATTTTGAGGTAATCGTTCTCTTTTGCCAAAACTCCACAATTGGAGCACTTTTTAGAATCGATTGCCTCAACATGTTTGTTCTTAAGAAGATCCACTTCCACTTTAAGAGCCTCACAAGACACACAATATGACTCTCCAATCCTATTCAACTGCTCCTTAAATTTGACTCTAAAAGCCTCTTGTATCTTACCAATAGCAATATCAATTTCAGCATGCAACATACAAGAGGAAGAATCAATGACTTTCTTGGAAGCAGTAAGAGACAATGATCTTTCAATTTTAGCTTTCTCTTCAAGAGTCTTGTTTAAAGCTTCAATCTCAATTGTAAGCTTAGGGTAATTTTCACAAGAGGCAATTCTAGAATAAGCAACCATTTCACTCATCTCTTGCATTTTAATTCGATTATTCTTACAATGAGAACAAGTGTGACTAGCATCAAATTTTGCAATTCTTTTATAGAGCTATCCAGCTTCAATTCTAGCAAAGCACGTTTGAGTAATTTAATGAATAGCTTCTAAAGCGGTCACATCAAGCGGAATGGCATTCATGCACGTAACTAGACTTGAGAGATTCTAGTTCGAAAGAGCATTTTCAATTGTTCTTCAACAGAGGAATGGGCATTGTTCAAGCTTGACAATTCATTAAGCAAGCTAGAGCATGAATCACAGAAATCATCAGGATTAATGGATTTGAGCCTAACCACTTCTAGGTTCAAATTATCAATCATTGTATCCTGTTTCTTGATCACTTTAGCTTGCTTATGCAATTTTGTTCAGCAAGCACTAAAGCCATTTTCATATCAGAAGTGAAGGGCATACCTCATCGGGATCACCGAAAGGATCCTCGCCGTTGGAGGAGTAGGCCGTGGTCGTTCTTAGCCATAAAGCACATGTCCGTGAAATCACGTGCCTTCTTCTTGCCACGGAGTCACTCTTGTCGCCCTCCGACTCCGAGTCCACATCTTCCATGCTCACATCCTCTAGAGCTTCAAGGACTCGGTGACAAACTTGCGATAGTTTGTCTTCTTGGACTTAGCATCCTCGCTTGAGGATGCCTTTGTAACTCCTTCTCCTCCTTGCCCTCGGCTTGGGGCATCTAGAGCGAATGTGGTTCGGCTCACCACATTCAAAGCATGTGATAGGTCCACCTCTCCTCCTACTCCTCACATTATTGTAGGCTCGTGAATTTTGTGGATAGGAGGGCTAAGTCATCCCTGGGTAATCTCTCAAGTTGCTCATCGCTCAAAGAATGCAAAGCGCACAAAGAAAATCCAGATGAGCTAACATTAAAGGAATCAACATATCTACCCTTAGATTGATCGATCACTAAAGCCATTGGCTCACTGGGGAGACGCGAGATAAAATCAATCTCATGTGTCTTCAACCTCGAGTAAAGCTTGTCCATGGTAAGCTCACTCATGACAGTGTTGTCATTGATGGCAATGATCTTCATCCCCCAGACCTTCACATCCAAAGCACCCAAAAGTCGGCGTGCATTTTCTCGACTCGAGAAATACAAGATCAACAAATACGGAGATCATGAAGAATTTTAGAAAATCTCCCCACACCATCTAAAGATTCACGTGTCTTTGCTCGATCTTGGAGTATGCTTTCTTAAGCTGGTTCTGTCTCACTTCCTTGATCGCGGTGGACCCCTCGTGATAATCACAAAGAGTCCGCCAGATCTCATGAGCAGACAGCAAATGAGCGACACGCTCAAACTCCGATCGACTAAGGCCTTGAATCAAAAAATTCCGAGCCCTGCTGTTGTTCTCCACATCTGGAGTGATCAAATTGTCATCGGCTGGCACGACATAAGGGTTTTTCACCTTAAGCCAAATCGCGTGCCCTTGAGCCTCGATGTAGGCCTCCATTCGAGCCTTCCAATAAGCAAAATCAACTCCATCAAAAACATGTGGCCTGATTGAATATCGCTCAGTCGCCATGGCTCCAAAGACCGGTTAAGATCTATAGCAAAGAGCTAACCGACCTTAGCTCTGATACCACTTGTAGGACCGGAAAGGCGACTGAGGGGGTGAATAGGCGCTTTCAAAACTTTCTCGCCTAACTCAAATTCAACACGAACTTCACTCCTTTAGCTATGAAAGCTAAGAAGATCAGTAAGCACACAGCGGAAGCCTTGTGCTGAATTCGATAACCCCGACAACCACACGACACAAATGTGGAGACTTAAACTTCAAAGGGTTATCTTGGGCACAGGCGGTCGGACCGGTTACCAAGGGCGGTCGACCGACGCTCAACCAATGATCGGCCGGCAACTAGTCAAGGTCGGACCGGTGGACAACGGTTCGACCCCGCAGATGCAGTGGCTCGAATATACTGGCGGTCGGACCATTGCTACAAGACCGGTCGACCGGTTCACCCAATCTTGAAAAATCCACCCCAAATCCAAAACGAAATTTGATCCAACTTTTGATTCAACCAATGAAACTTGACCAAATTTCGAGCACACCTCCCTAATGATATTGGAGACCTATTTCTAGCGGCGATCCTTCGATCCACTTCGCGAAACAAACTCTCAAGGATTAAACAAAGAAGTGCACAAACCCTAGAAGTATGAAAACTTTGATTCAAGACTTGCTTGTGGGGGTTGATGGTCTAGATGATCCTAGGAGTACTCCCACACATCAAAGCAAGACACAAAGGGTCAAAAGACCAAGTTTAAACACTTGAATCAAGGAAGCACCAAATTCATCCAAATGAGAGAAGAACACAAAGAGGAGACAAATGATCTCTCAAGCAAGCATCACAAGATTGATTGATCTCACAAGATGCTTACAAAGCCACTCCAACAAGGAGGACAAGAGCTCACCAAGGAGCAATCACAATCTCTCCCTCTCTTCCTCTCCAAACCCTAACTCTAGAGAAGGCAAGGGGGAAACCAAATGAATGCCTCAAAGGTTTTCCTTCTCCCCCTTTCCTATTTATACTAGAGAGGACTAGAGTCACATTTGGGGCCCACTCACACATGGGACCCACACAAATCTGTTGAAGCAATCGCCTGCTTCACCACGTGTAGGTTGATCAGCGGTTCTCATCGACGCCAAACCTCTCTTGTCCGAATCCCATCGGAACCTCCCAGAGACTCGCACCGATATCCGCACCGCTGATCCAACCACCAGATGCAACCACCCGTTCGATCCGTCTTGCCCATTCTGCACCTGCTTGAGTCACACGACCTCACCCGGTATCCATGATCGTTCTGGACCTCAGCTCTCCAAGCGTAGTCCCGATCCACTCGCCGTTGACGTCGTTGACCTGCAAGCCACCTGCACAGCAATAGACAAGCAAACCGTTTCCGGGAACAAGTTCTTCTCAACTTGACCCACGTCAGTTCCGCAATGCGATATACATCAATAAAGCATTGAAGTTCAGAGAATCACACACTCAAAATCAACTCAATGCAACACTTGGCTTTCATTCAGTGATCGCGGCCCGACCCCCATAGGGCGGCCGACCGATTCATGCCGATCGGACCGCTCCCATCACGGCGGTCGGACGGTCCAAAGGACTTAGCCAAAATTCAAGCGAGAAATTCAAACCTTCCGAAATTTCAATCGAATAGAACTTTTGACCGGAGCTCCAAAATGATGGGACCACATCCAGAGACTCCCTAACTTGCCTACACAACCTATTTTTGGCTCACCCAAAACCCAACTTTCAAATCAGCGGTCTGACCGCCACCATGGCCGGCCGGATCGCTTCCACGGCGATCGACCGCCTCAAGACAACCGGTCAGACCGCCAAAGGGGCTTTGACAGACCTTGGAGCAAACCCAAAACGCGAGATTTTGCAAACCAATAACGCCATTGCCAATTGACTCATCATCCTGAGATCGTGCACATATCCTCACGATATCCACAACGATACTACTAAAACCATTGAATTTGCAACTCTAAAGACATCCAACAGTGGTAGGGTCGCTCGTTACCCTTGTAGACCCAAAGAACGACGAGGATCAACTTCCCGAAGGTCTCTCCTTTCCTCCTGATTGGTTGGTTGGTCTCTTCCAATCTACCACTGTCGAAATCTTGCTAGGATCAACTGAAATACCGTTCTGATTAATAACGTGACCCAGAAACCCAACTTCAGAAATCCAGAACTCACACTTTTTCAGCTTGGCATAAAACTGATTCTCTCTTAAAGTTTCAAGTACCAACCGCAGATGGTGGGTGTGATCCTCTTCCGTCTTAGAATAAATCAAGATATCATCTATGAATACCACCACGAAATCATCAAGGTATTGATGCAGCATACTGTTCATGGCTTCCATGGCGATACGCTACGCTGAATCATACCTTTGGACAGCAGGTCGTCCAATTGTTTCTTCAATTCTTCCTGAAAGGGGCGAGCCAATCGGTAAGGAGACTTGGACATAGGCCGAGTTCCCAGAATAAGATCAATCCGGAACTCCACTTTCCTCACCGGAGGCATTCCGGGAAGTTCTACAGGAAAGACATCGGAAAACTCCTTCACAACTGGGATCTCCTCAATACGCCGCGAAGAATCAGTCTTTTCATTGAGGGAACAAAGTAATCCGATAGTCGATGCACGGCGGCTAGGGAATAGGTTAGCCAAGACAAACATCGAATCGACGGTGCGCTCGAATACCGGTTCTTCACCTAAGGGCTAGCAAGGTCACCGCCTTCCGAAACAACAAATCTTGGCACGATATTGGAATAACCAGTCCATACCCAGAATAACATCGAAAGGTGCCAATTGAATAACCATAAGATTCGTAGTGAAAACCTCATCATCAAAAATTATAGAACAACCGGGACAGACGGGAGAGCTAGAAATAAGACCTCCTGGAGAGCTGACTACCACTGACTGAGAAATAAGCTGAAAACTCAAACCCACTCTTCTAGCAAACTCCAAGGACACAAACGAGTAAGTAGCCCCCGAATCAAACAGTACAAAGGCATCATGCGAATAAACTAGTAAAGTATTTGTCACCACATCAGGACATCCCATAGTCTCAGGGGTGGGCATGGCGTAGACCCCCTGATGCACCGGTGCAAAAGACGCACCAACACTCTGCGACGGAACACTGGAAACTGCTGCTGGAGGGACGAACGACGGAGGTGCAGATGGTGCGGGATTCCAATAGAACCTGCAGAGGCGCCGAGTAAAAGCCGCAGTGGAAACCACGCCGGAGGGTACTGTGGTGCCTTAACAGCCGCCAAAGTCTGGAATCAACCCACAGGAAGCTGGAGGAAGAAGCTACTGAGACTGCCTCCCATTTGATGATACTAGCTGGATTTTGCTTGCACACTGAGGACTTGTGGCCCTCCCGACCACACTTCTGGCATGTTCCCTTGAAGGAACATTCTGAAGCTCGATGTCCGTCACCACACCGAAAACATTTCATGCCCCGACCGCACAGACGACGGTGGGGCGGAAGATGAAGAACGTGGCGCCAAGAGGAAGATCGCCATCTTTGAACAGACGGGAGTTCGGTTCTTTTGAAACCTCTTAGCGGTGGTCGTGAAAAGACCCACTTCCTCCACCGAACTCCGCTCGCCACCGCGGATCCACCGTAGCAACAGTAACCACTAGCAACATGCCCTTGCGATGAAGGAGCTCTTTCCACTCTATCCTCTAGCTCGCTCGACTACCGAGCTAAAATCACGAGACATGTCGCCCTGCAATTTGGCGATACTCTGATTGAGGCCCCAGAAACCTCTTAGCCTTCTCTTTATCATCACTAGCCACCCCGGTACAAAGCGCACTGTGTTATTGAACCCGGCCTCATACTCGACATCGACATCTTCCCTTGCACATAGGTCGAGCGATTGCTCCATCTTCTCAATAAAGAGTCCGGATAAAATCTGCTTACGAACTTGTCCACAAATATCCCCAAGTGACGGGACCGCCGGGGTTCGGAAGACAAGACCCTTCCCACCAAATATCTGCTGACCCTTCAAATTGAAAGGCCACGAATCGCGCCCTCTGCTCGGACGTCACCTCCACGCCTCAAACCGACGCTCCATATACCTCAACCATCCGCGGCTGAATCGAGTACTGCTCGTCAAAGTATCCAGACGGCGACATCCACTCACGAGGCTCAATCCAGCCCGGTGGAGCGGCAATAATAAGTCTGCCAAAGGTGCAAAGCGGCCGCAGAAGCGCCGCCGGTTGTCGGCGGCCGCCGGTTTTCCTCGAGAGGTTCTCGAATGAGGTCCGCTCGGAGGACCGCCACCGGAGGGTCTACACCGGAGGATCCGCAATCGAGGAGCGATGAAGCAATTTCTCGCCGTAGCCTCCGCGGCCGCCTCTGACGAAGATGATGGCGCAGCCGGGCCACGTCCTCGTCCCCGACCACGGCCTCCACCCCTTGCCATCTAAGAACATCACAACAGAATGAAAACCAAACACTTAGCTCAACGAACTGATAAACAGAATAATTGGAACATAACCAGGCAAATGCGGAAAACAATGGTTTACCCAACCCTTCCTATTGTGCACAGTGTGTCAAATTTAACATATTTTAATTTAACCACGGACCTAAAGCCCGCTCTGATACCAACTGTAACACCCTGACTATAAGGAAGTCAAGATGCCACCTACAACCACTAATCTTTAGGAGAATAACAACAATACGCATAACCAGATGTTGCATACAACCAGGATATACGTAAACAGAAATTCATCAACAAGTCTATTCAACGGGGTGGAGATAAACAATTCAGGGAGATGCGGTAAATATGGCCAAGTTGGCTTATTACAATTCAACACAAGGCATAAATAGAAGACAATATTAAGTTCTCAAATGTTTTGGATTATGGTAGTGAGTGCATCGTGTTGAACTACCCTCCATGATACCGTTCTTCCTTGTCATTTACCTAAATAAAACAACAAAGCAAGAATGAGCCAAAGACTCAGCAAGTACTTGAAAGTAACAATCAATATCCAATGAACAATATACACTATCATAGATTGAACATTTATCGGAAACAAATCTTGTATGAATGGATGAAGTGAAGTGATGCAATGAAGGAAATGGACAAGTCACAGCTTATACCGGTATAGCGAGTGAAACACCCGTCGGTGTTCACTTTAAAGTTACCGTATGAAGAACGTTTCATACGGCCGTCCAATGTGGCCCACATTGGAATGGTGGACAAACGTATCCATTCTGGATTTGATGGGGTTTTCAGATGCCCATACTGGAATTGATGAGTCTTACAAAGGAAATCCACTTTCGTGGTCATTATGAATTTATGCATGACATGATGTGATCTCATGGTAAGATTGAATATCACGCAGTAATGGAAAAATACACATGGCATTCAACTACATATACAAACAAGTATAACCATGCATTCACACATCAGATATTGTAGCAATAATAGCATACAAGTTACTTGCCTGCCGCGCTGCGACGGGTTAGGAGGTAACTGAGGTACCCCTCCACTCACAGCTTCACCGCCTACAATATAGAATAATTCAAATGAGGACAAACGAGTAAGACATTACTACACGTGCCCTCCCACAATCTCTAGCCAAACCAACCAAACAAAAGGTTCAATTTGATCACTTCACCCAAACCTTCCAAATACCCCTAACCTGGCAGTTTTACTAGAAAATTCACCAATAAATAACCGTAGCTCCAAAAGACCTGAAACCAGTGCCCAACTTTTCTTAACGTAACAGGCTACGAAACTCTAGTTGACGGTAAACTCTAATTCGGCCAAAACAGGGGTCTAAACATCCACTGAAAACTATAACCACAGTCTGTCCAGAATTCAGAACAGCCCCAAAGAAAAGGCTCTAACATTTAGACCACTGATCCAAATAAAGTAATCTTTATCATCCTGGAAACATGGTGAAATTATCTTCATAAACCTAGTTGGGTGGCCGACCTGGTTTTGAATCTAACTAGATCAAAACCTAGGTGCAACCGACTGTACCCAGAATTTCTGTCAGACAGAGCAGTACGTGGTAAAACAGTCATAACTTTTAAACTACTAGGTGAAAATTCGTGATCCAGGTGGCAAAAGAAAGCTAATGAAACCAGGATCATATCTCCAGAAGACGCAGATATACAATTCGGCCTCTACGACACCCAAAACTGAGGTACAACGTACTGGACAGAATCAATCTACAGACAGAAATAAAACGATACTACTAAAACCATTGAATTTGCAACTCTAAAGACATCCAACAGTGGTAGGTTCGCTCGTTACCCTTGTAGACCCGAAGAACGACGAGGATCAACTTCACGAAGGTCTCTCCTCTCCTCCTTTGGCCGGCCCCAACACCACGAACCCGAGGGGAACGCAAAAGCCCGGCGGAGGAAGAACCGAAGGTGAACGCGTGGAAGATCGGGAGTGCAGCTCCGGGGGAACACCAATGGCAGCCACCAATGGAGGAGGAGGCGCCTGGGAGGAGGGGAGGCGCCGGGTGGAGGAGGAGGTGGGGCGGCTCAAGGGGGAGGAGATGGAGGCGGCTAGGGTTTGGGGGGGAAGTGGTGCCCCCCCCTCCTTTGGCCGGCCCCTACATGGGCCGGCCGGCCCCCTCTTGGGCCACAGGTCATGGATCGCGCCCAGTTGACTGAAATAACGACACCCCCGCTTATTGGAATTTTCCGACGAAAACTGATTCTATTACTCCCTCCGACTTCTTTCTTTTTACCGAACCGGTTCCGGAGTATCACAGTCCACCCCCCTTAACAGGATTCGACCTCGAACATGCAACGATCCAACTGAAAGAAAAATACCAGAAATTACAGCTTAAACAATTTACCTTAATCGAACAGGTCAGGGTATTGTTCTCGCATGCGGGACTCCAACCCCCAAGTGGCCTCTCTTTCAGACTGATGTGACCAAAGGATTTTAACATACTTCAAGGTTTTGTTTCTCAGAACCCGCTCTGATTCTTCTAATATCTTCACTGGCCGGGACTCGAAGGTAAGGTCTTGCTTGACAATCAAAGGCTTGAAAGGGATGACATGTTCTGGGTCTCTCAGAAATTTTCTCAACATCGAAACATGAAACACATTGTGAACTCCACTCATGGAATCGGGAAGGTCCAAACGGTAAGCTAGTTTTCCAATTCGTGCCACGATTGGGAATGGCCCCACATATCTTGGACTAAGCTTCCTTTTGTGCCAAATCGCACCACACCTTTAGATGGCGAAACTCTCAATGTAACCTCGTCACCCACTTTGAATTCCAGATCCCGCCTTCTCACATCTGCAGTAGCTCTTCTGCCGACTCTGCCGAGCACCAATGATTTTGCCTAACTTCGCCACTCTAGCCATCGCTTGCTTGAACCCAATCGGACCCAAAGCGCCCGCTCTCCAACCTCATCCCAACACAACGGGACTGCACTTACGCCCATAAAGAACCTCGAATGGTGCAGCTCGAATGCCGGTATGATAGCCATTTGTTATTATAGGCGAACTCTGCCAAAGTTAAATGGTCTTCCCAATTTTTCTTCCAGGCTAAAACACAACACCTGAGCATATCTTCCAATGTCTGAATAGTGCGCTCAGACTGTCCATCCGTTTGGGGGTGAAAGGCCGTGCTAAGACGGAGTTGTGTGCCCAATGCACTCTGCAAACTCTCCCAGAATTTGGAAACGAACTTGGCATCTCAGTCAGAAACAATGGTCTTTGGCACTCCGTGCAACCGGACAATCTCTCGTACATAAAGAGGAGCCAAATCGCTTGCTGAATTGGTTGTACGAATAGGGACAAAATGTGCAGACTTACTGAATCGGTCCACAATTACCCAAATAGCGCCCTTTCCTCGCTGAGTGCGAGGTAAACCAACCACAAAATCCATAGATATATCATCCCATGGCCAGACAGGTACCTCCAAGGGCTGCAGTAGTCCTGCTGGTCGCTTGTGCTCAGCCTTGACCCGTTGGCACACCCCACACGATGCCACATATTGTGCGATATCAACTTTCATCCGTTTCCACCAGAAATTTTTCTTTAAATCTTTGTACATCTTGGTCTCACCAGGATGTACGGTATAAGGAGTACGATGGGCCTCTTTCAAAATCTCCAGTTTAACCAGAGACTCCTGTGGCACACAGAGGCGTCCTTTAAAACGCAAAGTATCAAACTTGTCCACACTGAAGTGGCCTTGCTTGCCCTCGGCACAACGCTTCCTCACTCGTTGTAACATCTGATCTTGCTTCTTTGTCTTTGCCGCACCCGATCCGAAGAGCCGATTCTAAAAGCAATCGAGTCTCGATGCATGCGGTACCCGCAGCGTAAGAAATATCCATACGCCAAAGTCGCAATAAGACAATCGAGGGTAGGAGGTGTCGCCTTGCGACTCAAAGCATCGCCTACCACATTAGCCTTGCCGGATGGTACTTGAATAGTAAGATCATAATCCTTGATCAACTTTAGCCATCTCCTCCGCCTCAAGTTCAAGTCCTTCCGGTAAAGATGTATTTCAGCTCTTGTGGTCGGTGAATACATCACAAGATTCACCGCATGATAATGACGCCAGATCTTCAAAGCGTGAATCACAAAGAAGAAGCTCTAGATCATGAGTAGGATAATTCGCTCATGTTTCTTCAATTGTCTCGACGCATAGGCAATCACTTTACCATCCCGCATGAGTACACAACCGAGTCCAACTATGGACGCATCAGAATAGATAGTGAACCTCTTCCTGTGCTTAGGAAGAGTAAGAATTGGAGCAATACTAATCTATCTTTCAAAGTGCAAAATCTGCGCTCACAAGCATCGGACCATCGAACATAACACCTTTCTCGTGTCAATCGACATTGGTTTAGAAATGGTTGAAAAACCCTCCACAAACCGCGTAATAGCCACCTAAACCTTAAAACTTCTTACTTCTATGACATTGGTTGGTCTCTTCCAATCTACCACTGTCGAAATCTTGCTAGGATCAACTGAAATACCCTTCTGATTAATAACGTGACCCAGAAACCCAACTTCAGAAATCCAGAACTCACACTTTTTCAGCTTGGCATAAAACTGATTCTCTCTTAAAGTTTCAAGTACCAACCGCAGATGGTGGGTGTGATCCTCTTCCGTCTTAGAATAAATCAAGATATCATCTATGAATACCACCACGAAATCATCAAGGTATTGATGCAAAGATAACGCTCATGGCTTCCATGAAAACTGCAGGAGCATTCGTTAGTCCAAAAGACATAACTTTATACTCATAATGACCATACCTCGTAGAGAAAGCCGTTTTCTCAATATCCTGCTCACGAACCCGAATCTGATTATAACCCGACTAGAGGTCAATCTTGGAAAATATCCTAGCTCCTTTCAACTGGTCGAAAAGATCCTCAATGCGAGGCAAAGGATATTTGTTCTTCACAGTCGCCTGATTAAGAGCCCGATAATCCACACACATACGCCAGCTGCCATCTTTCTTCTTAGTAAAAAGAACAGGCGCTCCCCATGGCGATACGCTACGCTGAATCATACCTTTGGACAGCAGGTCGTCCAATTGTTTCTTCAATTCTTCCTGAAAGGGGCGAGCCAATCGGTAAGGAGACTTGGACATAGGCCGAGTTCCCAGAATAAGATCAATCCGGAACTCCACTTTCCTCACCGGAGGCATTCCGGGAAGTTCTACAGGAAAGACATCGGAAAACTCCTTCACAACTGGGATCTCCTCAATACGCCGCGAAGAATCAGTCTTTTCATTGAGGGAACAAAGTAATCCGATAGTCGATGCACGGCGGCTAGGGAATAGGTTAGCCAAAGACAAACATCAATCGAGACGGTTGCATCGCTCGAATACGATTCTTCACCTAAGGGCTAACAAGGTCACCGCCTTCCGAAACAACAAATCTTGGCACGGTATTGGAATAACCACCCATACCTGTAATAACATCGAAAGGTGCCAATTGAATAACCATAAGATTCGTAGTGAAAACCTCATCATCAATAATTATAGAACAACCGGGACAGACGGTAGAGCTAGAAATAAGACCTCCTGGAGAGCTGACTACCACTGACTGAGAAATAAGCTGAAAACTCAAACCCACTCTTCTAGCAAACTCCAAGGACACAAACGAGTAAGTAGCCCCCGAATCAAACAGTACAAAGGCATCATGCGAATCAACTAGTAAAGTATCTGTCACCACATCAGGACATCCCATAGTCTCAGGGGTGGGCATGGCGTGGACCCCCTGATGCACCGGTGCAAAAGACGCACCAACACTCTGCGACGGAACACCGAAATCGCTGCTTTGGAGGGACGAACGACGGAGGTGCGATGGTGCGGGATTCCAATAGAACCTGCAGAGGCGCCGAGTAAAAGCCGCAGTGGAAACCACGCCGAGGGTACTGTGGTGCCGTAATCGCCGCCAGAGTCCGAATCAACCCCGGGAAGCTGGAGGAAGAAGCTACTGAGACTGCCTCCCATTTGATGATACTAGCTGGATTTTGCTTACACACTGAGGACTTGTGGCCCTCCCGACCACACTGCTGGCATGTTCCCTTGAAGGAATATTCTGAAGCTCGATGTCCGTCACCACACCGAAAATATTTCATGCCCTGACCTGGCACAGGACGCATCGGTGGGGCGGAAGATGAAGAACGTGGCGCCAAAGAGGAAGATCGCCATCTTTGAGCAGACGGGAGTTCTCGGTTCTTTTGAAACCTCTTAGCGGTGGTCGCCGAAAGACCCACTTCCTCCACCAAACTCCGCTTCGCCACTACCGGATCCACCGTAGCAATGTAACCACTAGCAACATGCCCTTGCGATGAAGGAGCTCTTTCCAGCTCCATCCCTCTAGCCTGCTCGACCACCGAGCTAAAATCACGTACACCTGTCACTCCCAGAATTTGGCGATACTCCTGATTGAGGCCCCGCCGGAACCTCTTAGCCTTCTCTTTATCATCACTAGCCACCCCCGATACAAAGCGCACCAGGTTATTGAACCCGCCTCATACTCGACATCGACATCTTCCCTTGCACATAGGTCGAGCGATTGCTCCATCTTCTCAATAAAAGAGTCCGGATAAAACTGCGTTCTGAACTTGTCCACAAATATCCCCAAGTGACGACCTGCTCGGGGTTCTGGAAGACAAGACCCTTCCCACCAAATATCCGCTCGACCCTTGGTGAAAGGCCACGAATCGCGCCTCTGCTCGGACGTCGGCTCCACGGCTCAAACCGACGCCCATATACCTCAACCATCCGCAGCTGAATCGAGTACTGCCCGTCAAAAGTATCCAGACGAAGCGACATCCACTCACGGAGGCTCAATCCAGCCCCGGGTGGAGCGGCAGCAATAACAGGTCCTGCCAAAGGTGCAGCAGCCGCAGGAAGCGCCGCCTGAAGTTGTTGGCGAAACTTCTGGTTTTCCTCGGTGAGGTTCTCAATGAGGTCGCTCATCGAGGACCGCCAGCTCGGAGGGTCTACAGTTGGAGGATCCGCAACTGGAGGAGCGACAGAAGCAATTTCCTCAGCGGTAGCCTCCGCGACCGCCTCTGACGAAGATGATGACGCAGCCGGGCCACGTCCTCGTCCCCGACCACGGCCTCCACCCCTTGCCATCTAAGAACATCACAACAGAAAGAAAACCAAACACTTAGCTCAACGAACTGATAAACAGAATAATTGGAACATAACCAGGCAAATGCGGAAAACAATGGTTTACCCAACCCTTCCTATTGTGCACAGTGTGTCAAATTTAACATATTTTAATTTAACCACGGACCTAAAGCCCGCTCTGATACCAACTGTAACACCCTGACTATAAGGAAGTCAAGATTCCACCTACAACCACTAATCTTTAGGAGAATAACAACAATACGCATAACCAGATGTTGCATACAACCAGGATATACGTAAACAGAAATTCATCAACAAGTCTATTCAACGGGGTGGAGATAAACAATTCGGGGAGATCACGTAAATATGGCCAAGTTGGCTTATTACAATTCAACACAAGGCATAAATAGAAGACAATATTAAGTTCTCAAATGTTTTGGATTATGGTAGTGAGTGCATCGTGTTGAACTACCCTCCATGATACCGTTCTTCCTTGTCATTTACCTAAATAAAACAACAAAGCAAGAATGAGCCAAAGACTCAGCAAGTACTTGAAAGTAACAATCAATATCCAATGAACAATATACACTATCATAGATTGAACATTTATCGGAAACAAATCTTGTATGAATGGATGAAGTGAAGTGATGCAATGAAGGAAATGGACATGTCACAGCTTATACCGGTATAGCGAGTGAAACACCCGTCGGTGTTCACTTTAAAGTTACCGTATGAAGAACGTTTCATACGGCCGTCCAACGTGGCCCACATTGGAATGGTGGACAAACGTACCCATTCTGGATTTGATGGGGTTTTCAGATGCCCATACTGGAATTGATGGGTCTTACAAAGGAAATCCACTTTCGTGGTCATTATGAATTTATGCATGACATGATGTGATCTCATGGTAAGATTGAATATCAGGCAGTAATGGAAAAATACACATGGCATTCAACTACATATACAAATAAGTATAACCATGTATTCACACATCACATATTGTAGCAATAATAGCATACAAGTTACTTGCCTGCCGCGCTGCGACGGGTTAGGAGGTAACTGAGGTACCCCTCCACTCACAGCTTCACCGCCTACAATATAGAATAATCCAAATAAGGACAAACGAGTAAGATATTGCTACACGTGCCCTCCAACAATCTCTAGCCAAACCAACCAAACAAAAGGTTCAATTAGATCACTTCACCCAAACCTTCCAAATACCCCTAACCTGGCAGTTTTACTAGAAAATTCACCAATAAATAACCGTAGCTCCAAAAGACCTGAAACCAGTGCTCAACTTTTCCTAACGTAACAGGCTACGAAACTCTAGTTGACGGTAAACTCTAATTCGGCCAAAACAGGGGTCTAAACATCCACTGAAAACTATAACCACAGTCTGTCTAGAATTCAGAACAACCCCAAAGAAAAGTCTCTAACTTTTAGACCACTGATCCAAATAAAGTGATATTTATCAGCATGGAAACATGGTGAAATTATCTTCATAAACTTAGTTGGGTGGCCGAGTTGGTTTTGAATCTAACTAGATAAAAACCTAGGTGCAACCGACTGTACCCAGAATTTCTGTCAGACAGAGCAGTACGTGGTAAAACAGTCATAACTTTTACAATACTGGGTGAAAATTCGTGATCCAGGTGCCAAAAGAAAGCTAATGAAACCGGGATCATATCTCCAGAAGACGCAGATATCCAATTCGGCGTCTACGACACCCAAAACGGAGGTACAACGTACTGGACAGAATCAATCTACAGATAGAAATAAAACGATACTACTAAAACCATTGAATTTGCAACTCTAAAGACATCCAACAGTGGTAGGGTCTCTTGTTACCCTTGTAGACCCGAAGAACGACGAGGATCAACTTTCCGAAGGTCTCTCCTTGTAACATCCCAATTTTCAGAGCTTTCAAAATCCTTGGATTAGTTAGTAGGAAGAAAATTCACCATCTGGATTTATTTGAACTTAATTTAAAAGCTTAATATTGGACTTTGTGCAACAAAACAATATAATATGAATAATTCCAATATGGACAATAGTCAAAACTATTTTATTGGGATTCTATGAGCTTGGTTATATTTTCTAGAATTTTCTGGAATTTTTCCAAGTTCATTTGCTATTTTCCATTGCTTATTTGGATTTCTGGTATTTTCTTAAAAAGAAAAGCTATTTTAAATCTCCAAATAGTAGTTGGGCCGAATTCCTTCGGCCCAGTCCTGTTCATCTCAGCCCGATCCTTCGTGGCCGTCCGATCAGATTTGGACGCTTGGATCTCCGCGCGCGCGCGTCTCTCTCCCTCCACGCGCTCCGTTAAACCTCAGTCGTTGGATCGCGAGCGGGCGACTGATCCCCGTCTCTGCCGCCGCCTTGTCCCTGACGCGTGGGCCCGCCGAGGTCATCGTCCCCGACCCGATCTTCTTCGTCTCCGCGTGAGCACCGTGTCCGCCATTTTCGCGTCGCCGAGCTCCGTCCGACAAGTTTGCAAACAGCCCCGATTCTTCGCGCGGACGACGCCTTCCAGAAGCCCTCTCGTCCCCGGACTCTTTCAAACATTTTTGAGTTCAAATCCGCCGCCTCTATCCCGCTTTTCTTGGCTTCGCTTGGACTCCGTTGAACCCCGCCGCCATCTCGCCACCCCAGTCCACCCCAGGGCCTATAAATAGGTCCCAGGGATAGCCAGCACCTCCGTTTCCCAGATCCGCCACCCACCTCACCCCAAGAGCCCTAGCGCCGCCGTAATTTAAGATTGGGGTTTCGGTCACCGAAACGCTAAAGCTTCGATTTCGCCGCCGCCGGTGACGCCCTGCCTCCGTGGAGCCCGTCGCCGAGTCCGCCGTCCCCAGACCTACCTCCAGCTACCACCCACGCCGCCTGGACCTCACCGGAGTAGCCGCCCGACAATACCCGAACGTCTCCGCCGCTTCGAGCTCGCCGCCGGCCACCTCCGTCATCCTCTTGTGCCTAGACCAGTACCATAAGGTTCGCAACAGAGAGAGCTTCCCGCTGGTGCCACCCACTCTCGTCGGCGATCACCGCAGGCCGCCGTTGTCGGCCGGTCGAGCCGCCGCCGCGGCCGTTGTCGTCCGTGACGTGGACGCCAGATCGACCACCACCTCGCCTCTCCGCGCAGACGTGTCGGTAGTGTGGGCACCGCGTCAACGCCACGCGCGCACGGCGCGCCACGGCTCGGTCCACTGATCCACGGGGCTCGGTGAACTTGGTCCATCGTGGTCAGTGTCACGACGTGTGGGCCCCACACGTCGATTTCGCTTATTTATCTTTTCCGGTTTTCCTAGGGTCGACGTCGTGTCGATGTCATGCTTGCGCAATAATCCGATTTTTCTATTAAGAAATAATTCGAATTCCAATAAATCCTATTTTTAGGGTTTTCTTTGTTTCAAACTTTGAAACCTCATAACTTTTGCATCCTAACTCCAAATCCATCAATTCAAATTTCTAAATTTGTATAAAATCAAGATCTATCCATTGGAGATTTTAATTATTTTATTGAGTTAATTGCTTCTGTTATTTATTTATTCTTGTTGTTTGCTTCATTATGAGTAGACTTGACGATACTTCTCGAAGGTTTGAGGAAGAAGGAGCTTTCAAGACCAAGACCAAGACTTTGAACCTATTCCAAGGCAAGCTATACCCTTGACCATATTGATTCCCGGTTTGCTAAAAGTATTTTAATTCAAATTACTGCATCTTAATTCAAGTATTTATTTAAATGTTTTGGGTGTAGTAGTTAATTCCATATTGTTATGCCTTCCTTGTATAATTGTTATGCCTTGATCCTTTGTCACCCTAGTTGATATTTAGTTGGTAAATATTGTAGCACCAACGTGGGTTGGTTAGTGCGATTAGATTGCTTAGCCATGCCACGAATCACCATGTCATGTGAGATCGCAGCTATTAAACTCGACTAAGTGAATATGAAATCTGTGTGGAAAAAAATCTGTGTGTACTGTGTGCTGTTATGGCATGTGTTGCACTTAATCAACCGGGTGGTAAAAGGATTTAGACTGAGGCATATGGTGGATACTGTGTGAAATAGTGGACTGTGTGAACTGTGTGCATGGGAGCTAATCTGTGTGGCATAGTTAGTAAATGGTAGTCTTGCCTTGGTCAATTAAGGACCTCACCATGTGTGCCATTGAACTGAGCCTATCTGTACAACCACATGTCTGTTTTGAGACGGGCCTAGCATAGTACGATGCGGATCCGAAATGCTTTGTTATGGTTAGTGCTAGCTACACTAATTATATCTTGTGGGTAAAGTGTACAACTCTGCAGAGTATAATTTAATCTATTCGAATAGCGGCCTGATCATGGGCATGCTCGGGATTTCACACTAGGGGTAGTTTTTCATAAAACTGTGTGCATGGGAGCTGTGTGATATAAATCATCTGGCTATGTGAATAATCGGTTAAGCTGTGTGCGTCTTTGTGAAATCAATTATCAAATTATTGTTATCAAATTATTTTACTTGTTCAAATTATTTTACTTGTTGTCAATGTATATTTTTTATTCAATTGCAAACATTGCATTTATGCAAAAGAACCACAGAATGCCTTTCCTTTGTAAAAAGCCAGCATGTATATATATATTGCATCTCTGTGGTGTGGCTTGCGAGTACGGTGTGTACTCACGCTTGTTTTAACGAATCAAGCAGAAGAGGAAGAGTCTTCACCAGCTTTCGAGGAGGAGTTTATCGAAGGTGCCTAATCGCAAGGTCTTGACCCCAGTCGGTTGCCTGTGGTGAATCGATGGGATGCCGTTGCCGTTTATGTTTCAGCTGCTTTATTTCTCTGTTAGCCCTGCGTGGCTTAAATAAATGTAAACTCGACCGTAAGGTCAAACCATTATTTATTTATCGTTTATGCTATTATTCGCTGGTGTGGATCGATATCCACCTTTGTTAACACTGTGTGCACTAGCGTGATCCTGGACTAGTGCATGAAACACAGAGGGTTCCGAATCGAAATTTTGGGATCCGACAGAGGTGGTATCAGAGCCATACTGACTGTAGGTCTTGACCTTAGTTAGATTGGCCGTTCTTAGTGAGTCCAAACTATTTTCTAAAGAAAATTTAACTTGCAAGATTAATTGAACTCCTTAACTCATCTCATGTCTCTCTTGACTCAACTGTTGCTGAAATTCTTTTCTCCTCATCATTTAAGGTTGTTTTCTTGCTTGTGCATGTCTCGATGATGCCTTACCGTCAGACTTTCGGAGATAGCAACGGAGGACTTGCCGCAGAGCTGTGGACGCTACTGCAGACACTTGGGGGCTTTGACTGCCCAATGTACCGTGGCAGCGAGTATATGGTCAACGGACGAGATCATGGTTGGGTCATGCGCCGACAGATCTATGCCCGAGGAACACCGTGAGGCCCCACCTTTGGACATCTCACCGGAGGACCACCTTGCGCAGGAATTCAGAGTCATCACGCCTTGCCATACTCGAAGTTCGCCACATCTACGCCAAGAGTCGCAACACACCGTCTTCCGCTACCATCCCGTAGCCGCCTGGGAGCTATCTCGCACGCTTTCCGTCTACCAATGGGGAAGGCAATGCCACAAGAGTGTATCTTGCACGCCATTGCGCCGAGGAGTCGCTGGCGATGGCCGACACCGAGCTGAGGTGCGCCTATCAGGCCTTGGAAGAAGCCGAGGAAAGGATCGCCGTCTTAGAGCACGCTCTCTACGGTCAGCATGAGCTCGAGGATGATCAAGAGGAAGACCCGGAAGAGAACCCAGAGGAAATTCCAGAGGAGCCAGTAGAGGTTACACAGCTAGAGGGACCAGCAGAGCCTGCACGGCCGGAGGAACCACCAGACTGCACTAAGCACGCCGCCAGCTACACCGCCTCAGGCATCGTAACCGGGCCATGAGGATGCCACCACTTAAGAGTCTACACCGATCAGGAGCGTCGCCGTGGCTTTGGAGGCTTTCTCGAGGAGTAGTTCGTTTAAGTTCCAGTTAGTCAGGCTTAGCCAGTTTCCTTTTCAGAGTCGCCCTTTAGGCGGTAGCTTGTGTGCTTAGGTTCGCTTTATTTTTCTATGTGCAAGTATGAGCTGCAAAGGCCCTTGGGCATTTGTTGCAGCCATACTAATAAGCTATTAATAAAGGTTATTCCATTTGAGTTTCTTGAGCTGTGTTTGTTGGGTTTAATCTACCCCTGTCTAGTTCTTAACTCATCTTGTGCTTGCTACCTTATCTAACCTATGGAACTTCATCGATGGTTCGGACTCACACATTCGCCGCAAGTGGTTCCTGTACTCAAAGATCTCAAGAAAATGAGCAGATCCCAAAGAGCGCAAAGACCACCCCAAGCACCCCCTCTTGACTTGCAGAACTTTGGAGCCTTCATGGCAGCACAAACGCAGATGATGTATACCATGATGAACCAGATGCAGGCCATGAACAACAACAACAACAACAATCATCATGGGGAGCCCCAGCCGCTCATGGTCATCAAGGACCATCCAAGTTGGCTGAATTCATGAGGACCCGTCCACCAACTTTCTCTGGACATGTCTCGCCGGTAGAAGCTGATGATTGGCTTCGCGTAATTGAGAGGAAGCTGCTGATCACCCAATGCAGCGATCATGAGAAAGTGTTATATGCCACTCATCAGATGGAGGGCATAGCTGCTGAGTGGTGGGAGAACTTCTGCGCAGCACATGAGGCACCGCAGAATATCACCTGGGAGGAATTTTCAGCAGCTTTTCGCCAGTATCATGTACCTGAAGGCATTATGGATCTGAAGAAAGATGAGTTCCGTGCTCTTAAGCAAGGAGCTATGTCGGTGACTGATTACCTGAACAAGTTTTCTCAGTTAGCTCGCTATGCTGCAGAGGATGTCGCTACTGACAAGGCTCGTCAGAGTTGTTTCTTGAAGGGATTGAACTCAGGACTGCAGGTCAATCTGATTGCCCACACCTTCCCAGATTTCCAGGAACTAATTAACAAGGCGTTGATCATGGAGGACAAACGCAAGGAACTGGAGGAATACCGCAAGCGTAAGATGAATCAGCAGGGAAGCCATCAGCCACAACAGCAGAGGGCAAGGATAGTGCCACAGCAGTTTAATCGTTTCCAGCCACAGAGTTCTGCCAGACCCCGCACCGCTTTCGGCACTCGCCCTTTTGCTCAATCTCGCAACACTACACCATCAACCCCACCCTGAGGAACAACATCCCAGGGGTGAACCAAGAGTGTGTTACGATTGCCGTCAACTGGGTCACTTCGCCAATCAGTGTCCTCAGAAAGGAACCATCACTCCAGTCCGCTTCAACCTTGGAGCAACACCTGCTAAGACCCCAGTGCAGAACAACCAGGGAGTTTCTTAGGGAACCAGTCAACCAGGAGGAGCGCCTCAGTCAGTTGTCAGAGGTCGTGTTAACCACGCCACCTTGAAGGAGCCGAGAAGCACCAGACGTCAGACTTGGTAAGTTCTCGTAAATTCAAGACTGCATCCGCTCGCTTTGATTCGAGCTTCGCATTCGCTTGTTTCGGAAATTTTGCAACTAAGAACAAATTGGAAGTTTTGACTCTTAAGCGCACTCTGTTAGTCCAATACCGGAGCAGAGCTAAGTTCTAATGTGGGTTGTTTAGGGGCTGTTACTCATAGCCGGAGTTGAGTTTCTAGCTAACCTAATTATTCTAGACACCCAAACCATAGATGTCATCCTTGGCATGGATTGGTTAACCAAGCACAAAGCCGTGCTAGATTGTGGCGAAGAGCCACATAATCGAGGATACCAAAGGAAACAAGGTGGAGTTTCTAGCTACCTCGGTGCGTAATGGACATCCGCTAGTCAATAGCATGAAGACCGTCGCGTTGGAAGATGTACCACTTGTCGAGAGTACCCGGATGTGTTCCCGGAAGAATTACTGTGAATGCCACCGGATCGTGACATCGAGTTTGTTATCGACCTAGTGCCGTGAACAAAGACCACTCGAAGAGACCTTATCGGATGCCACCGATGAGTTAGTAGAAATGAAGAAGCAAATAGAAGAACTTTTGGAGAAAGGTTTTGTGAGGCCTAGTTCGTCACCATAGGGAGCGCCAGTTTTGTTCGTCAAAAAGAAAGATGGAAGCATGAGAATGTGCATCGACTACCGATCTCTCAATGAAGTCACCATTAAGAATAAGTATCCATTGCCCTGATAGATGATCCGCTTGATCAAATGAAGGAGCCGAGTGTTCTCAAGATTGATTTGCGATCGAGTTATCATCAATTGAAGATTTGTTCTAAGGATGTACCTAAGACCGCTTTCTCAACGCTGCGGACATTATGAGTTCTTAGTCATGTCCTTTGGCCTGACTAATGCCCCTGCCTATTTCATGAACATGATGAATAAGGTATTGATGGAATATTTGGACAAGTTTGTAGTCGTATTCATCGATGATATTTTGATCTACTCAAAGTCAGAAGAAGATCATGCCGAACATTTGAGATTAATTCTAGAGAAGCTCAGAGAGCATCAGTTGTATGCTAAGTTTAGCAAGTGTGATTTCTGGAAAAAGGAAGTGGATTTTCTTGGTCATGTGATGACACCGCAGGAGTAGCCGCTGACCCCATAAAGTTAAAGCAAGATTACATTGGGAACGACCCAAGACCGCCACCTGATTCGCGATTTCTTGGGATTGGCAGGATATTATCGCCGTTTTATTGAAGGATTCTCATCAATTGCTAAACCTCTTACGCAATTGTTGAAGAAAGAGAAAAAGTTTACCTGGACCCCAGCCTGTGAAGAAAGTTTCCAAGATTTGAAGAAGCGCTTGACTTCGCCCCATCTTTGATTTTGCGGATATTCGCAAGGATTTTGATATCTATTGTGATGCTTCGTCAAGGATTAGGATGTATCCCGATGCAAGAAGGAAGAGCCGTCACGGCGTATGCGCCAAGGCGCTTAAGGCCTCATGAAGATAATTATCCTACTCATGATCTGGAATTAGCAAAGAGAGTGCATGCTTTGAAGATTTGGCGCCATTACCTCATCGAGAATCGCGAGATATACACAGCATCATAAAAGCTTGAAATATATTTTCACCCAATGACTGAATATGAGATAGAGAAGATGGTCGAGTTAATAAAGGATTATAATCTTGGAATTCATTACCATCTGGCAAAGCCAATGTTGTCGCCGATGCTTTGAGCCGTAAGAGCCACCGCAATGCTTTGAAGTGAAAGAGCTTTGTTCGTAACTTCAAGAGGAATTCAGTGAAGCTTAGAAGTAGTATCCGATGGATTTTGGCCAACTGATGTACACCTACTTTGGAGAAGCAGATTTTGAGGCTCAACCAAAGGATTCGTAGTTTTCGACATTAAGAAAAGATGGCGTAAGGAAAGTTCAAGGACTTCACAAGAGATGATCAAGATATACCGTGGATCAATGGACGATCCGTGTACCGATGTTGATGGGTTGAGACAACTAATTTTAAAGGAGGCCCATGACTCGAGGTATTCGATTCACCCCGTAGTACTAAGATGTATCAGATGTTAAGAATAAGTTTTGGTGGCCAAACTCGCTTAGACGTCGCGAGTTCGTTGCCTTGTGCGACGCTTGTCGAAGGTAAAAGCAGAGCATCGAGACCAGCAGTCATTGTAACCTTTGAAGATTCCATGGAAGTGGGAAGAAATCGGAATGGATTTCATTACCGGTTTACCCAAGACTCAATCGGGTTGCGATTCGATTTGGGTAATAGTGGACCGCCTCACTAAAGTTGCCCATTTCTGCCGGTCAAAACCACATACTCGGAGGTCGTCCGCGAGTCAGATATGTCAAGAATTATCGCTTGCATGGTGTGCCCAAGAAGATAGTGTCGATCGAGGATCTCGGTTCACCTCCCGCTTTTGGCATAGTCCAAAGAAGCCCTTGGGACTCATCTCAATTTCAAGATCGCATATCATCCCTGACAGATGGACGAGGCCGAAAGGGTCAATCGATACTAGAAGATATGTTGAGAGCCTGTGCTCTAGCAAATGCTACCGTTGGGATAAGAGTTTACCATATGCGAGTTCTCGCATAATAACAAATTATCAAGCCGATCGCAAATGTCACCATTTGCGGCTTTGTATGGTCGCCTCCCGCAGAACCCCACGAATTGGTCGAGACAATGAACGCTCGGTGTTTGGGCTTACATTATCCAGAAGCGTAAGAGCAAGTGGCAATGATCCGAGAGAGACTAAAGATAGCTCAATCGAGGCAGAAAAGCTATGCGGATAATCGTCGTAGAGATCTCAGCTTTGAACCACAAGATTTTGTTTATCTTCGAGTTACGCCCCTCAGAGGTGTAAAGAGGTTTCATGCAAAAGGGAAGCTTGCCCTCTCGATGCTGGTCCGCTCAAGATTTTAGAACACCGTGGGAGGTAGCTTATCGCTTGAGCCGCCAGCCGCTAGTACGAGTACATGATGTCTTTCATGTCTCTCAGTTGAAAAAGTGTCTTCGCGTGCCAGAAGAACAAGCCCCGTTGGAGTCAATTGAGTTGAAAGAAGACCTCACCTACAAGGAGCAGCCGATCAAGATTCTGGATGTCGTGGAGCGTCAGACGAGAAGCAAGACCGTTCGTTTCTGCAAAGTCCAGTGGAGTAACCACTCAGAAGGAGAAGCAACGTGGGAACGTGAAGAAGAGTTGAAAGCCGAGTTCCTAGCCTTTTCTCTTAGCCCAATCTCGGGTCGAGATTCCATTAAGGGGGGAAGGTTTGTAACATCCCAATTTTCAGAGCTTTCAAAATCCTTGGATTAGTTAGCAGGAAGAAAATTCACCATCTGGATTTATTTGAACTTAATTTAAAAGCTTAATATTGGACTTTGTGCAACAAAACAATATAATATGAATAATTCCAATATGGACAATAGTCAAAACTATTTTATTGGGATTCTATGAGCTTGGTTATATTTTCTAGAATTTTCTAGAATTTTTCCAAGTTCATTTGCTATTTTCCATTGCTTATTTGGATTTCTGGTATTTTCTTAAAAAGAAAAGCTATTTTAAATCTCCAAATAGTAGTTGGGCCCAATTCCTTCGGCCCAGTCCTGTTCATCTCAGCCCGATCCTTCGTGGCCGTCCGATCAGATTTGGACGCTTGATCTCAGCGCTGCCTCTCTCCTCCACGCGCTCCGTTAAACCTCGCCGTTGATCGCGAGCGACTACCGATCTCCGCTCACGCGCGCCTTGCCTTGTCCCTGACGCGTGGGCCCGCCGAGGTCATCGTCCCCGACCCGATCTTCTTCGTCTCCGCGTGAGCACCGCGTCCGCCATTTTCGCGTCGCCGAGCTCCGTCCGACAAGTTTGCAAACAACCCCGATTCTTCGCGCGGACGACGCCTTCCAGAAGCCCTCTCGTCCCCGGACTCTTTCAAACATTTTTGAGTTCAAATCCGCCTCTATCCCGCTTTTTCGCACGCTCGCTTCGACTCGCTGAACCCGCCGCCATCTCGCCACCCACCCACCCTGTGGCCTATAAATAGGTCCCAGGGATCGCCAGCACCTCCGTTTCCCAGATCCGCCACCCACCTCACCCCAAGAGCCCTAGCGCCGCCGCAATTTAAGATTGGGGTTTCGGTCACCGAAACCCTAAAGCTTTGATTTCGCCACCGCCGTTGACGCCCTGCCTCCGTGGAGCCCGTCGCCGAGTCCGCCGTCCCCAGACCTACCTCCAGCTACCACCCACGCCGCCTGGACCTCACCGGAGTAGCCGCCCAACAATACCCGAATGTCTCCGCCGCTTCGAGCTCGCCGTCGGCCACCTCCGTCGTCCTCTTGTGCCTAGACCAGTACCATAAGGTTCGCAACAGAGAGAGCTTCCAGCTGGTGCCACCCACTCTCGTCGGCGATCACTGCAGAGCCGTTGCCGGTCGGTCATAGCCGCCAGCTCTGTTGTCGTCTCACGACGTGGACGCCGATCGACCACCACCTCACCTCTCCGCACAGACGCGTGTCACCAAGCGTGGCGCCAAGTCGGCGCCACGCCGCGACGCGCGCCACAACGACCCGACCAGATCCACAGGGGCTCGGTGAACTTGGTCCACCATGGCGTGTCCTCGACGGTGTGCCCCACACGCCGATTTCGCTTATTTATCTTTTCCGTTTTCCTAGGGCTGACGTCATGCTGATGTCATGCTTGCGCAATAATCCGATTTTTCTATTAAGAAATAATTCGGAATTCCAATAAATCCTATTTTTAGGGTTTTTCTTTGTTTCAAACTTTGAAACCTCATAACTTTTGCATCCTAACTCCAAATCCATCCATTCAAATTTCTAAATTTGTATAAAATCAAGATCTATCCATTGGAGATTTTTAATTATTTTATTGGAGTTAATTGCTTCTGTTATTTATTTATTCTTGTTGTTTGCTTCTATTTAGTAGACTTCGACGATACTTCTGGAAGGTTTGAGGAAGAAGGAGCTTTCCAAGACCAAGACCAGCACCTGAACCTATTCCAAGGCAAGCTATACCCTTGACCATATTGATTCCCAGTTTGCTAAAAGTATTTTAATTCAAATTACTGCATCTTAATTCAAGTATTTATTTAAATGTTTTGGGTGTAGTAGTTAATTCCATATTGTTATGCCTTCCTTGTATAATTGTTATGCCTTGATCCTTTGTCACCCTAGTTGATATTTAGTTGGTAAATATTGTAGCACCAACGTGGGTTGGTTAGTGCGATTAGATTGCTTAGCCATGCCACGAATCACCATGTCATGTGAGACTGCAGTTATTAAACCTGACTAAGTGAATATGAAATCTGTGTGGAAAAAAATCTGTTTGTACTGTGTGCTGTTATGGCATGTGTTGCACTTAATCAACCGGGTGGTAAAAGGATTTAGACTGAGGCATATGGTGGATACTGTGTGAAATGGTGGACTGTGTGAACTGTGTGCATGGGAGCTAATCTGTGTGGCATAGTTAGTAAATGGTAGTCTTGCCTTGGTCAATTAAGGACCTCACCATGTGTGCCATTGAACTGAGCCTATCTGTACAACCACATGTCTGTTTTGAGACGGGCCTAGCATAGTACGATGCGGATCCGAAATGCTTTGTTATGGTTAGTGCTAGCTACACTAATTATATCTTGTGGGTAAAGTGTACAACTCGCAGAGTATAATTTAATCTATTCGAATAGCTGCGTCATGATCATGGGCATGCTCGGGGATTTCACACTAGGGGTAGTTCTTCATAAAACTGTGTGCATGGGAGCTGTGTGATATAAATCATCTGGCTATGTGAATAATCGGTTAAGCTGTGTGCGTCTTTGTGAAATCAATTATCAAATTATTGTTATCAAATTATTTTACTTGTTGTCAATGTATATTTATTATTCAATTGCAAACATTGCATTTATGCAAAGAACCACGAATGCCTTTCCTTTGTAAAAAGCCGGTATGTATATATATATTGCATCTCGTGGTGTGGCTTATAGTACGGTGTGTACTCACGCTTGTTTTAACGAATCAAGCGTAAGAGGAAGAGTCTTCACCACTTTTCGAGGAGGAGTTTATCAAGGTGCCTAATCGCAGGTCTTGACCCCATCGGCTGCCGTGGTGAATCGATGGGATGTCGTTGCCGCTTATGTTTCATTGCTTATTTCTCTCATAGTTCTGCGTGGCTTAAATAAATGTAAACTCGACCGTAAGGTCAAACCATTATTTATTTATCGTTTATGCTATTATTCGCTGGTGTGGATCGATATCCACCTTTGTTAACACTGTGTGCACTAGCGTGATCCTGGACTAGTGCATGAAACACAAAGGGTTCCGAATCGAAATTTTGGGATCCGATACTCCTCTCCTCCTTTGGCCGGCCCCAACACCACGAACCCGAGGGGAACGCAAAAGCCCGACGGAGGAAGAACCGAAGGTGAACGCGTGGAAGATCGGGAGTGCAGCTCCGGGGGAACACCAATGGCAGCCACCAATGGAGGAGGAGGCGCCTGGGAGGAGGGGAGGCGCCGGGTGGAGGAGGAGGTGGGGCGGCTCAAGGGGGAGGAGATGGAGGCGGCTAGGGTTTGGTGGTGAGAGACCATGTGAGAGGTCCTCCACTCTGAGTGATGAGTATTTGACAAGTGTGTTGATTAGATTGAGAATTGAGGTTTTCGGTTTGGGCTGTTTCTGGGCTGTGTCAGGAAAATCGGAACTACCGCTGTGTATGGAGCGGAAGTTCCGATTAATCGGAACTACCGATGTTGGAAAGAGGAACTTCCGATTTATCTGGGTTTTGGTTTCGGCTGAAGAGAATCGGAACTTCCGCACATGGGGTAGCTGAGTGTCCAAAATACCGTATTGAGATTCCTCCGAGACGAAAATCGGAATAGAATTTTTGGACGTGCGGATGTTAGAAGATCGAAGTTCCGCAGCGGTAAGCACGAACTTCCGATAATTCGACAGTGCGGATAGCCTGAAATCGAACTTCCGCCGTGGTAAGCGGAACTTCCGATTGTGTCCGAATCGCGCGAGAAGGTTAAATTGTGATTTTGATTTTGTATGAGTTTGAGTCTTATACAAATAGTGATGCTATGTTATTGTGCAATGCTATGTGATGTGTTTTTGTCTCGTGTTGATCGCAGGCATCAAGATGGAGTCGTGACGAGACACGCTGACCGACTAGGCGCAGGAGGCGCTGAGGTCGAACGGTCGGGATGTGTCAAGACGCGTGAATCTTGAAGCGGTTGCGAGTCGTGCACAACAAGGTGTACGGAGGCTTCGGAAGGTGCAAGGGCGAAGGGTCTTTTCGCAAAGCGGCAAAAGTGGAGGCGTTCCTGTCGGGTGTAGCGGGCTTAATGGGTTGAGGCCCATTAGCCAAGGCTATAAATAGGGAGAACCCGGAGTTAGGGTTAGACTTTTGGAGAAAGAAAATTAGGTTAGCCTTAGCAAAAGGTTTGTTTTGCTTTGAGAGTTTGTTGAGAGAGAATGAACTAAAATCTTGTAATCATTCCTCTGCTTTTCCTTGTAATCTTTTGATTTCTATCAATGAATCTCGAGGTTTTGATTACTTGCCTATGCCTTTCTCTATTCTCTTCTCGCTCATGTTGAATATTTAGGGTTTTGATGTATCTTTTGATTCGTCAGATGAAATAGCATGAAACTTGATATCTAGAGTCGTTTTGCTATTGCTAATGGATTCCCAAAGTCTCATGATCTAAGAATCGAGAATCGTGTTTATTTTGGGTTTTGGTCTTTCTTGCCCTTCTTCAAGAAATCCATATTTAGCTTGATTATTGGATCTTTGTTTGCGATTCTTCTTTATAAGGTCAAGATGGTGTTTAGGATGTTGTCCTCGTGAACCTTGACTCGAGAAGAGCACTCAAGATTTTGCATTTTGGATTTTTGGGAAAACCCGAAGCGCCTCGTTCTTCTTCGGGACAATCGAACTTCCGATTGTCCATGTCGAACTACCGCAGCGGAACTTCCGCACCAATCCGGAACTTCCGGAGTGCGGAACTATCACGGTAGAATCGAACTTCCGATTTCTACTGAATCTGAAACTTCGCTGCTTCTACGATTTTGCTTCACTCTTCTTGAGATATCCAGAGGACTTTGTAGGTCTTATTTAATTACAGCAAAAGGGAGTTATTAATTTTAAAGCACCATTCACCCCCTCTGTTGCCATTTCGTCCTTCAGTGGGAAGTGGTGCCCCCACCCTCCTTTGGCGGCCCCTACATGGGCCGGCCTCTTCTTGGGCCACAGGTCATGATCGCGCCCAAAGTTGACTGAAATAATGATTACCCTCACGATTGGAATTTTCCGACGAAAATTTATTCTATTACTCCCTCCGACTTCTTTCTTTTTACCGAACCGGTTTCCGGAGTTTTACAGACAATATGCACAACGGGGGAGTCAATTCTTGAGATTAAATTTCTGAAAGGTTTTGTTATGATTGGTGATCACTACACTGGTTGTATCTTATGACACTACTACAAAACAGGCCATAGAAGACGCCTCATCACAGACGGTTCTTTGAAATCGTCTGTGATAAAATATCATAGATAAGCCCAAGACGAACTGTCGTGATTTGGAACTATCACGAGACGGTTCTCTAGAACCATCTGTGATAGTTCCAAATCACAGACGGTTCGTCTTGGAACCGTCTGTGATGCTTCACAGATAATTCTAACCACGAACCGTCTATGATACTGAGAATATCACAGACGGTTCATGGTTAGAACCATCTCTGATTTTACTATGGCTTGGATTTTTACCATGGTAGCCAATACTCTGTCGTGGTAGGATTTGGGCAGCCAATTCTCTGCCGTGGTAGCTAATCCTCTGCCGTCTATGATACTTTTGTTTTGTTGGGAGGGAAAACAAAAATTTGCACTTAATGGGCGGGCTGCCAAAAATCTCTTTATGTTAACAGAGTTCTCCATCTCCTCCTTTGCCATCTCCATCTCCTCCTATGTCATTTCTCCTCTGCCATCTCCATCACGCCCTGACCTTGCGCTCTGGCCTCCCCCGAGCTCGTTGCCCGTGGCCTCCTCCACCTCGCCTCAGCCTCGTCGTCGCCGGCCTCCCACGACCTCACCCCCGGCCTCCTCTGCTTCATCGCCCCGTCCTCCCCTGAGCTCGTCACCCGCGGCCTCCTCCACCTCGCCCCAGCCTCCTCTGCTTCGTCGCCGGCCTCCCACGAACTCGTCGCCCCATCTTCTCACGACCTCACTCTCTCTACTCCCCCCTTTTGCTATGTGATGTGTTAGTGCTCTATCAATGGATTGAGTTGATGCTACTGTGATGTGGGTGATGCCGTGTTGTTTTTAGTGCTCTGTGAATGGATTGAGTTGATGCTACTATGATGCTATGGCTATTGTGGGAAAGCTAACGAAAAGTTCAATCCGAAAATCCATATCAGATTCATTCGCGAGGCTCGGGAGGCTCCAGACGAAGTGAAAGCCCGTTTTTGTTTTTTTGCAATAGAAAAAGCTATCATAGACGGTTCTAAACAGGAATCGTCTGTGATAAAGACTTTCACAGACGGTTCTTGTTCAGAACCGTCTGTGAAAGTAGACTATCACAGACGGTTCTATTCACGAACCGTTTGTGCTATCACAGACGGTTCGTGAATAGAACCGCTCGTGAAATATACTATCACGCAGCGGTTTGTGAATAGAACATGCGTGATAGTTTTTTGCGCATTTGTTCAAAACCGCTCGTGATGACCTCATGTCATCACATGCACATAAATTCGGATGGTTCAAAAATCGTTTGTAATGATGGTTTAGAACCGTCTGTGATGAGATTTTGTGTAGTAGTGTGGGTAACGTTTACAACCTCTACAGAGCGTTAATTAATCTATTCGAATAGCCGCGTCCTCGGTTATGGTCATGTCCATGGATTTCACACTAGAGATAGAGTTTATTCATAAAATGTGTCGTAGTGTGAATGAGAAGTTTACTTGATGAATATAATGTTCGTTTCGTGAATAGGTAATTCACTTGGTGGTTTGTCTTGGGAAGTGAATGGGAAATTCACTGGTTGTTTTAAAACAATTGTTTATTTATTTACTATTCCTGTCAATTACACATTTCAATATATTTGTCGTATTTATCATCAATACTGCTTTCTACAAAAGAACCATATAGCTAACCTTTGTCAAGCCTTGCATGAATATTATTTGCATATTGTTTTCCTATGGCTTGCTGAGTACTTTATGTACTGACCATTTCAATTTTTGTTGCTCAGTTGAAAAATATCAAGCTGCTCAAGAGTTCTTTTAGAAGGAGAACTATGAAGACTTCGCGGATTAGGATGTGTTCTCCACTCGATTTCCTATGGGCACGTTGATTGGTCTTTCCAAGTTTCCTTGTTCCACTGTAAGAGTTTATTTATTTCTTTAGCCCTACGTGGCAAGTTAAGTAAACATTGATAATAAGGTCTAGTTATTATTACTATTTGTTATTTTGAGATCTTTTTAGTTAAATCGAATAAATAGATGGTATTTCATCACTGTTTCCTATGTGAGCTAGCTGTTGATATGATACTAGTTCAGAATACACATAGGGTTTCTGAATAGTATTTTTGGGTCCCGGCAGAGATGGTATCAGAGCCATATCGACTGCAGAACGCAACCTTAGTTAGCATGGTTGTCTTAGCCAAAAGCTTCAAAACATATTTTCTAAATAAAATCAACTTTATTTGACATGAGTGGCTGTTCTTCTCTCATCTACTCTATTTCTTTCTCCTCTTAGTCTATTCTATTATTATCCTATTCTACTCTTTTGTCATCTTGTCTTAGGAATCTTGTTCCTTATCTTTGCTGAATTTTGTTTTATAATCTTAAATTGTCTTTCTCTCCTCATTAATTATCTCTAGTCTAGAAGAAAGAAGTCAAATCACTGGCAATCGTCAAGAGTATCTTCATCACTTCATTCTAGTTGTTTCTGAAGAGTCTTCGTTCTCTAGTGCAGAGTGGGAGCCGTCAAATTAGAGTCTTTAGTAGCGTTTTTAGATCGTTGTTGCAATAGGTTTTTATTTGGGTTGTGTGTACGTAGGAGTTGCAGTTTTACTATCAAGCATTACGTTGCAGTCACACTAAGGATTTAAGTTGAAGAGTTTATTTGTCTTTCATAGCGTTCCAACTATGTCTTCTTTGTCTTTCGTCCTTGGGTATAATCTAATTTCCCCTAATTAACTTGTTTCTATCCTCTATCTAGTTCTATCTCATCTTTTGTGCGATTCCCTCTCATCTATATTGATGTTCTTTCTTACCTATTAAACTTGTGGAGAATCATAGTAGATGGTTGACACTCGCAACACGTCAAGCCGTAGCCAGTCAGATGATGCCAATGTCAATGCTAGTAGACAGTCACCAGTACCTGGAGTCATAGATCCAAACATGGCACAATTTCTAGCAGCTCAGACTCAATTCATGAATGTCATCATGCAAAATATGAATAGTATAATGACTCAACAAAATCAGACTGCTATGGCAATAGTCAACTTGTTGACTCAGAATAATCAATCAATAGCTGTTCCACCACCAGCTCATCAACATTACAAGTTATCAGAGTATATGAGGATACATCCATCTACATTTTCTCATTCATCATAACCTTTAGAAGCAGAAGATTGGCTTCGATTTGTTGAGAAAAAGCTCGTCATTGCTCAATGTAATGATCGTGAGAAAGTTCTTTATGCTTCACATCAGTTGGAAGGTACAGCCGCAGAATGGTGAGAGAACTACATCGCAGCTCATGAGAATTCACAAACCATTACTTGGGAAGAATTTTCAATAGCTTTTCGTCAAGCGCATGTTCCCGATGGTATACTAAAAAAGAAGAAGAATGAATTTCGTGAGCTATAGCAAGGAAACATGTCTCTGAGTGAATATCTCAACAAGTTCACTCAACTTTCTCGCTATGCCCCAGAAGATGTTGCTACAGATAATGCATGTCAGAAGCGATTCAAGCTTGGACTCAACCCTAGTCTGAAATTGAAAGTTATCAGAAATGATTATGTGGATTTTCAGCATATGGTGGATAAAGCCGTACTTATTGAAGATTATTGTCGTGAGTTGGACGAATCTCGCAAAAGGAGGATGATACAACATAGAGTTCATCAAAATCAATTACAGAGAACCAGGACAATGCTCAGCAGCCTTTTCGTTCCAATAACTCATATGTCGCATTCAGAACCCCTGCACCCGTATGTCATGCAGGAAACATGGGAATTCCCAATGTCAATAACAACAACAATCATCAATCTCAGACGACCAGCAATCCAGCTGTAGGAGTTACTTGTTTCAACTGCCATAAGACATGTCATTATGCTAACAAGTGTCTGTAGAAGCAGGGGCCGATACCAATTCCTTTCAATTTGGGAGCTTCACCAGCTAGGACTTCACTGCTGGGAGCCGGGAGAGGAATTCCTCATACTCCAAATCAAGCTACCAAGAGTCCATCAACTACAGCAAGAGGAAGGCTAAACAACATCTCTATAGAAGAAGTTTAACAAGCTTAGAATGTTACTTGTAGTAAGTCTTTAAGTTAGCTCCGCGTCAGTTGCCGCTTTGTTTCACTCATAAGAGAAATCTTTTGGTTTAAACCTATTCTTTAGTCAGTCCGAATCTCGAGGACAAGATTCCTTCTAAGGGGCATAGATTTGTAACATCCTAATTTTCTAAAGTTTTAAAAAAATCTTTTTGAGTACCTTAGCATTGTGGAAAAATTCACCAAAGTTTTATTTGAAATTTTGAGAAAGCTTAATATGGACTTTCAACATCAAAATAATTTAATATAATTAATCTCAACATTAACTATTGTCAAAACTATTTTATTTGGGTTTTATGTGATTGGATATATTTTCTAGATTTTTCTAGAATTTTTCTGAGTTCATTTGCTATTTTATATTTGCTATCTGAATTTTTTGTATTTTATAAATTGAAAAATCTATTTAGAATCTAAAAAACATTTGGGCTGAATCCCTATTTCTTGGCCCATTTCTTCCTCCGAAGCCGAGCCCATCTCCCTGGAATTTAAAAGAGCAGTTAAATAGATACAAGATAGTAAGTAAGCAATTAAATGAATAAAATCAACAAGTCGCAACCCTCCATGGTTGCGAGCAACATTTCATTTTCAGCCATAGACATGGCACTCAACTCAAATATAAACCACGAAACATTTTCCATCTTTTCTAACAAAATCATTTTTGTGAAAATCAAGTCTATACCCGATGTGACCGCACTTGGCACGCTCCTAACCGCGAGCATGGCTATTTAAATAGATTTACCATATGCAAAGGGATACAACTTTACCCACAACACACAAATTCTCTAGTTTATTCGGTATCCACCGATACCACTACTCACTACCTTTAGTAAGCAGTCTAAAGCGCATGTCGAAGCATTTACATGTCGGGACGCAAAAATACAATTCTAGACCCTCTATATGTTCTGCACTAGTCCAGAATCACGCTAGTGCACACAGTATCAACATCGATGAATATCGATCCACACAAGATGATTAATATAATAAACGACTAATTTGAATAGCAAATAATGGTTTTGACCTTAGGATCGAGTTTATATTTGTTAAGCCTCGGAGGGCTGGTAATAAATAAAATTGCAGCAGCGGAACAAAGTTTAATTCCAGCGGAATACCATCAATTCACCACAGGCAACCGACTGGGATCAAGACCCTAACGATCAGCACCTTCGTAGAACTCCTCAATGCGGGCGAAGACTCCTCCACTTATGTTGATTGTTTGAAGGAGACATGAGTACACAACCATACTCGCAAGTCATACCACAGAATGCAATTTATAGATGATGGCTTATTCCAAGGGAATAGCTTCTGTGGTTCTTTTACAGAAATGCAACATTTGCAATTGAATATGAATAATAGATTGAAAACAATATTTTAAAAAATAAACAATAATACTTTGATATTTATTTTCACAAAGGACACACAGTCTAAATAAATTATTCACACAGCCATATGACTTAGATCACACAGCTCTCTTCCCAAATGTTTTATGAAAATCTACCCCTCGTGTAAAATCCCAAGTATGTCCATGACCGCGAACGCGTCTATTCGAATAGATTGATTAACACTCTGCAGAGGTTGTACATTTTACCCACACGATGCAATCAACTGGATCAGAGCTGATCACAACAAAACCTTTTGGAAACTTCATCTAAAGTATTGACGCTCCCGATGTGCTTTACCGCCATTCAATCGATGATACACACATCGCTTGGCATGACACACACCGTCAGACAGAGAAGCGGCGAACCATCTCGTGATGTGAGAATCGCACCTCCAGCCCATCACACAGCTTAACCTACAACCTGAGTTGTCAATATCAAGACTCCACAACTTACTAAGTTAGGCCCGTCCTATACTAGGCATGTGGTCGTACAGTAAGGCTCAGTTCAATGGCGCACAAAGTTAAGTTCTTAATTGACCAAGGTAAGACTTCTAATTTCTAACTAAATGTCACACAGACCGCATTCACATAGTTTTCACCATATCACACAGTTTTCACCACTTGCCTCACTCTAAATCTTTTCCCACCCTATTGGTTAAGTGCAACACATGCCATCAGCGAGTAATAGCACACAACACACACAGTTTTATCACACAATTCTATAATCACTTAGTCAAGTTTATATTTGCAACTCACATGAGATGATGAGTCGTAGCATGGCTAAGCAATCTACCCGTATCTAACCAACACACGTTGGTGCTACGATAATACCAACTAATAATGAACCAACCTAGGGTGACAAAAGATCATGGCATAACAATAGACAAGGTAGATATAACAAATTGGATTAATAACTAAACCCAAAAGCATTTAAATAAATACTTGAACTAGAATGCAATAATTTGAAACAAAGTATTTTGAAAACTGCGTGCAATATGATCAAAGGTATAACTTGCCTTGGAATAGGTCTAGGTACTGGTCTTGATCTTGGTGCACTCTTTCTTCAAAAGTCCCCGAAGAATTAATGTCTACTCGCAAACAAAATAAATAAACAAAACAAATGAATAACAGAGATAAAACAAACTCCAAAAATTAAATAAAAATCATAAATAAATAGATCTCAAATTTAGATGAATTTAGGAATTTGAATCAGCATGACGTCAACCCTCAGAATTAAGGAATTAAAAGAAATCAGAGAAATTCTAACATTTGGGGCCCACATGTCAGCCACACGGCTCGCAATAGAGCAAGTCCACCGAACCGAGCTTATAGTTTTGGATCAGGACTGCCGTGTCAGTGCACACGTGGCGATGATCTGGAGGACATGCAGATGCATGCGCTGACATGGCTGGGGACGTGGATGTGACTGGGATGCCACATCACTTTGACAGCGGCGATGGCTCGGTTGCGCACGACAACGGCAGCTCAATGAGAGTGAGTGATCACATCGGGTAGCCCTCACTATTGCGCACCTGGAGACACTCGAATTGGCATCGACGTGTGATGGAGTCGGCTGGTATTGCAGCCGGAGTGGAGGATGAAGGTCGACGTTTGTCGGGGTTGATCACCAGAGACGCTCTAGGGTCACCAAGAGGTGGACGAGGATGCTCTTGCGACGAGGAAGTCGGTGGCGTGGTCCACGGAGGCAGAGCATCACTGGCGGCGGAGGAATTGAGATTTTTAGAGTTTTGGCTCCGAAAACCCAATCTGGAAATCGTAACCGCTCTACGGTTTTTGGGGCGAAATTGAATAGGGTTTTGAGTTCAGGGTGAAGGGGTGACCCTGAGGCGCTATTTATATGAGCTCGAGCAATCCGAAATAAGAAATCCCTAAATCAGTTTTGATACGGACCCACCGGTTCCGAGAGATAGAAACAGATTCAAGATTTGATTGTTACCCAAGAAGATGCGAAAGGGTTAAATACCAAGCTTGGCGAGATTCTCCAGATTGTTTTAGTTGGAATGTTTGGTTTGTCAGACGGGGCTTCTAGAAGATCCATGGCGGATGTGGCTTCGAACTCGCGAGGACGAAGGCGGCTCGAAGACAACAACGCACTCTGGTCCACCTGGAAGCGGAATTGAAGCGCGGGGCCACCAATCAGAGAAACGGGAGCCCGGTTGCGCACGCGATCAGGGGAAGCCGGGCGGGCCGCACAGTGCTGGGTCGTACGGAATAGGGTTGGGTTTCCGCCCATTACTGTTTCTGAGATATTCAATTAGTTTTTATTTTTAGAAAATACTAGAAAATCCAAATAGCAATTATAAAATAGCAAATGAACTCAAAAAATTCTAGAAAATTGTAGAAAATATATCCAAGCACATAGAATCCAAATAAAATAGTTTTGGCACTTGTTGATGTTGGGATTAATCACATTGAATTGTTTTGATGCTAAAAGTCCATATTAAGCTTTAATTACAATTTCAAATAAAATCCAAATGTTCAATTTTCGAACTACTAACTAATAAAAGATTGTTAAAAGCTCAAAAAATTGGGATGTTACATTACATTATCTAGTCCTACCCTTGCACTAGCCCAGCGAATGAACACCCTCACTTCACCCGGGTACAACCCCATCTCAGTAAGGTATTCGCAGTTGTATCAGGAAGCTTTGTGCCCAACTCCTCAGTGAAGGGAGTCCCTTCGGACATGCCTACACCGGTCATGCCCGCACTACTACGACCTACCAACATGCAATGCTAGTTTTCAATGACTTAATTCGCTAATGTTGTACCATACCAGCACATGTGGTTGTACGCTTAGGCTTAGATTGATGGCACCAGTGTTAGATCGTTAATTGACCCGAGCAAGAATCTCCCCATATTTACTTGTGGGGTACATCGCTCATACTTCTCAGAATATATTATAACTCGCTCGCATCGAAAAACTAGGTTTTGCATTTTTATTTTTATACAAAATAACAGAGGTACACCCCTCTGTATTTTTTTATAAAACTCTCAAATTCATGTTTATCATATTGCCCTTTTATAGCTTTTGGAGAAAACAATAGCACTATTAAGCATTTGTGCGATATTCACACTTAAAACTCCCAATTTGACATTATATGTTTCCTAACCCATATCCTAATAGCTACAACAGCAAGGGCATCAATATTTCAAGGTGATTCATACATCGAATAGGATTTACAACTAACGCTATCCCAAACATAGCAATTTTATATCAAACATACACGGATGCATAATAGATTTTGCCAAAAGAAGTACAATAATTAAAATAGTAGGATCAAAATAATCAAAAGGGGTTCTTTCCTTGCTCTGGTTGTTCTGAATCGGAGGATGGATGGTCGTTGAAAATATCATTCGAACAATCGACATCCATTCCAAAAAGAGCTGGAAACAAATTAATTAAGGAAAAATAATTTCAACAGTAACCAGATCCAAATATTTGTATATTCTGGTAGAGCATGATTTTAGATGAATTTAGAAGAAAAAACAATAATATCATTTGGAGTTTTTATGCAAAAGTTATTCATTTTCAATTTGGTTCAGTTTGAAAAATCCTGAAAAAGAAAAGATGATGTCGACGATGTATTTCTAATTTTTACGTTTTCCAGTAGAGAAAGCTTCTCTTCTATGTTCTACTAAGGTTTACGCTTTCCATTAAAGAAACGTATTCTCCTTTGCGCTTTACTGAGGTTTACGCTTTCCAACCGAGAAAGCGCCTTTCCTCATAAGTAAAGCGACTTTTCTCATTTTCCTGGATTTTTATAAATCTTACATGTGGGGGTCCATTTGTGAGTGACTCAGCCCGTTGACTTATTGATTTTGTTTTTATAAAACAAAGGGGTCCACATGTCATAGACTCATTTACTAAAAACATTTAGAATTAGATTTTTGATTAACTATTCAGCTGATCCCACCTATCATAGTCTAGTTACACTTAAACACTGTCATTTAGCACTAATGAGGGTTTTAAATCTCGTGGGTCCCACTGGCAGAGAGAGCGAGAGAGAGAGTGAGATGAGCAGTGAGCACACACACAGCTGTGACGGAGAGAAGCTCGCTGGGTAGGGACTCCACGAGATGGTGGATAGAGTGATTCATCGATCGGTGATCACCCCATTATACTGGTATAAGGTGAAAAAAGAAGCACATGGACATATAGCATATTCAAGCATTTTATACATGAAAAGATGATCATGTTAAATGATTACATGACAAGTGATAATTTTATTTGAGTATGTGAATGATGATGATAATGATTTAATTGAATGGTAAGTTATTTGTTTATTGTTCTAATATGTACTTGTTGAGTTTGGACTCACTCTTGCTTTGTTGTTACTTTTAGGTGATCAATAAAGACGACATGTATGGGATGAAAGTAGTACATGTGCTTCACATGCTATCAATCACACATGCATCTTTACTTAGCTACTTTCACTAAATATAGAGACTTGACACTTTCATGTCGAGTTGATTAGTTGACTTGGTTACCATTAGCTTAATAACTTTGGAACTTGATTGCTTTAACTATAATTTTGTTATTTAGTTATTACTAATCAATGTTCCCAGGCGCATGGTTTCAAGCGTTCTCGGGTGCTTGGCCCTGAGCGTTCTTGGGCATGTGGTCCCAAGTTGTGTGAAAGTTTATCCTTTATGCATTTATACCGTTATGATTGTCGAATAGTAACCCATTGTGGGTTTTATTCCATGCACTGCTTGCTGGAATTATTAGTAATTATGGTTTAAATTAAGAGTGATAAAGATTTAGGTGACATTCTAGGCTCAGTGTTGGGCTGGGGTATTACATAACAACTTTCAACTACATTGTCTCGTTGTTGGTGTAACTAGTTGGTTAGATACTCAGTATTTAAGTTGTGGGTTCAAACCCACTCAGAGCATTGTAAAATGGTATATGTAGAAAGTGAGGTTCTCTTCTACTCCTTTTGTTAGTTTTGACTTTTTTTAGAATTTGTCTAACACCCTGGCTATTCGGAAGCCAAGATATCACTCAAACTTAACCAAAACACTAGGAACCGAATAGAAAAATACAAATAGCATTGATTCTATAACAATAATTTATACGAAACTAACGATAATTAACAATTCCAAATAAAGATAGGAAAAACATTTAAAACATGAGTGTAAGGTAACCATAACCAAGTCGGTTTATTGCAATTCAACAATTATCAAATAATTGTCATAAAACATAAATAATTAATGAATTCTGATTTAAGATAAGTGGTGTGCATCGTGCTGGACCAATCCCTCCCAAGACATGTCTTCCTCATCATTTACCTAAATTAAACAACAAAGCAAGGATGAGCCAAAGACTCAGCAAGTACAATACATAAAAGCTCAAGTGAAGTAAACAAGTCAAACATGTCCGAAGTATGTACAATTCTTTGAACATCTATATGAATGAATGGAATGAAGGTATGCATTGAAAGAATGGACTGCTCATAACTTATACCGGTATAACGAGTGATACACCCGTCGGTGTTCACTTAAGCCCGTACTTAACAAAGTCCGGATACCCCAAATACCGTATGAAGAACGTCTTATACGGGTGTCCAAGATTGCCCACGTTGGAATGGTGGGACATACATGCCTATACTGGAATTTATGGATCTTATGATTTTCACTCCTGTGGTCAAAACGAAACATGGAATGAATAGAATGGATGACATGAAATGAACTTTTATCACATAAAAATAAAGAATAATACTCGGCATATGAATATGACTAGCAAGTCTAGCATTACAATCATGTTCAATCATCAACATTCAATAGAATAAAACATAGTACTTGCCTTCCGCGCTGGGACGTGCTATGAGGCAACGAAGGTGTTCCTCCACATACCGCCTCACCGCCTGCACAGACATATATTCAGAATAAGGATAACAAGGTATGACATAGCTACCAGTGTCCTATCATAACCCTCTAACTCTCCAACGCGATCAACGGGTTCAGACTGACAATTAAACTATTCAGCCACCTGACAACTCTACTAGGCAGCAATACGAGAAAAAACATAATTAAAGATCTGTAACTCGGAATGACGTGAAACCAGTGCTCAATGAAACTTAATGAACCAGACTATGAAACTCTAGCTGACAAGATTCACTAAATCTGCCAAAGCATTCGGCTAACCAGCAGTTGAAAATGTATGAAAGACATATGTCTAGACAACAGATCAGCAGCAATGAACATGGCATAACTTTCACTCTACATATCCAATGGAGGTGTTATTTATCAATATAGAAATACTATTGAAAATTATACAATAACCTAGTTGGGTGGAGGTCCTAAATCTTATATTAACAGGGTCAAACTTAAGGGACAAACAGACAGTTCCTTCTCGTCAGATAGATAGAAAAGCGTGCAAATAATAATTCATAACTCTTAAACCGTAAGGCAGAATCTCGTGATCTCGGCGGCTATGGAAAGATAAAAACTGTGGCTACAATTATCTAGGAGGGAAGAACCTCCAGATAAGCTTCTAAGAGGTCTATACTGGACGCGCAAACCACTGGACCTGTTTTGAAATCTAGCAGACAGCATGTCGGTTTAATCCTAACCATCAATTCTTCCTCCAAACAGTAGAAAATAATGAATTAGAATCCTCGTTACCCTTGTAGACCCGTAGGAAGGCGTTGATCAACCTCCCGAAGTACTCCTCCTATTCTCCTTCTTCCCCTCTTCGATGGCCGGCCAACAACAAGGACGACGATCGGCCGGTGACGACGGCGGGAGGAGGCGGCTTCGGAGGAGATCTTGGGGAGCAACACCGGGGATCACCGGAGCTAGCACCACAGGAGGGAGACGGCCCCAAGGAGCAGCAAGGGGCGCTGGATGGAGGAGGAGGGTGGTGGCTATGGGGGAGTGGAGGAAGTGGGGGGGGCGGCTAGGGTTTGGGGCGCCCCCTAGCCCGGCCTCCCCTCTTGGGCCTCCTGAGTCGCAGCCCGCTTCCCAGGTTGTCGAGCTATTGCTGAAAACCCCCTCTCTCAATGGGAAATTCTATTTCTTTAATTGCCTTTTCTTCCCCGTCTTCTTTTCAATTCTCCCAATTCGATTCCGGGATATTACATTCTACCCCCCTTAACAAGATTCGACCTCGAATCTACGCATTAGTCTACTAGAAAGAAAACATGACTGGAACTATATCAATTTTAATGAGACTCTAGGTACTGCTCTCGCATGCGGGACTCTAGCTCCCAAGTGGCCTCTCTCTCAGATTGATGAGACCAAAGAATTTTAAAATACTTCAGGGTTTTGTTCCTTAGAACCCGTTCTGATTCCTCTAATATTTTCACTGGCCGGGACTCGAAAGTAAGATCTTGCTCAATGCTCAAAGGCTCCAAAGGGATAACATGTTCTGAATCTCTCAGGAATTTCCTCAACATCGAAACATGAAACACGTTATGGACTTCGCGCATGGTCTTAGGAAGATCCAAACGATAAGCCAATTTACCAATGCGTGCCACGATTGGAAATGGCCCAACGTACCTCGGACTAAGCTTCCCTTTGGTACAAAACTGCACTATGCCTCGTGTAGGCGATACCCTCAAAAGAACCTCGTCTCCCACTTCGAATTCCAAATCTCGCCTTCTGACATCCGCATAGCTCTTCTGTCTGCTCTACGCAGCCAACATATTCGTTCTAATCTCTGCTACTATGGCCATAGTCTGCTAAACCCAATCGAGACCCAAAACTGCTCGCTCCCCAACTGCATCCCAACACAACGGGGATCTGCACTTCCGCCCATAAAGAACCTCAAACGGAGTAGCTCGAATACTAGCGTGGTAGCTATTGTTGTAGGCGAACTCTACCAAAGCCAAGTGATCTTCCCAGCCTCCCTTCCAAGACATGACACAACATCTGAGCATATCCTCCAGAGTCTGTATGGTGCGTTCGGACTGACCATCCGTCTGGGGGTGAAATACGGTGCTAAGGCGAAGCTGTGTGCCCAGGGCACTCTGCAAACTCTCCCATAACTTGGAGACAAATTTAGCATCTCGATCAGAAACAATAGTTCTAGGAACTTCATGCAGCCGCACTATCTCTCGCACATATAGAGGAGCCAAACCACTTGCGAAATTGGTTGTACGGTTGGGAATGAAGTGAGCAGACTTACTGAACCAGTCTACTATGACCCAAATAGCATCCTTCCCTCGCTTCGTGCGAGGTAAACCAATTATGAAATCCATGGATATGTCATCCCACGGCCATACTGGAACCTCCAAAGGTTGCAACAAACCTACTGGTCGCTTATGCTCAGCCTTAACCCGCTGGCAAACTCCGCAAGATACTACATAATGAGCGATATTAACCTTCATCCTCTTCCACCTGAAGTTCTTCTTCAAATCCTTGTACATCTTTGTCTCACTAGGATGTACGGTATACGGGGTACGATGTGCCTCCTTCATAATCTCCTCTTTAACCTGAGCCTCCTGTGGAACACAGAGGCGTCCTTTAAAACGCAAAGTACCAGACTCGTCTATACTGAAGTGGCCTTGCTTGCCCTCAACACATCGCTTCCTCACTCGCTGGAGCATCTGATCACGCTGTTGTGCTTCCCGCACTTGATCTGGAAGAGCTGACTCTAGAAGCAACTGAGTCTCAGTCTGGGCGGTACCCGCAAAGCAAAAGGAAATATCCATACGCTCAAAATCAGCAATAAGACAATTGAAAGTAGGAGGTGTCGCCTTGCGACTCAAAGCATCTGCTACCACATTAGTCTTCCCAGGATGATACTGAATAGTAAGATCATAATTCAAGTCCTTCTGGGTAAAGATGTATTTCAGACTCTTGTGATCAGTGAATACATCACAAGATTCTCCGTACAAATAATGGCGCCAGATCTTCAAAGCGTGAACCACTACAACAAGATCTAGATCATGAGTAGGATAATTCTGCTCATGTTTCTTCAACAGCCTCGATGCATAGGCAATCACTTTGCCATCCTGCATGAGTACTCAGCCAAGTCCAAATATAGACGCATCTGAATAGATGGTGAACCGCTTCCTAGGCTCAGGAAGGGTAAGAATTGGAGAAGTCACCAACCTATCTTTCGAAGTGCAAAAACTGCGCTCACAAGCATCTGACCACTGGAATCTAACACCTTTCTGTGTCAGTTGAGACATCGGTCTAGCAATGGTCAAAAAACCATCCACGAAACGCCGGTAATAGCCAGCTAAACCAAGAAAACTCCTCACTTCCTTGACATTGGTTGACCTCTTCCACTCTACCACTGTTGAGATCTTACTAGGATCAACTCAAATGCCCTCTTGATTAATTACATGGCCCAGAAACCCAACTTCAGAAATCCAGAACTCACACTTCTTCAGCCTGGCATAAAATTGGTTCTCTCTCAAAGTCTCAAGTACCAACCTAAGATGTTGGACATGATCCTCTTCTGTCTTGGAAAAAATTAAGATATCATCTATGAATACCACGACGAAATTATCAAGGTATTGATGTAGCATACTGTTCATGGCTTCCATGAAAACTGCAGGAGCATTCGTTGGCCCAAAAGATGTAACTTTATACTCATAATGCCCATACCTCGTAGAGAAAGCTGTCTTCTCAATATCCTGCTCCCGAACTCGAATCTGATTATAACCTGACTAGAGGTCAATCTTGAAAAATATTTTAGCCCCCTTCAATTGGTCGAAGAGATCCTCAACGCGGGGCAAAGGATATTTATTCTTCACAGTCGCCTGATTAAGAGCCCGATAATCCACACACATGCGTCAAGTGCCATCTTTCTTCTTAGTGAAAAGTACAAGCACTCCCCATGGCGATACACTACGCCGAATCATACCTTTGGACAGTAGGTCGTCCAACTGCTTCTTCAACTCCTCTTGAAAGGGTCAAGCCAAATGGTAAGAAGACATCGATATGGGCCGTGTTCCTGGAATAAGATCAATCTGGAACTCCACTTTCTGCACTGGTGGCATCCCAAGAAGCTCCTCAGGGAAAACATCGGAAAACTCATTCACAATTGGAATCTCCTCGATACACAGTGGAGAGTCAGTCTTCTCATTGAGAGACCAAAGCAACCCAATGGTTGATGCCCGGCGGCTAGGAAACAGACTAGCCAGCACAAACACAGAATCAAACGCCGCACTGCCTTGAAATACCAGTTCTTCACCGGACGGGGCTTGCAAAGTCATCGTCTTCCGTATAACAGATCTTAGCACTCAGATCGAATAACCACCCATACCTGAATAACATCAAATGGTGACAACTGAATTACCATAAGGTTGGCGGTGAAAACCTCATCATCGATAATAATGGAACAGCCAGGACATACGGTAGAGATAGAAATAAGACCCCCCGGAGAACTGACTACCACAGACTAATAAATATACTGCAAACTCAACCCCACACTTCTACAAAACTCCAGGGACACAAAAGAATAAGTAGCCCCTGAATCAAACAGAACGAAAAGCATCATGCGAGTCGACTAGAAGAGTACCTGTTACCACGTCAGGACGGCCCATAGTCTCAGGAGTGGGCATGGCGTAGATTCCCGGTGGTGCTGGAGCAGAGGACGCATCAACACTCGGTGAAGGATAACCAGGAACTACTGTGGGAGGAACAAACGATGGCGGTGCAGCCGGTACGGGGTTCCAGTAGAACCCTACAGGAGGTGTCGGAGTAAAAGCTGCAGGAGGAACCCACCCTGGAAGAAACTGTGGCGCAAAAATTGCCGCTAGGGTCTGAACTGAACCCCGAGGAACACTGGAGGAAGATGCTGCTGGAACCGGCTCCCATCTGATGATGCTCGCTGGGTTCTGTTTGCACACTAACGACTTGTGGCCCTCCCGACCACACTGACGGCATGTCCCCTTGAAGGAACATTCTGAAGCTCGATGCCCCTCACCACAACGGGAACACTTCATGCCCTGACCTGGAATCGGAAGCATCGGTGAGGTGGAAGACGAAGAACGTGGCGCCGAAGAGGAAGACTGTCACTGCTGAACAGGACGAGAGTTCTAGCCCCCTTGAAACCTCTTGGGAGCGGGACGATGAAAAGACCCACCTCCCCCACCAAAACTCCGCTTCTGACCACCGCCAGAACCTCCAGTGGTAACAGAGCCACTAGCGACTTGCCTCTGCGAAGAAGGATCTTTCTCTAGCTCCATCCTCCGCCCGCCGACCACCGAGTCAAGTCACGCACCCTGCCGCCCCGCAATTTGGCGATACTCTGTTGAGGCCCCGCTGAACCTCTTAGCTTTCTCTATCATCGTTACCACCACCGTACAAAGTGCACCAGATTATTGAACCCACCTCATACTCGAATCATCGCCATCTTCCCTTGCACAAATGTTAGCAGCTATTGCTCCATCTTCTCAATGAAGGAATCTGGATAGAACTTTGCTCTGGTGTGCTCCACAAATAACTCCCAAGTGGCTGGCCCCTGAACGGGGGTCCTAGCAGACAGCAATCCTTCCTACCATATGTCAGCCTGACCTTTCAATTGAAAGACCACGAACTGCGCCTTCTACGCAGAAGTCATCTCTAGAGCCCCAAACTGTCTCTCCATATACTTCAGCCAATCGGCAACCTGAAGTGGAGTACCCACTCCATCAAAGATGTTCATGCGAAGTGACAACCACTCCCGGAGACTCATCCTAGTCTTGGGTGGAACTAGCTGCAAAGAACCGGTTCTCGCAATGTGTAGTCAGAGGAAATGCCACCGCAATTGTCAAGTGAGTCACGATTCTCCCTTAGGAGATTCTGAATGAGGTCTGCTGACGCGACCGGAGGCTTAGCGACCGGAGGTGCAGCTGAGGCAATCTCCTCAGTAGCAGCACCAGCCAACCCTTCAGACGAAGACGAAGAAACAGTCGGACCGCGTCCACGACCACGACCACGGATCGGTGGACGACCACGGCCATGGCCTCTACCTCTTTCCATCTAAGAACATCACAAAAAACAAAACCAAACATTTAACTTAACAGGGACAGAAGTACGAAGCAATTCATCATCAGAGTAATAAGTGAAAGACATCAATGAAAATGCGGAAGCAATAAATTACCCAAACCCTCCTACTGTGCACAGTGTGTCAATTTAATTTTTTTGTATTACCCACGGACCTAAAGCCCACTTTGATACCAACGGTAACACCCTGGCTATTCGGAAGCCAAGATGTCACTCAAACTTAATCAAAACACTAGGAACCGAATAGAAAAACACAAATAGCATTGATTCTATAACAATAATTTATACGAAACTAACGATAATTAACAATTCCAAATAAAGATAGGAAAAACATTTAAAACATGAGTGTAAGGTAACCATAACCAAGTCGGTTTATTACAATTCAACAATTATCAAATAATTGTCATCAAACGGAAATAATTAATGAATTCTAATTTAAGATAAGTGGCATGCATCGTGCTGGACTAATCCCTCCCAAGACTTGTCTTCCTCATTATTTACCTAAATTAAACAACAAAGCAAGGATGAGCCAAAGACTCAGCAAGTACAATACATAAAAGCTCATGTGATGTAAACAAGTCAAACATGTCCGAAGTATGTACAATTCTCAGAGCATCTACATGAATGAATGGAATGAATGTATGCATTGAAAGAATGGACTGCTCACAGCTTATACCGGTATAACGAGTGATACACTCATCGGTGTTCACTTAAGCCAGTACTTAACAAAGTCCGGGGACCCCAAATACCGTATGAAGAACGTTTCATACGGGTGTTCAAGATTGCCCACATTGGAATGGTGGGACTTACATGCCCATACTGGAATTTATGGGTCTTATGATTTCCACTCCTGTGGTCAAAACGAAACATGGCATGAATAGAATGGATGACACAAAATGAACTTTTATCATATGAAAATGAAAAATAATACTCGGCATATGAATATGACTAGCGAGTCTAGCACTACAATTATGTTCAATCATCAACATTCAATAGAATAAAACATAGTACTTGCCTTCCACGCTGGTACGTGCTAGGAGGCAATGAAAGTGCTCCTCCACTTATGCCTCACCGCCTACACAAACATATATTCGAAATAAGGATAACAAGGTATGACATAGCTACCAGTGTCCTACCATAACCCTCTAACTATCCAACGCGATCAACGGGTTCAGACTGACAATTAAACTATTCAGCCACTTGACAACTCTACTAGGCAGCCGTACGAGAAAAATCATAATTAAAGATCTGTAGCTCGGAATGACGTAAAACCAGTGCCCAATGAAACTTAACGAACCAGACTAAGAAACTCTAGATGACAAGATTCACTAAATCTACCAAATCATTCGGCTAACCAGCAGTTGAAAATGTATGACACACATCTGTCCAGACAACAGATCAGCAGCAATGAACATGGCATAACTTTCACTCTACAGATCCAATGAAGGTGTTCTTTATCAATCTGTAAATATTATTGAAAATTCTACAATAACCTAGCTGGGTGGAGGTCCTGAGTCTGATATTAACAGGGTTAAACTTATGGGACAAATAAATAGTTCCTTCTCATCAGATAGACAGAACAGCGCACAAAGAATAATTCATAACTCTGAAACTGTAAGGCGGAATCTCATGATCTCGGCTGCTATGGAAATATAAAAACCATGGCTACAATTATCTAGAAGGGAAGAACCTCTAGATCAGCCTCTAAGAGGTTGATACTGGACGCGCAAACCACTAGACCTGTTCTGGAATCTAGCAGACAACATGTCGGTTTAATCCTAGCCATCAATTCTTCCTCCAAACAGTAGCAAACAACGAATTAGACTCCTCATTACCCTTGTAGACCCGTAGGAAGACGTTGATCAACCTCCCGAAGTACTCCCCCTCTTCTCCTTCTTCCCCTCTTCGATGGCCGGCCAACAACGAGGACGACGATTGGCCGGTGACGACGGCGGGAGGAGGCGGCTTCGGAGGAGATCTTGGGGAGCAACACCGGGGATCACCGGAGCTAGCACCACGGGAGGGAGACGGCACCAAGGAGCAGCAAGGGGTGCCGGTTGGAGGAGGAGGAGGGTGGCGGCTATGGGGGGAGTGGAGGAAGTGGGGGCGGCTAGGGTTTGGGGCGCCCCCCCTCTTGGCCGATCCCCCTAGGCCGGCCTCCCCTCTTGGGCCTACTGGGCCGTGGCCTGTGGCCCAGGTTGTCGAGCTATTACTAAAAACCCCATCTCTCAACAGGAAATTCTATTTCTTTAATTGTCTTTTCTTCCCCGGCTTCTTTTCAATTCTCTCGATTCAATTCCGGGATATTACAATTTGTGTCGTCAAACTTTATAAAGTTTGACTATCAATATGTTTAAAACTATATAGATTGGCTGTATGAAAAACTATATAATTAGATTTGTTATTAAAAATATTTTCATTATATTACAATGTTAATAGTATATCTTATCATAAAGTTATAAAAAGTAACAGTCAAAGTCACATCTTGGAGGCGGTACAAAAAGTGAAAAACATCAAGTAAAGAAGCTATTAACTTCGTACTTTTGTGATCAACTTTCACATGTCTACCATTTCCTAACTAGATCAGGGTGCCGCAAATTAACATTTATGTTAATCGTTTACCATTATAGATGACCTTGTTGAGGAATATTATAATCACCCAGGGTCTATTTAGACAAATACATGATTTCTATTGAGATCACATGGAGAGATTACTTTCTTTAAGCTGAAAAATGAAAGGATTAATTACTTGCCCTTTCGTAGCTTTTATAAATTTATGTGCTCCAAATGGGTCTTCATTAGTAGCTGTTCTTCACAACTCTACCACCCCACCAAAAGGTGGTTCCCTAATAAATTCTATTTTCGATATTAGGTGCATGCATCACAACAAGTACATGCTTGCAACCCAAGTTTTATTGGTATATACAAATATCTATCTGTTTTTTATTTGATGTTTTATATTTAATCACACTTATTAAAAGAGCACAAGACGGCTGCATGACCCTATGAAATTAATCTCTTGCTACCTCATTAACTTCATTAGTCTCATAATGTAATACCCCAGCCCAACAAAAAGCCCAGAATGTCACTATTATACTTGTAGTTCTAAATTTAAACCATAATTATTTACAATTACAACAACATATCCCAAAATAAAAAATCTACAACAAGTTATCTTGCAACAAGCTAGTATACCAAGATAATATAAATAAGAATAAACATTCGCACATAACTTGGGACCTAACGTCCAAAAACGCTCGGGGCCATGCGCCTGAGAATGCTTGAAACCATACACCCAGGAGCATTGACTAGCAAAAATACTATTAAATAAACCATTACCATAAACACATTCATAACTCATCATTACCACACACACTAGTACTACTCATGATCCATGCAACTACCATAAAGTATCAAATGTCCACTGATCAAGTTCCAAATGGATGAGCTAATTCTCTATGATACAACTGAGGTAACAAAAGGTGATAAATTCATTGTTGCTTGCACGTGATGTGCACTCCCATCCCGTGCACGTCGCCTTCAATGATCACTTAAAAACTACAACGAAGTAAGGACGAGTCAAAGACTCGACAAGTACATAATAAAACAGTAAACATAAAAGTAAAAAAACTTATCATTCATGTATTCCATCATCATCTTTTCTTTTCTTTAGTTCAATGCAATTTTGCACTAATGCTCATTTTCTGATTACATAACTTATACCGGTATAGCTTAGTAAACACATGTCGGCCTTCACCCTCTAAAAAGCCCGTCTTCATCGACCCAGGGATCTCTCCACTCTCGTGGAGGCCTACCAAAGTAGGTCTTACAAGCCAACCTACGGTGGCTCGTTCTCTTTCATGGTATGAATGTGTACATGATGCAAATGCAATTTATTCCATTATCCATTAACGTGTTCTATCATCTCATCGTATCACCAATATTACCATCATCCTATTGACATTGTATGAACATGGATAAAACATAGAGATAGCATGGTAATTTGAATATTAAAAACAATTAACACACAAATCAATGTCTACCGCCCTACCATGCACTTGCATTTTAACCACCAGATATGGAACAATGCGAAGGGGACACCAAACTTGAATCAACGCCTCTGGACAAAGCCAATACTCACCTAAAAACATGCAACAACAGTACAAAAGCGTAAAATAGATTGGCATCGCTCCTACAAGCAACCTGACCTAATTACCCCTCCTTCAACGTACAGTCCACCCGCTATCCTAGTGATTAAACCGACATAGCTTTTAATTATAGAATCCAAACACAACAAACCGTATGTGTTCTGAAATCTACGCAAAATTTCCCACATTTTCCTAGTTATGGAAATTTCTTAATTAAGCTGTTTAATCCCTTGATTTCAACCCCGAAGGTCTTTTTGTTGCATTACTGGACAGCAAGCATAACAATTTTGTATATATTTTCCTACAACACAAAAAGTGGAAAACCATACCACTTGTGGAAACTATGAAAAGTTCTCTATATCTGTCTAGTTATCAACATAATTTAGTTGTTCCAAAATCCAAGCTTAACATGCATAACTATGTAACATCGCAGATTAAAAATGCACGACGAAGCAGATAATTTCAAAACACTACAACGTTTGATCTACCTAGTGGATTTTTGTGTTCTTTAACTTTCTAGAAAGATAAATAAATAATCTGCAATTAAAATAACGACCACGTTCCCATCTGAGGCCTATAACATCACCTAATATCGATTTAATCTACAATACGCAAAAACTGGAGCTACAGCAAAACCATGAATTCATCATTAGCAATACCACAAGGGAGGTTAACGTACGCTACTTACTAGCTACTGTTCCAATCTAATCCCACGTTGAACTAACAGAGGCAATGCGTTTGTACCTAGATGGCAAACAGCAACCTCTCTTTTCCTGCCCTTCCCTTCTCTTTCCACTGTTTTGTCCCCGCCTTGCCTTCCTCCTTTGGCGGCAACTTCAGCAAAACACGGCAGGGGCAACAACGTCCGGCACCGGCAAGCAGCGCATGGCGGTACGTAGCTGCACCAGCAGCACGAGGTGTTCTCGATCTAGGCAGCGGCTGCACGTGGAAGTGGAATAGATGGACAGGGACTCGGCTAGGGCCGGCTCCTCCTCGTCCTCGCTCCTTAGGCCAAGCACAATGTGTGCATCAACTGGTGCCAAAGGAGGAGAGAGAGTATTCTAGCACCGGTTCACTCATCGCAGGAGGTGGTGCTGGCGAAAAAATTCTGGAACCGATGCATCCACTAGCACCGGTGCTCCACAAATAAAAAATATTTCCCCAATTACTCACCTCACCAAGCCGTGTTGTTCGTGCTGGAGGAGGAGGATCATTCACGTGAGAAGGCGGCGAGCCGGTGACCATAACCGGATCGAGATCCACCCCACGCTGGTGCTTAAGGCTCGCAGCCACCAGATGGAGGCTACCACGCCCCGGAACGAGGACATCGCCGCGGAATCGAGAGCCGGGATGACGTTGTTGCCTAGATCTCACCGCCCAAACACCAGATTGACTTGAATCAAGGCCGCCACTGTGGATGGATGCCCGTCGCCACCTTGGATGGAGGCCTTCCGCCATGGCGCCATGCATGGAGGCATGCCGTTGCCGGTTAGGGTTTGGCAGTGACATCAATCTACGGCACGACGAGCCAATCAATCGAGAGGAATTGGTAGAGGGGATAGAGGGGATGCGGTAGAACTCGTCGGCAACGAAGGGGATGGCTGGAGCGAGTGGAATCGACAGTGTTGTTGTTGTTGTGTGCGGGAGAAAGAGAGAGATGCGTGCGGGAGAGAGGCAAAGAGCGATGCAGCGGGAGAGAGGAATTGGCTTGAGATTTTTTGTTTGTTTTAATGGTGGGTCCCACGGAGGAGAAAAGAAGAGGTGATAAATACTAGAGAGAAAAGGAAGGTCTAGAACATGTGTGACATAATAATGACGTGGAAAAACTAGCACTGCTTACATTGTACATGTCCTTATAAGTCACACACTCACACGCACTTGCCATGCCGGCACACGGTAGGGCAACACAGCAACCTCTCTTTTCCTGCCCTTCCCTTCTCTTTCCACTGTTTTGTCCCTGCCTTGCCTTCTTCTCTGTCCTGCGCTGGTGCCTTCCTCCTTCGGCGGCAACTTCAGCAAAACACGGCAGGGGCAACAACGTCCGGCACCGGCAAGCAGCGCATGGCGGTAGCTGCACCAGCAGCACGAGGTGTTCTCGATCTAGGTAGCGGCTGCACGTGGAAGTGGAATAGATGGGCAGGGACTCGGCTAGGGCCGGCTCCTCCTCGTCCTCGCTCCTTAGGCCAAGCACAATGTGTGCATCAAGTGGCGCTAGAGGAGGAGAGAGAGTATTCTAGCACCGGTTCACTCATTGCAGGAGGTGGTGCTGGCAAAAAAATTCTAGAACCGATGCATCCACTGTTAGTGATGTGCCCAAGAGGCGATCATAAATAATTCGGTTTTATAGGCTAAGAGAGATATTGATCCATATGGGACTAGGGTTCTATTGGGCCTACAACGTGGAAGCCCATTAGCATGCTCTATAAATATGGAGGCGGGCCGCAGCACAATTGACGAAACCCCGCCGCCACCTCCCCTTAGCCGTATCCCGAAACCCTAGCCGAGCACGCGGTGCTAGCACACCAGCGCACGGCGCTCCATCCCGAACGTGTGGACTCCGTGGAGGCGCCACTTTATTCTTCTTTGTCTTTGTTTGGCTTAAAAGCGCAAGGCTATTGCGTAGGACTCGAGGAGGAGACATTCATTCGTGAAACGATCGATCGCTCCTTCTTCATCAACACGTATCACGTTGGACCGGCCGCCCACTTCTTCTTCCGCCACGCAACGCATCTAGTGGTAACTATCCATGACTCCCTTACACGATGTTTTCCGTTGAACACGGTAGAAAATCAATTGTTGTAGCTAGCGAGACTACCCGCTCACCTTCGGTGGTATCAGAGCGAAACTACGTAGTATGTGGTCTGGATCATGCGCTTGTAGATGATGTGTTGTTTGTAGTAGATGCAATCTATTACCGTTCTTATGCTAGTTTTATGTGATGGATCTTTCGGTGCACGGGTTGATTAGATCAATCGGTCATAACGGGTTGAAATATGTATGAGTTGATACATCATATGGCCAAAAAGATTAGTTCGTGCTCTTCTTTTGATGTACGCGCAAACACCCTGGCTATTCGGAAGCCAAGATGCTACGAACAGTTTCAACATAAACTTCATTTGCGGAACTATTAATCAATTTGCTCCCAAAATCTGAATAATCAAGACAAAGTACGAAGAGTATTTAACCGTTCACTCACAGAATATAGCCAAGGAATTAAAAATACAGTTCGTCTCATTAATCAAATAATTTAACAAAACATCTTTATAAGTAAGTGATTCTTGGGGTGTGTGAAATGTGCTTGGACTACGCCCTCCCGCTAGCAACTATATCATCATGGATCACCTAAAAAAACACAGAAAGCAAGGGTGAGTCGAAACTCAGCAAGCACCACATCAATCTCACAGTGTACAAAGGAACCAAATCAATAATCAGGACATTGGAACATATCTTCCACGAATCAAATCGCAAAATATGAATGCATACAAAGAATGAAAATGGACCTTCCAACTGCGTCTTCACGCAGATAACGAGTGATACACCGTCGGTGTTCACTTAAGCCCGCATTTCACAAAGTACGGGACCCATTCACCGTATGAAGAACGTTTCATACGGTGTCCAAGTTGCCACATTGGAATGGTGGTCAACACTACCCACATTGGAATGGTGGGTCTCATATGCCCATATTGGATTGATGGGGCTTAAACAAATTTTCCACTCCCGTGGACAGAAACGAAGCATGCATGAATGGAATGAATCATGTATCACAAAAACATAAATAATAAAATCTATCCACATTATGAGCACAACGCAAGAACAACTATATATTCAACACATCATCATGCATTCCTTTGAAAACAACACAAATTAACAAACAGTACTTGCCTTCCGTGCTGCGATGTACTAGGAAGCAACGAAGGTGTCCTTCCACCCACCGCCTCACCGCCTACACAAGCATTTACACGGAATAAGAATAACAAGATATGACGTATCTACACGTATCCTATCATACCCTCTACCCAACCCACACAACCAAGGGTTCAATTTGACAACTTCACCCAAAAGACCAGATTACTACTCTACTTGTAGTTGTACGATAAAATTCACCATTAATTATCTGTAACTCCTAAAGACTTGAAACCAGTGCTCATTTTTTCCTAACGAACCAGGCTACGAAACTCTAGTTGGTGAGAGCCCCTGATTCGGCCAAAACAGAGGACCAAACTGCCCAAGAAGACACCGACAGAAACCTGTCCAGATTTCAGAACTGTCATAAAAAAAGCCTGTAACTTTCAGCCTACTAATCCTATGGAGATGATCTTTATCAATATGGAATCATGGATAAATTATGTTCATAAACCTATTTGGGTGGTCTCCCTGAATCTGGCTCTAACTGGAACAAAACTGACGATCAACAGACAGTCCCCAAAATTTCTGACAGACAGAGTAGTGTGCGGTTACAAATTCATAACTTCTAAACCACAGGGTGGAATCTCGTGATCTCGGTGCCAAAAGAAAGCTAACGAAACCAGGAACATAACTCTAGGAGACGTCGACCTGAGATTCGGCATCTAAAGGCCTTCAATCTGCCGCACAACATACTACACTATTCTGGACAGATCTGGATCCGCAGACTAAACCAATCCAAATGAACAAATGTGCTACTAAACTAATATAAACAGCGAATCGGGAGTTTCGTTACCCTTGAAGACCCGTAGAATGACGAAGATCAAGCGCCCAATCTGAATGGAAGTCGCCGGGAGAGGAGGTGGAAGGGGGGGAGGCGGCGGCTCAAGGGAGAGGGGGGGGAGGCCGGCGGCTAGGGTTGGGGGGAGGGGCACCTCCCCCCTTTTAAGTGGCCGGCTCCTCCCTCTTGGACCGGCCTGGGTCGCGGCCCGCGGCCCAGGTTGGCGATGTTTGACAGATCTCCCCTCCGAAGACTAATTTTTTCCTGATTTAAACCTTGTCTTTCACTCCTTCGACCTTCTATTCTTACTAATTGCGATTCGGGATATTACATTCTACCCCCCTTAACAAGATTCGTCCTCGAATCTTCTCACCTACAAACTAGGAAGAACGAGAGACTGGTATAACAAACTTAAACACTTACCAGAAGTGAAGAGGTCTGGATACTGCGCTCGCATGCAGGACTCTAACTCCCAAGTGGCTTCTCTCTCAGACTGATGAGACCAAAGAATTTTGACAAATTTCTGAGTCTTGTTTCTTAGAACCCGCTCCGCTTCCTCTAGTATTTTCGCCGGCCGAGATTCAATGGTAAGGTCTTGTGCAATGATTAAAGGCTCCAAGGGGATAACATGGTCTGGATCTCTCAGGAATTTTCTCAACATCGATACATGAAACACATTGTGAACCCCACTCATGGAATCGGGGAGGTCCAAACGATAAGCTAGTTTTCCAATTGCTCCACGATTGGGAATGGTCCAACATACCTTGACTAAGCTTTCCTTTAGTGCCAAACGCACTACGCCTTTAGATGGCGATACTCTCAATGTAACTTCATTCCCACCTCGAATTCCAAATCTCGTCTTCGACATCAACAGAGCTCTTCCATCGACTGAGCACCAACAAATTTTGCCTAACTTCGCCACTCTAGCCATCGCTTGTTTAACCCACGGACCCAAGATCGCCTGCTCCAACCTCATTCCAAAGACAACGGGATCTCGTGACTTACGCCCATAGAGAACCTCGATGGTGCAAATCGAATCACCGCATGATAATTATTGTTATAAGCAAACTCTGCCAAAGCTAAATGTTCTTCCCAATTCCCTTTCCAGGATAAAACTCAACACCTGAGCATATCTTCTAATGTCTGAATAGTGTGTTCGGACTGACCATCTGTCTGGGGGTGGAACGCGGTGCTAAGACGAAGCTGCGTACCCAATGCACTCTGCAAACTCTCCCAAAATTTGGAAACGAACTTGGCATCACGATCAGAAACAATGGTTTTTGGCACTCCGTGCAACCGCACAATCTCTCGTACATAAAGAGGAGCCAAATCACTTGCTGAATTGGTTGTACGAATAGGAATAAAATGTGTAGACTTACTGAACCGGTCCACAATTACCCAAATAGCATCCTTTCCTCGCTGAGTGCGAGGTAAACCAACCACAAAATCCATAGATATATCATCCCATGGCCAAACAGGTACCTCCAAGGGTCAGAATAGCCTGCTGGGTCGCTTGTGCTCACCTTGACCTACCGGGCACACCCCACAAGATGCCACATATTGTGCAATATCAATTCTCATCCGTTTCCACCAGAAATTTTTCTTTAAATCTTTGTACATCTTGGTCTCACCAGGGTGTACGGTATAAGGAGTACGATGGGCCTCCTTCAAAATCTCATGCTTAATCTAAGCCTCCTGTGGAACACAGAGGCGTCCTTTAAAGCGCAAAGTATCAGACTCGTCCACACTAAAGTGGCCTTGCTTGCCCTTAGCACAACGCTTCTTCACTCGTTGGAGCATCTGATCTTGCTGCTGTGCTGCCCGCACCTAATCTGGAAGAGATGACTCTAGAAGCAACTGAGTCTCGATCCGACTGCACCGCAGTAATGTAAGGAAATATCCATACGCTCAAAATCATCAATAAGACAACTGAGGATAGACGGTGTCGCCTTGCGACTCAAAGCATGAGCTACCACATTAGCCTTGCTAGGATGGTATTGAATAGTAAGATCATAGTTCTTGATCAACTCTAGCCATCTCCTCTGTCTTAAGTTCAAGTCCTTCTGGGTAAAGATGTATTTCAGGCTCTTGTGATCAGTGAATATATTACAAGATTCGCCGTACAAATAATGACGCTAGATCTTCAAGGCGTGAATCACTGCAGCAAGCTCTAAATCATGGGTGGGATAATTCTGCTCATGCTTCTTCAACTGTCTCAATGCATAGGCGATCACTTTACCGTCTTGCATAAGCACACAGCCCAATCCCACTCGAGACGCATCAGAATAGACAGTGAATCGTTTTCCCGGCTCAGGAAGAGTGAGAATAGGAGAGGTCGCCAGTTTTTCCTTTAATATGCAAAAGCTACGCTCACAATCTTCAGTCCACTGAAACTTTACCCCTTTCTACGTAAGCTGGGACATCGGCTTGGAAATAATGGAGAAGTCCTGTACAAAACGCCGGTAATACCCCGTTAAACCCAGAAAACTCCTCACCTCCTTCACATTGGTCGGCCTCTTCCAATCCACCACTGTCGAGACCTTGCTAGGATCAACGCAACTCCACGAGGATTAATTATATGACCCGTAAAGCTCACCTCAAAATCCAAAATTCACATTTCTTCGCTTGGCATAGAACTTGTGTTTTCTCAAGGTTTCTAGGACTAACCTCAACGATGATCATGATCCTCAATAGTCTTGGAATAGATAAGGATATCGCCGATGAACACCACTACGAAATCATCCAAGTACTCGTAGCATGTCGCTCATGGTCTCCATAAAGATCGCCGGTGCATTAGTCAATCCAAACGACATGATCAGAATTCATAATGCCCATACCGTGGAGAATGCGCTTTTCTATATCCTCGCCACGCACCGGATCGATTATATCCAGATCGAGATCAATCTTGAAAACACCGAGCTCCTTCAATCGATCAAACAGATCCTCAATGCGAGGTAGAAGATACTTGTTTTTGATCGTAACCGCATTAAGTGCACGGTAATCAATACACATGTGCCAACTTCCATCCTTCTTTTCAAAGGAATGTAGCAGAGCTCCCATGGCGACACACTACCGATTAAACCCTTAGCCAACAATTCGTCCAACTGCTTCTTCAACTCGTCCTGAAATGGACGGGCGAGACGATATGGAGACATTGAAATGGCCCGAGTACCCGGAACAAGGTTGATGCGAAACTCCACGCCGCGCGGGTGGCAAGCCCGAAGTTCATCCGGGAACACATCCGGTAGTCCTTACCACCGGATCTCTCAATCCGCGGCTAAACTCGGTTTCGGCAAGAGATAAAAGAAATCCAGCTTCATCGCACGACACTGAAACAATCCGCCAACAACGAAAGAGAGCACCGAGGCACGCCCTCGAAAAGTCAAAGTCTCCTGCACGAGGTCTCAGACCGAGATCGCCCCACTAAAACAGGATATCACCGCTCGATAAGCATGCAACCAATCCATACCCAATATAACATCGAATGGCTCCATCTGGATTACTATCAAGTTCGCCGTGAACTTCTCCCCATCAATAACAATAAAACACCCAGACAAACAAGTTGAACTCGCAATCAAACCCCTGTGAGAACTAACCAACACCGATCGAGAAATCCATCGTGATACTCAAATTCGCCTTCTAGCAAACGCCGTAGAGACAAACGAGTAGGTAGCCCCGGAATCAAAAAGGATAAATGCCTCAAGGGAATCGACTAGTAGGGTACCTATCACCACGTCGGGTCGGCCTGCAGTGGCAGGGGTGGGCATGGCGTAGACTCCCGGATGCGCCGGAGCAGATGACGCTCTGACACTCTGCGAAGGATACCCAGAAACTGCTGCAGGAGGAACAGACGACGTGGGTACCATCGGTACGGGGTTCCAGTAGAACCCCGCAGGAGGTGCCTGAGGAAACACTGAAGGAGGGGCCCATCCTGGAGGGAGCTATGGTGCAGAAACTGCCGCTAGAGTCTGAACTGATCCACCATGAACACTGGGAGATGAAACCGCTGGGACTGGCTCCCATCTGATGATACTCGCCGGGTTCAGCTTGCAAACTGACGACTTGTGGCCATCTCGACCACACTGACGGCATGTCCCCTTGAAGGAACACTCTGCAGCTCGATGTCCATCACCACACCGAAAGCACTTCATGCCCTGACTTGGAACAGGACGCATCGGTGGGGTGGAAAACGAGGAACGGGGTGCCGAAGAAGAAGACTGCCATGGCCGAGTAGAATGAGCATTGTGACCTCCCTGAAACCTCTTGGGAGCGGGTCGCTGAAAAGACCCACCCCCTCCACCAAAACTCCGCTTCGCCCACCACCGAACTACCAAGGTGACAGAACCAATAGCAGCCTGACCTTGCGAAGGAGTACCCTTCTCCAATTCCATCCCTCTAGCATGCTCGACTACCGAGCTGAAATCACGAAGTCCTGTCGCCCCCAAAATCTAACGATATTCCTGGTTGAGGCCCCGCCGGAACCTCTTAGCCTTCTCTCTATCATCACTTGCCACAGCTGGTACAAAACGCACCAGGTTATTGAACCCACCATACTCGACATCGCCATCTTCCTTGCACAAAAGTCAGAAGCGATTGCTCCATCTGCTCAATGAAAGAGTTTGGATAAAATTGTGTCCTGAATTTCTCCACAAATATCTCCCAAGTGACAGGACCCTGAACTGAAGTCCTGGAAGACAGGACTCCTTCCCACCAGATGTGAGCTTGCCCCTTCAGCTGAAAGGCCACAAATCGCGCCTTTTGCGCGGACGTCAGCTCTAATGCTCCAAACTGTCGCTCCATATATCTCAACCAGTCCGCAAAGATGGACCGATGTGCGGCCCATCAAAAGTGTTCAAACGGAGCGACATCCACTCACGGAGGCTCATCCTAGCCCCAGGTGGAACAGTCGCAGCAATAGGTTCCGCCACAGGCGCAGCAGCCGTAGGAGTTGCCGCCTGCAGCTGTTGGCGGAGTTGCTAATTCTCTCTCATAAGGTTCTGAATGAGTTCTGCCGATGCAACCGGAGGTTCTACGACTGGAGGTGCGGCAGAGGCAATCTCCTATGTGGCAGCCTCAGCAGCCTCCTCAGACGTCGCGGAAGACACAAATGACCGCGCCGACCCCGACCACTTTTGACCGTTGATCGACCACGCCACGGCCTCTGCCATCTAAAACATCACCACAATGGAATCAAGTATTAGACTTAACTTATAGATAAGTACGAATCAATTCATCATCTAAGCGTAAGGAGAAAAAATGACTTGTTTGGAAATGCGAAGTAAATACTACCCAACCCTTTCCTATCAGGTACAAGGTGTCAAGTTTAACATATTTCAATAGAACCACGGACCTACACCTCGCTCGATACCAATCTGTAACACCACAGCTATTCGAAGCCAAGATGCTACTAACAGCTTTCAACATAAACTTCATTTGCGAACTATTAATCAATTTGCTCCCAAAATCAATAATCAAGACAAAGTACTAAGAGTATTTAACCGCTCACTCACGTAATATAGCCAAGGAATTAAAAATACAGTTCGTCTCATTAATCAAATAATTTAACAAAACATCTTTATAAGTGATTCTTGGGGTGTGTGAAATGTGCTTGGACTACGCCCTCCCGCTAGCAACTATATCATCATGGATCATCTAAAAAAACACAGAAAGCAAGGGTGAGTCGAAACTCAGCAAGCACCACATCAATCTCACAGTGTACAAAGGAACCAAATCAATAATCAGGACATTGGAACATATCTTTCACGAATCTGTGAAACTGCAAAATATGAATGCATACAAAGAATAAAAATGGACCTTCCAACTGCGTATAGCGGTATAACGAGTGATACACCCGTCGATGTTCACTTAAGCCCGTACATCACAAAGTACGGGGACCCAATCACCGTATGAAGAACGTTTCATACGGGTGTCCAAGTTACCACATTGGAATGGTGGTCAACACTACCCACATTGGAATGGTGGGTCTCATATGCCCATATTGATTGATGGGGCTTAAACAAATTTTCCAAATTCCGTGGATGTAAACGGCATGCATGAATGGAATGAATCATGTATCACAAGAAACATAAATAATGAAATATATCCACATTATGAGCACAACGCAAGAACAACTATATATTCAACACATCATCATGCATTCCTTTGAAAACAACACAAATTAACAAACAGTACTTGCCTTCCGTGGTCGCGACGCATTAGGAAGCAACGAAGGTGTCCTTCCACCCACCGCCTCACCGCCACACATGCATTTACACGAATAAGAATAACAAAGTATGACGATCTACACGTGTCCTATCATACCCTCTACCCGACCCACACAACCAAGGGTTCAATTTGACAACTTCACCCAAAAGACCAGACATTACTCTCATCGCGGTTATGCGATAAAATTCACCATTAATTATCTCAGAACTCCTAAAGACTTGAAACCAGTGCTCATTTGTTTCCTAACGAACCATGCTACGAAACTCTAGTTGGTGAGATCCCCTGATTCGGCAAAAACAGAGGACCAAACTGCCCAAGAAAACACCGACAGAAACCTTTCCAGATTTCAGAACAGTCATAAAAAAAGCCTGTAACTTTCAGCCTACTAATCCTATGGAGATGATCTTTATCAATATGGAATCATGGAGAAATTATGTTCATAAACCTATTTGGGTGGCCTCCCTGAATCTGGCTCTAACTTGAACAAAACTGACGATCAACAGATAGTCCCCAAAATTTCTGACAGACAGAGTAGTGTGCGGTTACAAATTCATAACTTCTAAACCACAGGGTGGAATCTCATGATCTCAGTGCCAAAAGAAAGATAACGAAACCAGGAACATAACTCTAGGAGACATCGACCTGAGATTCGGCCTCTAAAGGCCTTCAATCTGCCGCACAACATACTGCACTATTCTGGACAGATCTGGATCCGCAGACTAAACCAATCCAAATGAACAAATGTGCTACTAAACTAATATAAACAGTGAATCGGGACTTTCGTTACCCTTGAAGACCCGTAGAATGACGAAGATCAAGCGCCCAATCTGAATGGAAGTCGCCAGGAGAGGAGGTGGAAGGGGGGGGAGGCGGTGGCTCAAGGGAGAGGGGGGGAAGGTCATGCGGCTAGGGTTGGGGAGGGCGCCCCTTTAAGTGGCCGCTCCTCCTCATGGGCCGGCTCGGTCGCGCCCGCGCCCAAAGTTGGTGAAGTTTTACAGATCTCCCCTCCGAAGACTACTTTTTTCCTGATTTAAACCTTGTCTTTCACTCCTTCGACCTTCTATTCTTACTAATTGCGATTCGGGATATTACAGACTTGCCCCTACCGGTTGGTATCACCATCGGGGCTAACTGTGCGCACAGTCAATAGATCGAGCCAACAGATCGAGGTCTTGTGTTGCGGTCTCCTCAAGAATACCGATTGCGATGATCAATGTGATTGATCTAATGAAAATTGAGACATTTTGAATGGCTCGAATTTGGGTTGATTTGATCGACCCGATGAGATTTTCATAGCGATTTCATAGATGCGATCTATGTAATTCTGTGAGGACGGTTATACAAATACATTCTTGTCAGGACGGTAGAATGTGTTCTACGCTTAACTTATTTTTGCAGGGAATGATGTGAATGGTATGGCATAGATGTATATGTGATGCATGTGTGTTTTTGCGGCCTGTGTGTCGTATTAATCACAAACCGGGTTGAGGTCGTTTTTAATTGTATAACGACTGCGTGTCGACTTGTGATGCTTGAGCTCCTCATGTAATTCATTTGCTAGCTATTAGTTGTAATAGTTTAATTCTTTACCATGGAGGCTTCAACCATGATGACAAAGAGGACAGGAAGTGTGGCAAAGGACATCACCGTGGAACCATGTGATGGCGACCACTACGATTCAAAAGGCCATACCTTTCACAGTTTAATGTGATTATATGCATGTGATGTTTATTTCCTGTCATACTATTCTTTCATGCCATACCAGAGGATGTATTTTCATGACGTAATAGCTTCTCTCATAAAAAAATTAAGAATTTATTTGATGCCCTTCCAATTGCTGCGCCTATAAGAATTACGATCATTGTTTGGTAGGTCTGCCAAAGCAGAGTACCACCAATTTTCTTGATCTAATAGGGTGGATGTCTGACATCTATATGCATAGTATTGGTTTACTTGAGAAGGCTATCAAATTGGATTTAGGCCTTGGGGCATGGTGTTGGGAGCCGGGGCATTGCGTGCCACCCAACAAACAAGAGTCACATAAGATGTGATTAGCAAGCGTTGCTTACCTACGTCACTAGGTTTCTAGCGGTGATGCCAAAGCTCACTAGAACTTAGATGAACATGGATCTTGACCACTATATATCGTTAGAGGGAAGACGATTACAAAACATATAGTGGGAGTGTCTTTTGTTAAATTGTTTAATGGAAGATCAATCATGAACATAGTGCTGAACTTTGCTTGTTTATTTTCTGTTGTAGATTATGGATGCTTCTAGTAACAATTCTAATTTTAACTTGCGATCTGTTCTTGAGAAAGAAAAACTCAATGGAACGAATTTTATTGATTGGTACCGCAACCTGAGAATTGTTCTCAGACAAGAAAAAAAGAAATATGTTCTTGAGCAACCCTACCCCGATGAACTCCCTGAGGGTGCAAACGTTGCCACTCGCAAAGCTTATGAGAAGCACTGCAATGATTCACTTGACGTTAGCTGTCTCATGCTTGCTACCATGTCCTCTGAGCTTCAGAAACTTTATGAGAATGCAGATGCTCACACTATAATTGAAGGACTGTGTGGCATGTTTGAGAACCAAGCTAGGACTGAGAGGTTTAACATCTCAAAGTCCTTGTTTGCGTGCAAGCTGGTGGAAGGTAGTCCAATCAGTCCTCATGTGATCAAGATGATTGGTTACATTGAGAGCTTGGAGAAGCTTGGTTCTCCCCTTAATCCTGATCTGGCTACGGATGTTGTTCTCCAATCTCTCCCTCCAAGCTATGAGCAGTTCATTATGACTTTTCATATGAATAGCATGGAGAAATTATTGACTGAATTGCATGGGATGCTTAAGACAGCAGAGGAAAGCATTAAGAAAAACACCAATCATGTGATGATGGTTCAGAAGGAGAATAAAAAAAGGAAGCGTTGGACGCCCAAAGGCAAAGGCAAAGGAAAATGAAAGGTTCATAATGAGCACCCTAACTCTAAGCCAAAGACAAAAGTAAAGGGTCATTGTCGGCGCCCCAGGTATCACACAACCCCGAGACCCTATGTGCATACCAAGCTAGTCCCATGATCAGTAGCTAGCTCGCACAGTTGTAACAATGATGTTACCATAACCATTCAACAACGAACTAATGAAGCAGGCAAAGTAATATCAGTTAACAGCAAAAGTCCTTACGGTCAAGTTATTACAAAAGTCGCCTCACAGGGCTTAGCAACAACAGAGTATCTGGCAGCGAAAGTCTTAAAATACGTGGAGCCTAATCGATATGCCCACAGGCAATCGAGTGGAGGACGCGACCTAGTTCGCGAAGTCTTCGAAGTAGCCTTCCTCGTAGAACTCAACATTTCCTGATTCTTTTGTTGGGACTGATCAACAAAGGGCATAAAGCCGTGAGTACATAAAGTACTCAGCAAGTCGTAGAGAAATGTATGCACATAGTATTCATGTCAGGCTTAAGCAAGGATAGCTTTATGGTTAATTTGCAGAAAGCAAGTTTAACAGTAAATACAATAATTAGATTGTAAAGCAGGATTATAAAAGAATAATACATAGATAGCCAAGTTCTTCTGAATCAAACAGTGAACATCCCGTTCACTCCCCAACCATTCCAATCAAACCTTTCCATCGAACCAAACCACATTTTTGAAAATGCTACCCCTTGCGCGAAATCACCAGGCATGTCCGTAACCGGGGACACGGCTATTCGAATAGATTTTAACACTCTGCAAAGGTTGTACAGCTTTACCCATAAGAGATAAAGCACTCGTACTGTCCGCTCACACACTTCCGAGGTGTGCGACTAAGTGATTATCACAAGGCCTTTACAAAGGTCCATTTTGCTTCGGTTCTGCTCGCTAAGGTTTCGCCCTCACGGCCCCCTCTTGCGCCAATAATCAAGCCAAACAGAACCGACTCAAAACTTTCCTAATTAGTTGGCCAGGTCCGTCCCATACCGGACTTGTGGTTGCACGAGGTGGCCCAGATCAATGACTTGCAAAGTTAAGTCCTTAGTTGGCTGCTCAGGCGAGACTACCACATCCAAATGTGCCTCACGCACCCACCTTCACCCCCTACCATAAGCCCGAGCATAAATCACTTTTTGTTCATTCCCGACCAAATGGTAATCACTGCCATGGCTCAACACATTTTAAATTATAGTGGCCTCACACCACAATTCCATAATGCCATTAGTCAAATTTCATTCATTCTCAGAATGTGATCGTGAGTCTCGCGGGTAACTAAGCATGTCTAAGCAACAATACACACCCATGTTGGTAATACAATCATGTCCAACTAGTAATTAACCATCTTAAGGTGTCCATGGATTTATGTCACTCAAGGAGACATTTCATTTTCAATTTATCAAGGAGGCATAATGGCAATTTGGTAATTATCTACTCCCAAAACCATTTTATATAAAACTAGCCATGCATGATAATTTTAAAAAATATACATTTATAAAATGGGTTCAACATGGTCAAAGGCCTACGACTTGCCTTCGTTGATGAGGAGCGGGTCTTCGGTCGTTGGGTCGAAGAAATCTTCCAAATGCCTAATATACACGCAAGTAGAATAGCAACAATAAATAAAATAGCACCAAATGAACTCCAAAAATTACAAAACCATAACCAAATGAAAGGGGCTGAATTTATATGAATTGAGAAATTTGGATCACCCAAATCGGAGTTCGGATGAGAAAGTTACGTCCGAAAGGAGTTTCAAATCACATGAAATGATAGAATTAGGGTTTTTCTGATTTTCTTGAATTTCCAGATTTATTTTTCTACTGAAAACCCCAGGAAAAACAGTCAGCGCCGCACAAGCACATACGCGGCAGCCACGTCAGCGAAAACGCCGATGCGGTTGCTGACCTGGCGCCACGCCAATCGCCACGTCAGCAGGGAGCGGCGGAGGCGCGGAACTGATGGTCGCCGCTGCTCAAGCGGCGCACGGCGCCAAGGCGAGGCACCGGGAAAAGAGGGATCTGCGGAAGCTAACGCGCACCCTTCCGGGGCCGCTCAAGAGCGGTGGCGGGCAGGGAGGAAGAGCGGCGGGCATGTGAGGCCGAAAGAGGCGACGGCGAACTGAGGGGTGGCTGACGCAGGACGAGCGCACAGGTCGGCGGCGGCCCGTGAAGGCGGTGGGGTCACCGGCCAAGGAAGGCCGAGTCGGTGCAACGGCGGCGAAGGAGCTCTCAAAGCAGGAAACTCGAATCCAAATGGGAGCGCGAGGGAGCAAGGAGGAGGGAAATGGGGAGAAGGGAGGGAGGCGGTGCTGGTGCTCGCTTTATATATGGTGGAGGAGGCGCGGGCGAGGGCGGCACCGGAGGGAGCTCACGGGTGGGAGAGAGGGAGCGCACGGGGCTTCGGGCAGCGTGCCGCACTTAGGGCAGAGGGAAAGGGAGGTGGCTGCCAAGCCACCGACCACGGGCGCGACAAGCTACGGATCGAGGAGGCGGCGGGATTCGCAGCGGTGGGTCACAAGTAGCGCTGGAGAGAGAAGGTGCGGGGGAGGAAGAAGAAGAGCAGGGTGCCGTCCGATTTTGATCGGACGGCTGGCGCGAGGGGGAGACGTGGGCGAGCGACAGCGGCCGGATCGCGATCCAACGGCTAGTAGCGGCCATGCGCGGCCGAAGCGGCGATGGGCGGCGGAGCGGAGGTGGGCCGCAGGAGGAAGGCCGGCCAAAGGAACAGAGTCAACAAGAGATTCAAATCAGAATAGGAAGGGAATTTAAAATAATTTTTTTTTTAGAAAATCCAACAAATGAAAAAGGCAATTTAGAAAATAGCAAATAGAGTTCGAATATTCTAGGAAAATTCACAAAAATTCCATGAATTATTCTGGACTTAATAAAAATAGTTTTAACTTTAATTTTTCTTTTTTTTTTTTGCAAATAAAATAATTTCTAATTTTGGGAAAAAGGAAAACCATTTTTAAAATCCTAGAAAACACTTAAAATAATAATTTTGATTTGAAATACCAGAAAACCCAATTAAACCAACTTTAATTTAATTCAATTATAATTAATTCATATTAAACTGCAAATTGATTCTGAAATTCCAAATTAAGCTTTTGGCAATTAAACACAAATGGTTCTCTTTTAAAATTTTGAAAATCTCTGAAAAAGCGGGACGCTAGAGTCATTGGTCTAGGAATTGTAAGAAATACTTGGAGGATCTGAAAAAGAAGAAGGGAAGCGAGACTTCTACTTCAGGTATAAATGTTATAGAAATTAATCTTGCAATTTCTTCTGATGAATCTTGGGTATTTGATACCGGATCGATGATTCATACTTGCAAATCGTTCCAGGGTCTAAGAAGGACTAGAAGTTTTGCGAGAGGCGAGTTGGACGTGCGTGTCGGCAATGGAGCAAAGGTTGTCGATCGGGTCGCTTCAGACTTATCACTTGTCATTACCTTAAGGATTAGTTTTGGAATTAAATAATTGTTATTACATTCCAGCATTGAGTAAGAACATCATCTCTTCTTCATGTTTGGAGGAAGATAGTGGTTATGAGTTCGTAATAAAGAACAAATGTTGTTCTATTTATTTGAATAATATACTCTATGCACATTGTCCATTGTTGAATGGGTTATATGTTCTTGATCTTGAGGATAAGTATGTCTATAATATTAATGCAAAGAGGCTGCGGCCTAATGATTTGAATACCGCTTTTATTTGGCATTGTCGCTTAGGTCATATAAATGAGAAACATAGAGAAGCTCCATAAAGATGGTCTACTCAACTCATTTGATTTTGAATCATTTGAGACATGCGAGTCTTGTTTACTTGGCAAGATGACAAAGGTGCCTTTCACCGGTCATAGTGAGAGGGCAAGTGACTTGTTGGGACTTGTACATACCGATGTATGTGGACCAATGAGCTCAATAGCCAGAGGTGGTTTTCAGTATTTCATTACTTTTACCGATGACTCGTTTGAAAAGTTCAAAGAATTTCAGAATGAAGTACAAAATCAGCTAGGCAAGACAATTAAAATTCTGCGATCTGATCGGGGAGGTGAATATTTGAGCCATGAATTTGGTGAACATCTAAAATAGTGTGGAATTGTTCCACACCGACTACCGCACGCCTCGGTGAACGGGTATCTCAACAGAGGAACCGGACCTTGTTAGACATGGTTCGGTCAATGATGAGCCAATCCGATCTTCCATTGTCCTTCTGGGGATATGCTATAGAAACAGCTGCGTTTACACTAAACAGAGTTCCATCTAAATCAGTGGAAAGGACACCATATGAGAAATGGACCAGGAAACGTCATGGATCATCTTTCCTTAAGATATGGGGTTGTGAGACTTATTTAAAACGTTTGACGTCTGATAAGCTCCATCCTAAATCTTATAAATGCTTCTTTGTTGGATATCATAGGAAACCAAAGGATATTATTTTTACAATCGGGAAGAAGGCAAAGTGTTTGTCGCTTGAACGTGTCTTTTGGAAAAGAGTTTCTTTCAAAAGGTGTTAGTGGGAGCAAGGTGCAAATTGAAGAAATTCGGAAACATCTCAAAATGTTTCAACTCCTATTGAACCTCAACAGATGTACAAGATGTTGTACAACCGGTTATGGTGGCACCGCCCCACGTAGGTTCATAAGGGCACGTCGCAGAATCGAAAAGTTCACGCCCTAACAACGGACAACGCGACATATTGTTATTGGACAATGATGAGCCCAAGAGCTACACTAAGCAATGATGGGACCAAACTCAAAATGGCTTGGAGCCATGAGGTCCAAATAGAATACATGCATGATAATCAAGTTTGAACTTGGTGGATCCACCGATGGTGTAAAACTATTGAGTGTAAATGGGTTTTAAGAAAAGATAGACATGGATGGAAATGTTCACATCTATAAGGCACGATTGGTGGCGTAAAGGTTTCAAGCAAATTCAAGGTGTTGATTATGATGAGACGTTACCGTCGCTATGCTAAAGTCTATTCGATCCTCCTAGCGATTGTCGCCTATTTCGACTACTTAGATTTGGCGATGGATGTCAAAACGGCTTTCCTAAATAGAAATCTAAGCGAGGATGTGTACATGACACACCGAGGGTTTTGTTGATCCGAAAATGTCCGAGAATATGCAAGCTTCGTAAGTCCATTTATGGATTGAAGCAAGCATCTCGAGTTGGAATCTTCATTTTGATGAATCAACAAAGGGTTTGGTTTCATCAAGAATGAAGAAGAGCCTTGTGTTTACAAGAAGGCTAGTGGGAGCGCACTTATTTTTCCGGTCTTGTATGTAGATGACATATTATTGATCGGAAATGATATTCCAATGCTAGAAGTCAGAAGTCTTCATTGAGAAAAAGTTTTCAATGAAAGATCTCTGAGAGGCAAATTACATTTTGGGCATAAAGATCTATAGAGATAGATCAAAGAGGCTAATTGGATTAAGCCAAAGTACATACATTGACAAGGCATTGAAACGGTTCAATATGCAAGATTCCAAGAAAGGTTTCTTGCCTATGTCACATGGCATTAGTCTTAGCAAGACTCAAAGGTGCTTCAACACTTGATGAGCAAAAGAAGATGAGTGCGATTCCATATGCCTCACCATCGGATCCATCATGTATGCTATGCTTTGTACGCGCCAGATGTTTCATATGCTCTAAGTGTTACGAAAGGTGTATCAATCTAGCCCCTGGCCTAGCTCATTGGGTGGTCAGAAGAATATTCGTTGGACCGTAAAGGCGACTAGAGGGGGTGAATAGGAGCACGCCACTTTTCACAAGTTATGAACTCAATACAATTTAACTCAAAGAGCTATTAGAAAGCTATGAAGATCAATATACCAAGACAAATGAAGACTAGTATTGAATCCAATTAAACCCTAAGCAATATAACAAAATCAACTAAGATTACCAAGACTCACAAAGACGGGCGGTCCGATCATATACTCAACCGGTCGGACCGATTGCTCGCGGTCCGACCGCTTTGTCTTTGGCGGTCGGACCGCTTAAAATCGGTCGACCGGTGATGACGGGCGTCCGACCTACCGACTCCGTAACCGATCCGCAACAAGAAAATCACCGATGACGGTTGCAATTAGATGAAACTTTGATTCTCAACTCCAATCTTTATGAAACTTTGCACACACCTTCTATATGCTATTGAGGACCTATTCCAATCGAATATTATGATAATTCTTGAACGATCTTAAGCAATTGACAATTGATCAACAGGAGGTCTAAAACCGCAAGAACGAAAACTTGATCCTAAAGCTTGTTCGTGAGAAATTGATGAACAAGATGATGCTAGATAGATTCACACATATCACAGCAAGCTAATTCACGGAAAGAATCAATCACAAACTCATGGATCAAGGAAAGCCCTAAAATCACCAAATTGAAAGCAAGAACGAAAGAGACTTATCTCAAGCAAACCTTGCATAGATTGATTTCGTGATTGAAGTCGGATTACATCCACACCATCATGGATCAAGAGACAATCAAGGATCACGAATTCACCACAAACCATCAAGAGCCCTAGCCTCCACCTCAACTCCCTAAAGACAATTAGGGTTTTGAAACATAAAAGGCGAGAGAGAGAGAGCAGCACCATCTCCTCCTATTTATAGTGGGGCTTAAAACTCTTAGGGTTTGACTTAATTGGGCTCCGTTAAGGCCCACTAACAAACGGGTCACATATGCACGCTTCATGGTTACCGTTTTAACCTTTTGACCTAAACCGCTTCACCATGCGCCATGGATTTGCCAATAGGTCACCATTGTCCATCTTGTTTCACGCTTGAGTCGTTGACCCACCCGCATCGCCGATCGCTCGACCTCAACTCTTCAAGTCTAGTCCCAATTCTCCTCGCCGCTGACCGTCGTGACCACCAAGCCACCGCACAACCACGCATAAGAAAACACGATTCGGGAACAAGTTCTTCACAACTTGACCCATGTTAGTCAAAACATGCATCATGCAAATCATATGCCATGAAACCAATGACTTTGACTTAACAAACAACATCGCCACGAAGATGGCCGACGCTCAGTGAAGTTCACGGCCCGACCGCCCAGTGAGCTTGGCCGACACCCATGGCCGGCGGACCGGCTTCTCGTGAGCCGGCGGACCGCCTTAGGACTTAGCCAAATTCAAGCTCCCAAAACCGAAACCTTCAAAACTTAAATCCAATAGAACTTCTTATCGAGACTCCAAAATTATGAGACCAAGTGCATTGGGATCCCCTTACTTGTCTACAACACCTATTTTTGGCCCAATGATTTGAACACTTTTGGTCATCGCCGTCCGACCGCCTCTGATGGCCGGTCCCGACCGATATGGGACCGGCCGACCGCTGCAGTAAGGACCGGTCGGACCGCCTCGAGCAAGAAGCTCAGAATTTTGTCGAAAACGCGCGAAACGACAAACCGTAAACGCCATTGCCAATTGTCACATCATCCTAAGATCTGGAGCATATCCACATGAAATCCACACTTAAGTACTTTAGAAGGACTAAGGATATGTTCCTTATTTTTGGAGGTGAAGAAGAGCTCGTTGTAAAAGGTTACACCGATGCTAGTTTCCAAACTGATAAAGATGATAGCAGATCGTAGTCTGGTTTTGTGTTCTACCTCAATGGAGGGGCAGTGAGCTGGAAAAGTTCCAAGCAAGAGATGGTAGCTGATTCGACAACCGGCCGAGTATATCGCAGCCTTCAAGCAAAGAAGGAAGTCGCTTGGATTATAAAATTTGTTTTTGATTTGGGTGTGATCCCTAGTGTGTCTAGTCCAGTGGATCTCTATTGTGATAATAGTGGAGCCATTGCGCAAGCAAAGGAGCCTAGGTCACACCAAAAGTCCAAACATATACTTCGGCGCTATCACCTTATCCATGAGATCATTGATAGGGGTGAAGTGAAGATTTGCAAGGTGCACAAGGATTTGAATGTTGCTGATCCGTTAACAAAGCCTCTCCCACAACCAAAGCATGAGACACACACGAGTGCAATGGGTATTAGATACTTACATGATTGACTCTAGTGTGAGTGGGAGATAATTGTATCAAGTCTATGTTTATGAAATTTTGAATAAGGTGTTATTTGGTTCCTTGAATAATGATTCTATGCATTGATAGACAAGTATGTGACTTGTTCGTGAAACTCTTTGTTTTATTTAATATTATTCTAAAGATCCCTGGTCTTATGTCATTACGTGGGACAACAATGATTTATGGATTAGCACATGTATTGATTGATGATCATGTTTCACGGATCATGGATATAGAAACATCAAATCAATAATGTGGACACATGTTAGAGAACATGGTGTTGGATTGACCCACTCCGAGACGTTGCTGGGATTGTTATGTTAATATGTGCCATCAAGCGATCTCGAGTGGTATACCTACTGGATCCTTCGACCTGAAATCGCCATTGTTTCTCACTGTGTGTAGTGGTGCGCTTTGGAACTGCCAAACACTACCCCGTAACTGGGTAGCTATAAAAGTGGTCTTCAGGTGTATCATGAAACATGGAATGGGATGTGAGTGGATTAAGATGGAATTTGCCCCTCATACATAACAGGAGAGATATCATTGGGCCCCTCAATGTGGTTGGATTAGGGAAGTGCATGGCCATGCCAAGGTGATTAAAGAGTTAAACACAATGTGACTAAAGGGTTAGTCATAAGTTGTAATCCACCACAAGATCGAGTAAATGGTTGAGCTATCACAAGGGTGGCACGAATCTCGCCTTAAGTTCGACTGGTATCGTGTGGAAAAGGGATCCAAGTATGTGTATATCAAGGTTTAGCCGATATGATCTTTATGTGTATTTGGGAGTCAATATGCACTGCTAGGTGCCACTATTGACTTATGGCTTGAAAATGGTTTTCGGGTCATGGCTGTCTAGACATAAACCTAACGGGTCACACACTTAAGGGGTTGGAATTGGAAAGCTTGCCTATATGATTGTCTCTAGTGCAAGTGGGAGATTGTTAGTGATGTGCCCAAGAGGCAATCATAAACAATTCGGTTTTATAGGCTAAGAGAGATATTGATCCATATGGGACTAGGGTTCTATTGGACCTACAACGTGGAAGCCCATTAGCATGCTCTATAAATATGGAGGCGGGCCGCAGCACAATTGACGAAACCCCGCCGCCACCTCCCTTAGCCGTATCCCGAAACCCTAGCCGAAGCACGCGGTGCTAAGACACCAGCAAGACGCCGCTCCATCCCGAACGTGTGGACTCCGTGGAGGCGCCACGCTGTCATATTCTTCTTTGTCGATTAGCGAAAAGCGCAAGGCTATTGCGTAGGACTTGAGGAGGAGATATTCAGTTCGTGAAACGATCGACTATTCCTTCTTCATCAACACGTATTTACATTGGACCGGGTTGTTCCAACTCTTCTTTCGCTGCGCAGCGCATCTAGTGGTAACTATCCATGACTCCCTTACACGTATATTTTCTGGTTGCACACGGTAGAAAATCAATTGTTGTAGCTAGCATAGCCTACCTGTTCACCTTTCATCCACTAGCACCGGTGCTCCACAAATAAAAAATATTTCCCCAATTACTCACCTCACCAAGTCGTGTTGTTCGTGCTGGAGGAGGAGGATCATTCGTGTGAGAAGGCGGCGAGCCGGTGACCATGACCGGATCGAGATCCACCCCACGCTGCTGCTTAAGGCTCACAGCTGCCACCGGATGGAGGCTACCACACCCCGGAACGAGGCCATCGCCACCGAATCGAGAGCCGAGATGACGCCGTTGCCTAGATCTCGCCGCCCAACCACCAGATTGACTTGAATCAAGGCTGCCGCTGTGGATGGATGCCTGTCACCTCCTTGGATGGAGGCCTTCCACCATGGCGCCATGTATGGAGGCATGCCGTTGCCGGTTAGGGTTTGGCAGTGACATCAATCTACGGCACGATGAGCCAATCCATCGAGAGGAATTGGTAGAGGGGATAGAGGGGATGCGGTAGAACCCGTCGACAATGAAGGGGATGGCTGGAGCGAGTGGAATCGACAGCGGCGTTGTTGTTGTGTGCGGGAGAAAGAGAGAGATGCGTGCGGGAGAGAGGCAAAGAGCGATGCAGTGGGAGAGAGGAATTGACTTGAGATTTTTTTTGTTTTAATGGTGGGTCCCACAGAGGAGAAAAGAAGAGGTGCTAAATTCTAGAGAGAAAAGGAAGGTGTAGAACATGTGTGACATGACAATGACGTGGAAAAACTAGCAACCCTTACATTGTACATGTCCTTATAAGTCACGCACGCACACGCAATTGTTGTGGCGGCACACGGTAGGGCAACACACAGCAAGAACTCGCCAAAGAACAATGCAACACACTACAAGGCGATAAAGGAGCAAAGAACACTGGCAAATGACACTAGCTAACAAATAAGACGGTGGTAGTTGTACCAGCAACACACGGTGTTCTTGTATAGTTGTACTAGCAACACACGATGTTCTTGTAACACCCTAACCTAACAAAGAGCCAGAAATGTCGTGACTACACTTTTCACTCTAAATTTAAACCATAGTCATTCACTATTACCACAATCTTATTCCTAAATAAAATCCCACGACAAGTTATCCTACAAGAACTGTACTAGGATAACATAAATAAGGATAAATATTCACACATAATTTGGGATCACGCGTGTCGGGACCCAAATATGCAAATCTGGACCCTCTGTGTATTCTGCACTAGTCCTGAATCACGCTAGTGCACACAGTGCCAAAATTGATAAAATATCAACTCCATACAACGAAATATTACATAAACGAGTAATTTGAATAACAAATAGCTGTTGTGACCTTAAGGTCAAGTTTTACAATTATTAAGCCATGCAAGGCTGACAATAATGAAATAAACTACAGCGGAAACAAAGTAAACTCAAATGGCTCCCATCAATTTACTACAGTGCAACCGATCGATCAAGACCCTAACGATCAACCTTCGTAGAATTGCTCTTCAAAAGCTGGTGACGACTCCTCCACTTCTGTTGATTTGTTTAGCAAGAGTGGGTACACACCGTACTCGCAAGTCATACCACAGTATGCAATTATACATGATGGCTTATTCCAAAGGAAATGGCTTATGTGTTTAATTTGTAGAAATGCAACATTTTGCAATTGAATAAAAATAATAGATCAAAACGTAATTGAAAACAAATAGAGAATACTAATTTAACATTTGACTTCACAAAGATCACACAGTCTAAATAAGTTATTCACACAGCTGCATAAATTACCTCACACAGCTGACATTTCCCAAATGTCTTTATGAAAATCTACCCATCGTGTGAAATTCCCGAGCATGTCCATAACCGAGGATGCGGCTATTCGAATAGATTGGTTTAACACTCTGCAGAGGTTGTACACTTTACCCACATGATGAAATCAACCGGATCAGAGTTGATCACAACAAAACCTTTCAGAGACTTCATCTCAAACAATGACACTCCCGATGTGCTTTCCTGCTAGCCAACCGATACACACAACGTTTGGTTACTGATGAGTCACGGCGGCCCGATCTTCCGATAGGTTCGATTTGGTTCGTCGTGAGGACGTTGACGCTTTGAGGCTTCCACCAACGATCGCCACCGCACCGCTACACCCGCACGCTCGTCGTTATCGACCACGCTGCACGCGATCGACCTTACCACGAAGGTTATTGTTCCCGCAAGCAATCAAGCAACTTACAAGAACAAGGTAGATGCAATCAATTGTATTACGGATATGGATGAAGTTTACAAGTGGGGTTCTCAAACCGATAATCGCGAAACCGCACTTGGCGTAATAATCTAAGAAAAACCCGCCTAAACTACGACGGCCATCAGATATATATAGGGGACGGAGGAGGTCGACCTAGGTTGTGCGGTACGTGGATGAGGCGATACAACCCGGACTCCGATCTCGCCACGCTTACAAAGTCTTATTAGTTTCCAAACGGTGACGCAAAGACCTTGTGTCGCGATTTCCGTCGAAGATCTAGTCGAGGATCGGGTCCTAGGGTGGTCTTGAGGAGTCCATGCTATCTTTAGTCATAGATTGTGTCCAACGAGTATCGGCTCGCCTCGGGTCGTAGAGTGCTCCTAACGAAGTCATCCGGTCGTAGGCCTTCTTGAAGTGGTCGAGGCCTTGCGAATCGGTCGTGGACCTTCTTGAACCGGTCGTAGGCCTTCTTGAAGTGGTCGAGACCTTCTTGAACTGGTCGTAGGCCTTCTTGAGGTGGTCGTAATCCTAGATTTCGAGTACAAGTAAATCATCTCCATTAGGCAAGATCATAGAGTTCTCAAATAATACACTCACTTTCTAGAAACGATTTTACCGATAGATTAAGTCACGTGTTTCTAGCTCTTGTCATAGGACCTTGTAGTCCAACACCCAAATCTGAAGGTCTTGTGTAGTACGTATCCGAAGGAGGGATGTCCGCATCATACTCCCTTCTGAATTGGAGTCGCCCCGACTCAAGCTCATCTTCTTCTCCCACGATGGTTTCAAATCAAATGTTAAATGTGGGGCTAACCCAAAAATCAGCAGTAATTCTAACCGATATGCATTATCATTTATCTTCTTAATTATCTTAAACGGTCCCGCAAATTCTAGGCATCAACTTTGATTTTCTTAATTCGAAATCTATCCTTTCTCAAATGAACCCAAACTAAATCACTTGGTTCTATTTTGACAACTTTCCTACCTTTATTTCCAAAGAACCCTATACTTTTCAATCATACGCCTATATTCTCTTTAGTGGTCTCATGCAACTTGAGAATAAATGCAAGACGCTTCTTAGCATCTAGATTTATTTTTTCGATGTTGGTAAAGGTAGTAAATCAATAGGAGCACGGGGTTAAAACCATACACTACCCAAACGGACTTACCTTGGTGGTGGAGTGTAATCGACCTATTGTAAGCAAACTCAATATGCGTAAACACTCTTCCCACATCTTCAAGTTCTTCTTTAAAACAGCCCGCAACATGGTGGATAATGTGCGTTGACAACCTCCGCTTGTCCATCGCTTGGGGATGACACGTAGTAGAAAACAGCAGCTTTGTCCCCAATTTATTCCAAAGCGATCTCCAAAAGTGGCTCAAAACTTCGTGATCGCGATCCGAGACAATAGTATTGGGCACTCCATGTAAGCTAACGATTTCCTAAAAACAAATCAGCTATATTTGTAGCATCATCGCTTGTGACAAGATATAAAATGTGCTATTTTAGAAAATCGATCCACTACGATAAATATACTATCTCTCCCTCTTTGTCCTAGGCAATCCTAAAACAAAATCCATAGAAATATCCTCCCAAGGGGCACTAGGAATAGGAAGAGGCATATAAAGTCCATGTGGATTGAGACGGACTTAGCTTTGTTGCATGTAGTGCAATGAGCCAATGAGCGCCAACATCACGCCTCATCTTTGGCCAAAAGAAGTGGGTGGTCAGATATCTTTGTCTTTTTGCTCCAAAATGCGCCATCAAACCTCCTCCATGTGCCTCCTCAGAATAACAAAAGACGAACAGAGCTAGCTGAATGCATAGCTTGTTAGCACGATAGATCAAACCATCATTCAAAGACATAGTTATTCCATATCTTCCTTCTTTACAATGTTCAAGCACTTCCTTAAAGTCCAAATCGCTGACATATAAACTCTTAATGGCCTCCAAACCAAAAATCTTATGGTCAAGTTGAGATAACATGGTATAACGCCCAGAGAGCGATCAAAGAATCACATTGTCCTTACCTTTCTTATACTTTATGACATATGGAAACGACTCAATAAATTCTACCCAATTAGCATGTCGCTTATTCAGTTAGCTTGACTTCTAATATGTTTTAGCGATTCATGATCGTAATGTATAACAAATTCTTTGGGCCATAAATAATGTTGCCAAGTTTAAAGCACACTAACTAAAGCATACAATTCTTTGTCATAGGTGGAATAATTCAAACTAGGCCCATTTAGTTTCTCGCTAAAATATGCGACCGGTTTACCTTCTTGAATCAATACACCACCTATTCCAATCCCGCTTAGCGCCACATTCAATCTCAAAAGTCTTACCAAAATCAGGAGTTGGAGTAGGGTGCTTGGGTGAGCTTCTCTTCAACAAGTTGAATGCCTTCTCTTGCGCAGTCCCCATTGAAAGGCACCTTTCTTTGTCAATTCATTCAATGGTGCGCAATGGTGCCAAATCCCGCACAAAACGCCGATAGAATCCAAAGAAGGTCGTGGAAGCTCCGCACTGCGGATACAAAGGGTCGGTGTCACCACCTTTGATGGCTACAATCTTTGTCTCATCCACCTCAATTCCCCGTGGTGTCACAACATATCCAAGAAATGCAACTCGACGGCAAAAGGTGCACTTTTCGAGATTACCAAACAAACGTATGCCTCTCAAAGCATTAAAAACAGCACGATATGATTCAAATGTAGCTCATGTGACTTGCTATAAATCAAGATATCATCAAAATAAACCACCACAAATTTTCCAATGAAAGGACGAAACCTCGCTCATCAAACGCATAAAAGTACTAGGTGCATTAGTTAGACCGAAAGGCATCACTAACCACTCATATAATCCAACTTAGTTTTAAAAGCGCTTCCATTCATCTCCTAATTTCATTCTAACTGTGGTAACCACTCCGCAAGTCAATCTTTGTGAAAATAATAGAACCACTCAATTCATCTAGCATGTCGCCTAGCCTTGGAATAGGATGACGATACCTTATAGTAATGTTATTAATGGCTCGCAATCAACACACATACGCCAACTACCGCCTTTCTTAGGAACCAAAAGAACTCGAACAACACAAGGACTAAGGCTTTCTCTTACGTACTCCACGGTCCGTAAGATCTTGGACTTGTCGCTGAATTTCCTTAGTCTCCTCCGATTGGTCCTATATGCAAGACGGCTTGGCAA